>QBDW01005000.1:0-337163 GCA_003261595.1 Maconellicoccus hirsutus
ATTTACATAAAAAAGCTAAAATCGCCAAAATTGGACTTATGACCTTTTGGTTCTGACCGATTCAATTATTGCAACGAAATTTGATAATTCAGAATAGATGTTTGAAAAAGGGGTAAAAAATTACGGCGCCAATTACGACACTTTGCTTTTTACGCGTCGTCATTAAATTCGAATGTAATTAAAGTCGTGTTTTTAATAGTGATAACGAGATCGTTGAATTTCAAAGAATAATTTTTTTCGTTTGATTTTATAGTATTTTTCGTAAGCTGAGAGGGAACGTCAAGCGGCGGCCTGAATTTAGCGCGCGTGGCTTGCCGACTCAGTAATTATTCTGGTTTTTGAGCTTGAAGTGATATAAATTACGTCATTAAATCGTCATATTAGTAAAACACGACTGTCCGGATAAGATACGAGTCTTGAGTGATTTTTTCCCCCTTCGGTGTTGAATTATTTCACGAAGACTATGAAGTACGTATGAACCATTGAAGCATCGAGATCTATTTGACGTGAGGGAGTTATTGTTCGAGGATTACCATCGAGATGCACATGTCGATTGCGTAATAGAATTCATTATTGGTAGATGCTAATCGGGTGTTTCTTCGACGTTTCTATTATTCGGAATTAACCTAGTTGCGAGAAATTACACAAGCGAGTGATCTGCTAAATATTCAATGATTTTTTAGAATTTTTTCTTCGTTGGTAATCTGGTGATTTCCATGACGTCGGATTTTCTTTAAGAATTCTTCGATCGTTGACTTATGACGTACGAGTCTAGATCTGCGTACGTGTTAGATATTCTGTATCATGCGGTATAAGGTGATTCGAAAGGTTCACTGAATTGTAATCGGTTGAGGTATTTGTTCTGTTCGAATGTAAAAAGTTGATTGATTCGTAATCTTGAACTATAATGAATAAATTTACCTGGAGGGCTTTCTTTCTGAGCATTTTATGTATTGAACATCTTACTCCCTTTTTAAAATTATCGTTACTCTTTATCTTATATTTTATTGAAATTTGTTCGAATAAAAAATGTTGCTGAAAGTGTCATAAATTAATTTTATTTGAAATATTTTTCCATTTGACATCTTCCCACAGCAGAAATTCTCATGAAATCCATCAGATTTTGGTATTTCAGTAATACTTCTTAGGTTGACATTTTCATGTCGTGGTTATGGCCCATAAAATCGAAAATTGTCGCGAAAAAGCGTTACAAAAAAGCGTCACGCGGTTGTCATGGTATCGTGTCATGCTCATGAGTGATTCTTGATCTTTTCATGTTATCATAGCAATTCGTAGATAACATGTCATTGTTATGGTAACATATCATGATTCAATGACTTATTATGATGAACGTCATTGGAATGGTCAAGTTCCATGGTCGCGATTGACATATGATCATGTCTTGGTGCTATGTCGAATGACATGTCATGGTGACCCGAATAATGACATATTATAGTAATATGTCGTGGTAATAGGCGTGGTGATGATATGTAATGACAAGTCAGGTGACTATATTTATGTTAGTATTTTCATGTCACCATATTATGTCACTGATGAATTTTCATTGTCATGGTGACGTGCCAGGGTCAGAAGTGACATGTGATCATGTCATGATAGCATGTCACGCTGTGTTGCGGATTTGTACGCAAGCTGAGGCTTATGGTTCAGAACGAATACTTTGAACTTTTTAAAATTATTGTAACTCTTTATCTTGTAATTTTATTTAAAAATTATTCAAATAAAAAATGTAGTCGAAAGTGTCACGAATAAATTTTATTGAAAATATTTTTCAATTCGATCCCTTCCCTCAGCACAAACCTCGATTTTTGTTAGTAAAACCCTCTAAATTTTGGTATTTTAGTGAATCAAAAATTGATGTAAAGGTAATAGAACAAGTCACGATTGTTTTAGTTACCTTGATTCAAATTAATTACGTTGAATCATTAAATGACAAGCTACATGTATTCCAAAAGGAGGAGTGTTGATTTAGAACCCAATGGTCCTCAAAGTATGGCAAATTATGGTTGTTAAAAACTGCGATGCTTTCAGCTACATTTTTCTCTCAGAAAATTTTTCAAATAAAGATAAGACAAAAAGTTACAGTAATTTTAAGATTAAGTGGATTTTTGAAAATTGCTATTTCACGCGCAAATCAAACTCGTTCCTTTGGTCCATTGCGACTACGTTCGAAGCATATTGCAACATTGTAGGTAAAAGTACACGGAAGTGATACCTGTTT
Source organism: Maconellicoccus hirsutus (assembly GCA_003261595.1). Lineage (NCBI taxonomy): Eukaryota > Metazoa > Arthropoda > Insecta > Hemiptera > Pseudococcidae > Maconellicoccus > Maconellicoccus hirsutus. The sequence goes on from QBDW01005000.1 coordinate 2,240, forward strand.
GTGGTTTGAATGTGCACGAGGAGGGGGGTAAACTTCCCAAATTAATTTTCCCGCGTTATTCTCGATCGAGCTCTTGATCAATATAAATCAAAAATATCCCAAATCTTCGCCGCGTTTTTCTATCAAAAGCCATAAATTTCCGTTTAACGCCTTCGTTATCGATTACAAGTCAAAATGGAAATAATTCCATAAACGCGAAGAACATACTACATTGATCAAAATTACCTAATTAGGTGTAAATTTGACACCGGGATTTATCATTTTGGAGCATTTTTTCGATTTACTGCGACAACTTGAAGTTTAATTAACCGTCTTGCGTGACGTGAACATTAATCAAAATTTATTTCGAAAAATCCCCATATCAAGACTTTCGATATAAATCATATTATAAGAGAAGCCTTTATAGGCTTTTGAAAAGTGGTTTTTAAAAGGTATGTGAAAATATCACGCACGCGTTCTCCGTATCAAAAAAAGGTTATCCCGAACTAATCGTTCAAGGATATGATAATTTTAGAATTTTTTCAACTTTTCATCAACCGCTTTTCCTACGTCATTGAAGTCTTAATATAAGTTTTATAACGAGCTCCCTTGTATCATCTGATAAGATATGCAAAGTGTTCAGAAAATTTAAATACGAGATTTTCATTAATTTAACAACGATTTAATTGGGGCGTGAATTCGTGTATTGAATAATGTGCGAAGAAAATTTAATCAAAGTAAAAATTTTTTTATTTATGCGATGACGTTGGTTTTAAGGCATAAAACAATTTTTAATGTGAAAGTAAGACGAAAAGTAGCGATTTTCGCCAAGGATATCGTTAATTTTACGTCGAATAATGTTTATTATTTGACAAGCTCTAATAAACACGCGTTGTAATTGTCGATGAAAATCGTGTCACACTTTGAAGAAGTTTTATTACGTAGTCATGCGTGAAAGCCTCCGTTAATTTTCCCAAGGCCACAAAAATATTTATTATTCGCGATTTTTCATCGAATTATACGTATTTTACGGTGAAAATTGAGAAAGCTCCGAAACAGAGGAATTCTCCATTAAACGAAGATAAAACGAGAGCGAAAAGATAGCTGTGGAATTTACGACAATTTTTTCGTCTTAGATTTTTTCACAGAAAGTCACTTTAAAATTCATCAACGTATTTGCAAAAAAAAAAAAATTACGCCGTAATTTTTACAGTACGATCGACACTCGTTGATTACCCGAAATTTATCTGAAACTGTTGATTAGAATTTTTTGAACTTTGAGTTTTTTTTTCGAAGAAGTACTTGGTGTCCTTAAAAAATTACATTTTTGCGTAGTTAACAAGTCAGCTCCGGGTGGTTTGGGTTTGATGGCTTGATTATACAAAGTATAATTATGGTGAAATTTCAATTACAACGAGGAAGTCTTCTCGTTTGCGAATTTACTCAGTTGAAAAATTCTGTTGTAGAAGGAATGAATTTTTTATAAAATTAGCGTAGGAAACGGTATAATTGCCGGGAATTGTTTCGGCATAATTTGAAATTGGATGGGCGAGGAAGTGAGGATTTTATGATTTTGAAGGTTTCTAGTTTTTTTTTATCATGCGTAATTTTTATTTTGGGTGCGATGTTTCGAAGATCTAAAATTTGATGATGTTTTACCGAAAAACAAGTTTTTTGGCGGATGTCTTAAATCAGTTGAGAGAAAAATGCGTGGAAATGGATGTGCGCTGAATTTAAATTTCGTTAGGCAACGATTCTCTCATAAAGTTGCAAGTTCTGGATTGAAGAAAGAATTTTTTTTCAATTTTTCATCAAGTAACACTCGAGCTCAAGTTCGATTTTATTAGAGACTTGTGACGTCATCACTAATTGGTAAAGATTTCTGGTAGTTTGAGAGGAAAGGGGAGAGGATCGAAATGACGTCATCATTCATTTTGCGAAAATTGTCTAGAAGATGTGGAGGGGATGAATTTTTCATGAAATTGATCAACAACGCGACGTCTCACAACTGTCAAATAATTCTCTGAATGAAAAAATTCGTCGAAAAATCCCCCAAAAAAATTTGGAGTCGATAATTTCGCAGAATCAATTTAGCATCGTAAGTCACGTTGAATAAATCAGTAACGTCACAAGTTCAATTTTGTCAAAAGTAGTGACGTCAACACATTTTGAAAAAATATCCGACAATTTAAAGATGAAAATTGAGATAAGGGCAGAAAAATCAACTTGTATAATTGACTGATTCATATTTGGATATCTCTATTTTCGCTTTTTTACGTGAAAAATAGTTCAAGTATTTTTAATCAACAAGTGTTTCCGTTATTAATCCCTGTAAATTGCATCTTTTGAAATTCAAGTGTATTCGAACGTGATTCACAATTCCCACAAAAAGTTCACTGCGACGAAATCTACGAAAAAAAATTAATTGAATAATTTACGAACACCCTGTACTCAAAGTGAAATAATCCATTACATAAATTCTCGGATTAAAAAATTTAAATTACGACATCAAAATGCGCATAATGAAATTACGAACTCTCGATTAAAAATCCACGTAGAAAAAAATTTCTCGAGAAACCGCCTAATGATTTGTTGAACTTCGTATAATTGGCAATTACGGGCACTTGAAAAGTTGTCTTTAATTTTCGTTACGAACTTTATAGTCTTCTTTGTGGTGTAAAAAAAATCGCAAAATAGCATATCTTGTCTTTTATCGATACTTTGGGAACCCTTTTAATGATTTCGCTGATCGATATTATGCGACATAGTGATTGACGTCAATTTAATTAATGACTATGAGGTATTTGCCCCTCTACAATGGACGTTCGTCTGCAACGGTGAATATTCGCGATATTTTTCGACCCCCTGTATAATCCGGTTATTCTTGATTGATCGGTAGTCGAATTTTTCAACATAGAATTTTTTCTCTGCGATACAATTTCTTTCTCGGAAGGGAGCTAATTTGTTGGAAATAATTTTTCATTCTCTGTGTATACTTTTTTTTATGACAACTAAAATGACAGACGTGGTTCAATCCGTTGTTAAATTTACGAGTTTTTTATATTTCGAAAATTCTTTATGTTTATGTCGAATTCGTACATTTTCCGGGTCATGTTTTTGTTGACAGGTGAAATTGTTGAGATTTAAATGCATATTTTATGGTTGAAATAAATTCTAAAATTGGGTATTTTTTTCGTATTTTTTATTACAAGATGATACACGTAATGATATGTGAAATATGCATGATGTCAACGCGTCTTCGTTTTTTCGCCCATTGTATTTTTATTTTTCCTCGAGTGACCGATTCTTGGAAAGTGTCAAGATATTCATTGTCGAAACGTTGAAAAAGAAACGCGTCAACGCGAATAATAAACGTGTCTAGTTGCGATTACAAATTCGCCTATGTCCACTTTCTCTAGATTTCGTGGAAATTCGTCGTGGACAATAATAGATTTTTGAAATATTCTTTACGAGGAAAACATTTTCTTTATTTAGTAATCAAACAAGCTACATAGAAGGGTTTGGCAAACCCTCCTGCGCTCGATAATTCAATGGGGCCCGTTTTTTTTCAATATATTGAAGTAAAACGCAGAACGTTCAAGTTTAGGATTAATACAAAATGGCGGCTTTTTTGATTGAAAGGCGAACAACGTTCAATTATTTGGATTTTAGGGGGTGAAAAAATGAGTCAATGAAAAAATTAATGATGATGAGAAATATTCATTGTAAAATTTCCTACAAATTATGATATGAGTGATATTTATGTAGAAAACAACGTTAACGAGGAAAACGTGAGGAAACTTCAGGAGATGATACTGCGCATATGTACTGCGCATGTCTGTGTCAGTCGTGCTTGTGACTCGTATCGGAATGGCCGTTTTTTTTTGCGTTAGTCAACTTCATTGTGAATTTCTCCTCTCGTACTATACTCCTCCTCTCCTCTGTTGTGTTTTTTGTGACAAGCTTTAATTAAAATACACCCTCTTCGTCTTATAATATATCCGTAAATTCTGATATGCTTTTCTTTTTTCGTTTTTCCTACAATTTTTCATTTTTTAAAAAGAATTTTTAAATTAATTTACTTTCAATTCTCCTCTCCTTCTTTCATGTACTTTTCAACAAACCTCAATTTATTTGATCATCATAATTTGTTGAAAATTTTATTAGGAACATTTTTAGTTATTGTAAATTTTTTCATAAATCCATTTTTTCCGGATTTAGTGTCCAAATAATGAAAAAATCTTTCGACAGATGCTGCAACAGACTAAGTTCTCTCGTGTTTTTCTCGTCTGCGCTGCGTTTTATGTAAATAACATTCATATGGTAATTTCTAGAGAATTTGATGGAGAACATTTTAAGTGAAATTTCACCCCTAAAAATCTACGTACTAATTGAACATCACTCAATTGGCAATCAAAAAGGGCGCCATTTTGTATAAACTCTCTTCTTTATTTCTCTGAATTTCACTTAATATGTTCCATAAGATCTCTCTTCTCCAAAAAAAAAAGTATTCCGTTGAATTGTCAGGGGAAAGAGGGGATGTAGTACTTCTCTATGTTGAGCCCCTGACCATAGCACACCAAGTAGGAATGCGTTTTGCTCTTGCCCGCATAATTACGCAGTTTTCGTCGAGTTTTGAATTTTTTATGGAAAACGTGTATCGCTAATTATTAACTATTTGATAACCAATTCGAGTAGCAAAAACCTTGACTTTTTTTTACCGTTTCGATATTGTTTTTCGAATTTTATTAATTTTTCCAATAAAGTAGTCAAGTTTGTTGATTTTTCGTATCAACTTTTCAACATTAACCTGTAATTTTCGACTGGATTAAAAATTCATCGGGGGTTTTGAAGTACTGATGTGATTTTTTTACCATAGGACTATCTCGTTGAATATTTAACGAGTTAATTATGTTTTTCGGTTTAGCGAAATTATACGTTTCGAAATGATATTGATTTTTCGATGATTACTGAATGTACTAATTTCGAGTTTTTTTTGCTAATTCCAATAAAGGGCACAAATGATGTTGATTTTGAGATAAAAAAAAAACCAGTAATAGAAGAGCCATTAGCCGCTTTGAGGGAATACGTTAACTTCTGGTAACCGTAACCGGATTGCATTACTAAGAAAATGTAATATTGAGTAATTTTTCACGATAACGTGAAAAATTCAACGCGGGGCAATTGTTGTCGCGGGTTCACTATGCTAAAGAAACGTATAAAATTCGTAATGTATTCGAAATCACGAGTTTATACTGATTTGTTAGTCAGAATTTTATGCATTGATGGTACTCGAGGCATTATTTTTAGTCTTTGTTAACGTATACGTGATTACTTATTTTAAATTTTTGTTTTACGTCAAAAAATATTACGTGCTATTGTCCGTCTGTATGCATCAGACAATACACTTGTAAAGTTCCTGGCATGTTTTACCATTCGTCTTTCCTCTCGCTCGAATTTTCCCATAATTAACGTACTAAAAAGTTGAGGATGTTTCGAATAGAAAAACATCAATACGATGTTTGATTCATTTGAATAACACGAGCGTGTAGAATTTTCCTCGATTTGTTGTGCAAATAATTAGCTGTTTTGTTTGGAGGATGTTACGTGTCAATTTTGTTCTTAAACGAGGAAGTTTCAATCAACGCGAGTTTGCAGCTATCTTGATGAACTCGTGGTCGTTCGCGAATGAATTTTTCGCGCAGTTGTTAACAAGTGATCGATCCTTTGCAGAGGCGTATTCTCCTTATAAGGTCGGGGACCCGAGGTTCAACGCAGCTGCTCGATAAGGGGACAGCATCCGGTAGTAGAGGCCAAAAAGGATAAATTTCAAAATTGACTGTAACTTATTAACATGTAAATATCTCATTGTAATCAAAGTAAACGTTTTGCACAACTCTTGTACAATTCTGAGCAAATAAATTGCATAAATCGTTGCTAAAACAGTTTAGAATTGAAAAAATTTGTCTAAAATTGCTTAAAATTGCACAGAACTGTCAAAATGTTTGTTAATGAATTTGAACAGTTTTACAATATTTTAACAATTTTGCGCAAATTTTGATTGATTCCAAACTATTTTAATAGTATTATAATAGTTTTTTGCAATTTTGAGCGAATATTAATCCATTTGGATTAATTTTAATTGCATTGTAACAAATTTCGATGAAATATTGAACCAATTTGCACAATTTTAAACAAGTTACGATTGATTCATTACCGTTCTAACAATGTTTTGGCAATTTTGTGCAATTTTAAGAAATTTTAAACGTATGTTGACCAATTCTAAACTATTAAAGCAACTTTTTAACGATTTCTATTCAATTTTGAGCAAATATTGAACAATTTTAACGACATTTTAACAATTTTATGGTGTTTTAAATCAGTTTTGATCAATTTTGAATTATTTTGTCTATATTTTGAAATTTTTTGCGCTTTTTAGCTAATTTAAACAAATTTTCATCAATTCTGTACTATTTTAACAATATTTTGAGAGATATTATGCAATTTTGAGCAAATTTCGAAAAACTTTAAACAATTTTAACAATTTTATACAGTTTCAAGCGATTTTAAACAAATTATGATCGAGTCTAAACTACGTAACAACATTTTGAAGGTTTTTTACAATTCTAACCAAATTTTGACAATTTTAAGCAATTTTTAATAAATTTTGACCGATTCTAAACTTTTTAGTTAGCATTTTAATATTGTTTATGCAATTTTGAGCAAAGATTAAACAACTTTAAAAATGTTAACAATATTTCAACTAAGAAGTATTCATAATCAATGAATATATGAAGCGAGATAAATAACAGACGCATTCGTCAGAGCTCTAAGTAATTTTAAAAACTGCTCAATTTCTACGTATAAAGATAACGTAATGTTTTTCGAAATTATTCGAGCTCTCGATAAATGTAATTAATTACTAAAACTACTTGGAGTACTTGGAATAGAAAATAAATTGATTTCTGAAGCGACGATAAAAATAGCATCCAACGTATCTTAATTTTTTTTGGGACAAATCTTATCGATAAAAAATTCGAGAAATTCATTAAAATTATCTCAACTCCCACGTTTAATAAATATACGATTTTATGCATCGAAAAAGTGAATTTTTCTGATTTTTTTTTTCATTGAATTGTCAAGACTCAATTTAAAAGCGTCAAGTGATGTCAGTACAAACGTGTTACACGCGTTTTATAATATTCTCGTTTAGCTGGAAAAAAATGTTACCCTCTTCGTCTCCGCGTCGTCGAACAAATAAAGATGTCTCAACTGACGTAAACGTGTACGTCAATCAAATCTGTGTCATACAATGTCTAACAAAACCATAAGTCGAATGTGTATATAACGTCTATTAATTTATGTTTATGGTGTTATTTGCTGATCTGTAATGAATACAAGGCGGGAAAAATTACCTGCGGAAAATCGCACAGTTACGTATTAATTTCATATTTATTCGTTGTACAGTTATTGATGATGGTTGCGTGTTTTATGACGTTTGAAAAAAAAAATTAACAAATCCTATGTAAGTAAACGTGTTATTAATATTGCGCTTGTAATTTACGTCATAAACGTCGTCGTTTGTTTTAATGCCTACTGCGGTGAAATTGCTGGAAATTTAAACATAATATAACGAATATTCGACGTACAATTCTGTGGTTCAGGATTAGGACATTTTCATACACAGGGTGTTCCAAAGATGGTATCTGGAATTTATGCCGTTCATTACGTGATGGGAATTTCCTTAATTTTTCAATTTGCTGGTTTTTCACGTCTGATGATTTCTCATTACTCACGTAAAAATCATTACGATTTTTCGGGTTTGATTGTTTTCAACGTAACGTCCATAGATTAATGGGTCGATGAGATCATCCTGTATTGGAATAAGAATTAGCTGAAAATCAGCCGAAGATGGTTGTGAATTTAAAGAGAAAAAATTGTAATATAATTTCTCAATATGGTAGAATCGTGAAGTTCCTCGACATAATCGACATATTTTTCCATAAAATGGTATTTTTGACGATTTTGGGAAATTCTAGTAGTTTCGATATACGTCATGAATTCACGAGCCTCAGTAATATCGTGAATTTCATCGACTATACGCCTTGAAAAAACTTTTTCAAAAGAAATTCTCTCTTTAAGCCATTTTTATACCAATACTTTCTCAATCTTCAAGAGGAAATGAATGTGGCAACAGGAAAAATAAGCGAAAAAGAACAGGAAGAACAACACGTAAAAGGAAGGGTGAAGTGGAAGGAATATTCAAAAAATCTAGATCAGGTATTCATACCTAGAGGTACTTGACGTCAGAGATACTCCGAAGTATGAAGGCTATGACGCCATGAAGCAGAATATCGATACGATGGCCTTTACCAGAGTAATGCATAAAAGAAACGTAACTAAAAAATGCTGCTTACGTAATCACGATAAAAAATCGAGTAAATTCCGAAATCATTTTTCAAAAATTTCATTTTCATATGATAAATATTTCTCGCGTAGAGATGAAAAAATTCATCATATCTTTTTTTCAACTTGATAAAAACATGACGTCATGAGTTATTCAGTTTATGCAAAGAGGGGGAGGGAGTGAGAGGAGAAGAGAATTTTTGTTTTCAAGCAAAGTGAGTCCTATTTTGTGTTGAGATAAAATTAAAAATTTTATAATTATTCGTGTATTTATGTGTTTATGTGTTTTTTGTGCATTATTCCACATTAGTACAAATTTATAATTCCATAGGCAAAGGGTTTTATTTCATGACATTTTTTAGATTTTTTGAGGTAACTGCAACCCCCCCCCCCCTAATGCTACATATTTTACATTTTGAAAAGTTCTAAATGAATTGAAGAAGTATTTCGAGTGAAACAAGTTACCGTTTTTAACATACTTTTTTGCTCAATTTTTAGGCATTTTAGTATTTTTCACTACTTTTTTGAGATTTCCCAAATTTCTGTCTCGTTTGAAGTTTTCTTCTGATTGACTCGGGAAGGAAGTATTTGTATCTTTGGTCAGCATCATATTTTTTGGTCGTTTAAATTCTTTTGGGAGGTTTAACACCCCCTTCGCCCTTCCGTCGCTTTTTCTCTATGTTTAAGAAAGTTTCCGGATGTTGATCCATATAGATCTACTGATGTATGAGGTGATCGGTGCTGCCATTTATATGGTTCATTTTTTGATTGGTTGATTAAAATGAAAAAAATAAATAAAGAATTAATAAAACGAAAAAAAAACAGGTAAAATTAAAATAAAAAAATGAAAATAAAATTGAAATACTTTATAAAACGAAATAAAAAAAATGAAAAATAAATTAAATGAAGAAAAAGAAGTAAAAATTATATAAAATCGAAAATTAAATTGAAATATGTGCTTGAAACGTAATAAAAAAAAATTGAAAATAAATTAAACGAAGAAGAAATAATAAAAATAAAATTGGGAAAAGTACCATAAATAATTTTTTTTCAAAAATGATCAAAAAAAATCAAGAAAATTATTCCAAAGGAAACTCCAGATTTTGACATAATTAATGCTAAATTACTCGTATTATGAGAATTACCAATTAAAAGAAAAATACCAATTGAAATTTTTTTTCTAAAACCTTTGTTTTACTTCGACGTCGATTTTTTATTCGCATTTTTTGAACCTTCCTTTTATCAAAGTTCATTCATCTTTTAGCCAATTGCACCCTTTACCAGTCTCCAAATCCTTCGGCATAATTCAAATGTACCCAAAACTTTACCGCTTTCATACATTTTTTAATTTCAAAGACCTCTTTGAACCTTCGTTCATGATTCATATATCTTCATCAAAACACCCTTCTCCTTTCCTCTTCAACATCACGACGCGCGAATGCTTCAATCTTACGCGAGATTTCTCTAGAATACAAACTCATAAATCAAATACCGCAGCGCGAAAAAGCTTGATTTATTGGCTTATACCGTGTGTTCGAAAACTCGAAACGGACGCGTTGAATTGCATTCGTGGTAAATTTCCGCTTCGAATTACTAGTTTTTCTTATCATCGATCGAAGAAGAGAATTAGAGATGGCATCGGAATCGCATGTGAAAATTAGAATATTCATATTGCATCATCGTCGAAATAAAACTTTTTATTTATCGACCTTCTGTAAATCGGAAAGTTGTCTTGTTGACGATACAAACGATGACGATGTTTTGTATACACAAGTTCGTGTACTCGCATCATCGATAAATTTTGTTTACGTTAGGACCACTTCATGACATATTTATCCTAGAAAGACTTACGCACAGTCGAATTAACTCCCTCGAGTGACAGCGTATTTTGTACGTAATTACTTTGATTTATGAGCGATGAAGGTATCGTGGAGTATAAAAAATGGAATTTTTGTCAGTCGACGTTCTTCGCTGGAATTGAAAACAATAACACGTTATTTTTCAATGGATTTCCAAACGGTTCGGGCGATTACCTATTAATCTAATGGCACAAACGTCTAAATCATTGGACCGGAATGGTTACATAAAAAATCACACCGGAAAGCTCGAGAAATTTGTAATTGTAGTTGACGAATAGCTCGAGACGTCATTGTGACGTATCAACCGAGTACGTTGATCTGATTTGTATATTTTACAAAGGTCGTTGAATTCGCGTAGGTGCTTGATTTTAAACGAACCGAGTGGAGTCATGTGTCATCAAAAATCCGATATACTTTTTCTCCGAGAAAAGGCTACGAGGTGAAAATTAATTAACGACTTAGGTAATGTAGACTTATCAGAAAGTAGTTGGTTGACGTCAAACGCATTGACGTGTTCTACGTGTGCTATATTTAAAGGATATTTGCTTAGTGCTGTGGAAATACATCGCTTTCTAATCGTAATCGCTCGACGAAGGCCTTTTTATTGAAATTTTCATTATTTTTAAAATAACAATATAATTTCCTACTTCACCGTCGGCGTCGCTAAATTGACCTCTAATATGGCCCGATCTATTCATCGAGAACCTCTTTACTCGAGAGAGCTTTTGTGTGCCTTATGACCGGAATTATGAAGTATACCGTGAAAGAAGTCGTCTACGATGAACGCCCATAGATAATTATACAATGTAATCCAATGTAAATGAAGTTCGATTTTTAAAAACGAATAATTTGGCCGGTAATACCTTCGATGAAGTGAGGACTTAGTTCGTCACTTTAAAACGACCTCGTGCCGAATTTTGTACAGAAAAAGTGTATTAAGATTTGGCCAATCGTACTACTTATTTCATGTTCTCAGTTTGTATATATTTTTCACTTCAAATACAACACGAAAAGTATTTAATGGTGATTTGTTGTCGGAATTAATGTCTTAAACAATTCGTAATTGCGTCACTCACTCGTTAATGTGTTCGAATTTAACCGCAATATCGTAAATTAATGCTTAAGCTCGCGATAAGCTTCTGCCTTTATATTGGCTCGAAATTTTGAGAGAATTTTCAAAATCGTGAACCGGATTAATGGTAATTGAGTTTGATAAAAAATTCTACGATTTGAAGCACTGTTGTTCTATTATTAGGAATTTTTTCACGACGAACAAATTATAATGTTATTGAAAAATTTCTTGAAAGAATAAGATTTCATTTTAAATTCATTTTTTTTCTCAATTTCCCTCGTTATAAAAAAATTACATAGCTTGAAAATTTAAAAGCTCGGGTCAAAAAACCAACATCGTTGATTTTTTGATGAAAAATTACACACATTTTACATCTCGAGGTTAAAAAACCAGTTCGGCGAGAAGAAACAATAAAAAGTTGAAATTTTTTCGGCTCCATTTTTTCAAATCGACTCGATTACTAATTTCAAATGTTTTTCAGTTTTTCTTTATTATAAAAATAAATTGTAAATTTATACGATTTCAGACAGTGTACATAATGTGGACAATTAATGTGTTTTTATAATAGGAAATTTCACTTTTAAATATCGCAAGATGTTTTATGGTGATTTTGTAATTCTTTAGTAAAAATTTTCAACTGCATAATGAAGAAGTTACAACTTCGTACGCAATTTTTAACGTTTTACGTGTCATGTTTGACATGATGTGTCATTTTTTTATCCAAATTTTATATTTTAGGTGCATATTTAGAAGATGTTTAATCATAATGACGGGAAGTTTTATCATAAAATATTCTAATTAAAACGTCAAAGGTGGAAATTGAGCGAATTTGCATTTTTCATGTTTTTTCGTTTCATTTATTTACTCGTACTTCACAATGATTTTTTTTTTCGTAATTTTACGTAATTTTAACGATATTATTTAAATGAAGTGTAGAAAAGCTGAGAGGAATTTCGAAGAAATATTTCCAATTATTGTCATTTACCCCTCCTCCACTCCTTCAATCTACTGTTAACCGCGTTTGAACCAGACGAGGTACTAGAGAAGTAATTTTTAAACAATAATTCACAGAAATCCACAAAAAAATTATATTTTTCTCATGAAAACAAAAAATATTGACAAAAAAAGCATAAAATACGTGAAAAAAAATGTAAAAAAAATTCGTGACTGTTTTTTTTAAATTTTAAATTCATAAATTCACGATTAATTACTTTTTGGAAATGCACCGCCTCCTAGTTTTTTTAATGGTAGATTTTCCTCGTTAAGTTTTTATAGCCAAGTTCGCAATTTATAGCTTGAAAAATATTCCAAATACATATTTAATTTTTTTAGAATAAAATTTATAATATTTTTTGAGAGGGAGAGAGGAGAAGAAGGTGTTAGAAACAATTCCCTCTCTCTAAAAAATATTTACGAGACGAGGTCTATTGAAAAAAAAAATCACTCGAATTTTTCTCAAAAAAAAACTAAAATTCCAGTTGACGTAGATTTGAATGAGACAATTTTTTGCATATTTCACACTTGTTTGGGTTTATTTTCATTTTTAGCGATTTTTAACAGAATTTGGCAATTTTTTTGTGAAATTAACCAGTTTGAAATTAGGCGCTATTTTTAAAGTATTTGTGTACTTTTTGGTCGAAAAAAACACCATTTATGTTGTTAATTTTTTTTTGAGTCAAGAATTAATTATTTTTAATTTTTTCACTATCGAGATGTATATTTTTCTTTTTCTTTTGTTTCCTTTATTTATTTAAGCGCTGTTCGAGGAATAAGAGGGGAGAGGAGTTATTTACTGTAAATTCTTCCAGCTTAACGCCATCATCTTTTGGAATTTTTGAAAATCACGAGAATTCGTAATTTTCTCACTTTAATTAAAGGCTGAATTTGGTTGGGTTCTCTGAAAATACTAGAAAATTTATAATTTTTTTAGGTGAAATTTTCAATGCTAAAATTGACGATTTTTTTTTTAATATGAAATTGTATTAATGTACTGAAAAAATATTACGAAAGAGATACTTTTTTTGAAATGTAATTTTTCAACAACCCTGTATGATCAAATTATTTAATTTCGTCAAACTGCGTAATTGAAAAAGTCGGATTTTTTTCGAATAACAATAAACGCGAATTATGTGTTACTTTTTATTATTTTTATAAAATTTTATCGTTTATGAACCCCAATTTTTTTGCATAATGATTTAAAGCAAAATATTCGTAAAAAAAACTCGTGGCGTCTTCTTTATCTGCAGATTAAATTTTCTTTTTTTTCTATGCGAAAAAAACATCGATACGTTATCGTTGAGGTGAAAAAAGAAGCAATCCTCATTTATCATATGCAAATATGCAAAAAATTGGAAAGTCGTTAAACTTAAAAATTTAAGGTCTCGACACATTTCATTTTCACCTTTGGCTCTTGCTACAGACTACAATTGAAATTAAAATGCATTTGAACTGCATATTCTCGCCATGCGCTTCGTTTCATTGACTCTGGTTCTTTTTTGCATTATTACTATTTATAAATATAATCGATGCTAGAAAAACGCATCTCGTGAAAATTTAAGCTCATAGCCGGTTCCGTTTACGTGCAGTTGCCTGTCTCGCGCCGAAGGAGTCATACTCGTTTGGTCGCGAATCGTTCGTTTTACGACCTACGTTAAATGAGAACGAACACGTTCGAATCGTTATCGTATCCAACGTCGAGGTTTAGTTTGCTAAAGCTTCCAATCGTCGTTTGAATTTGTTACGATGAGTTTATGATTTCGAGGTGTTTGTGTTTTGTGTTTGTTCGTGACGAAGATTCGTTCGAAAGCAAATGGTGTTTGAATGAAACAATTTATTTTGGAAAATTTCGTTAATTTTTTTGTTGGCAAATTAAAAAAAAAATATTCAATTATGACCATGAGTAAAACGAGTGTCTATCCTGCTCATCGGCGAAGCATACTGGATAGTTATGTGGTTACAAAAGCCGTACAACAGTTTGAAAAACTACTCAAAGATGAGGTAAGCTGTTTTCCTTTGTCGTGTGAAATTTACCTTCAATTATCCTCTTTTGTTGGTTTGTTGAACTTTCGTATTGAATGAAAAATTCGTCGAAATTATCGAAATTAATTTACTTGAAGTGGTAATTGAAGGTAATTGTTATTTACACGTGTAATCCTGGTTTTTAACTGGATTTTTCACCAATTTCTCAACGTAAACAAGAAACACGTGAAAATGCTAAGGGTTCGGTTTTCGGGAAAATCACACAAGTCTCAAATTACCCTGGAAGCTCGGGTACCGAACCGGTTACTGAATTGTCGAATTGTGGGCCAACGATGGTCGTATACCCGTATACCGGTCTAAAAAGCTGTAAAGTTGTATTCAATGAGGAGTCGAAGTATCGAAGATAAAATAATCGCATCTGGTTTTTATTTTCGCGTTTTTTAGCCATCTGGCGATTTTATCTAACCATGTTTATTGATTTGTCACGTTATACGATTTCCTCGTGGATTTGGTGCTTTTTTTAAAAAGTCAATTATGATTATTCGATTCACGTGCACACGTGTAATCGTCTGTAATTGTTATTTTCGCGTGATATAATCGATGGTATCTTGGGGTAATATCGAGGGTTTCATGTGGTTGAATAGCATTGGCTGAGAAATATTTCGTAGCGATTTCAAGTCGCTTATCACGTTTAACTATTAAGTACAAGTACTCGAACTCGCTTGACGTCAACGTATTGTTTATCGTGCTCGACTTTATAGAGTTCCTGATTGGAATAAATTTCGAGTTTATGCATACTGAACGAATTCTAAAAAAACAGGGTATTTTCATCGCACTGACGCCCGGTGGCCGCTGACGTGCACCAATGACGCGCACAATTACGTTTTCCTATGCAGTTTTCATCCACTGAAAAAATAATCCGATCGAAGGTCGTAAACACGAACGTGTTCTACGTATCGTCCTAATTAACCGTCGTGCGAAATTTCCTACGTGAGAATTACCTATTCGTTTATCGCCGAAAAAGCGACCGTGGCGCCATGTTTTGACGCGTGCCCGAGCCATGTCAACTTTAAACTTTCAAAGATCAATTGACTCTTGTTATCGTAGGTGGTGTAATTTTGTAATTATACCGGTACCTTGTAATTACATAATGAACTTTGTCATCGGTGGTAATTCTGTACGTAAATAGAATCACCTTCGGACGCGTCGACTCTCGAAGGTGAAAATATTCGTGAATTGGAACACGAGCCGAGTGAATGTTTCTATTTTATCATCGGTAATTATGTCGTAGAAGTTGTTGTACTCGTACTATGCGCGAATTTCGTGGTTTTTCTACACAGAAATTGGTAAGATTTTTATATTTGGCAACGTCGCTTTGAAAAAAATTTCCGAAACGCGAATTCAAGATGAAACACTCGAAACAGGCTCAACTTCTAAAGTGGTATAAAGTAGATTAAAATTTGAAAAAAAAAACTAAAATTGGTTTGTCAGTTTTTAAATGCCTTAAAAATTATTTTAATTATATAAACTTTATCTTGCGGTGTTGCCAAGTTACGTTTTATAATGAATAATATTCTTTTGTAAAATTGGTTCTGTAGGTTTTTTAGTGCATAAACAGCAAATCTTTCGATATTAAAAAAAAAATAAGAATAAAAATGTTTTTTTTTTAAATGGAAATAAAAAATGAGTGCAACGTTGCCAAATATTTAAATATGTTATTTTTTTTATATTTATAAAATTGAGGTAGCTAAATTTAAGCAACGGTGCCAGTTTCTAAAAATGGATATGCTTGTTTTTATTGTTAAAAAAATTCAAGAGTCGCAAAAAATTGATATAAAAAATGAAAAAATTGGAAATTGAAACCGAAACCGTAAAAGTGTAATGAAAAAAAACATAACTAAAAACTGAACCCATAAAAAACATGAAAAAAAACCTGAAACGATAATTAAAATCTATAAAATTTCAGTTTTAATTTCTGAAGAAATTTTGGCAACGCACCCTAAGCCTTGAACATTTTGATTCCAGCTTTAATAAGTGTATCTTGCCATGTTGCCAAATGCTCAAAAAGAATGGTTTTTAAAAAATTGATTTTGTTTAGACATCGAATACGTTGTTTTGTTTTTCAATCATTATAATAAAATGTCTAATTGACTTGAACCCACTTTTTTGGGAAATTTCAACGCAAATTTTACTTGGCAACACTGTTTAGTTTAAAATTATGTAAAGAAGTGCTACAAGGTCTTCATAAAAAACAAAATTTTTTTTAAATATATGGGTCACGATAACATGAGTATAGTCATGCAGTATCATTACAATGGATCTGAAATCGAATTAAACGCAATACAACGTTGCCAAATACTCAAGATGAGTACATTTCCTACATAGATTTTCGCGTTAGTTTTAACGCATGTTTCAGAGTCTTTTCGAACATTACGAACATTTTACAAGTTTATTTATCCCAAGTGAAAAAATTCCAACTACTGAACACCATTTGTGTTCATTTTAGGTGAAAGTCGATAAACACGTAATTTTCCAGTAATAAAGCTTAAGCTTAACGTTTTTTATGTACAATTTGATGCCCTTTAAACTCATATATCACGCGAATCTGCTAGTGGAAATTTTCTCTATTGAAAAAAAAAAGGTGTCACGAGAACCATTCAGTATATATTTCATGTTTGTGGAAAAAAATATGGCAATGATTAATTTTCGATACACAGGTGTAACATTTTTCATGCACTGTGACATTAACATGGGAAATTCTAATCATTTTGCCCCGAACACGCGCACATATGGTTGGAAATATCGCTAAAAAGAGCTCGTGATATGTAAATTCCAACGAAGGCGTAGTGGTTCTGCGTATAGATCGCGAGATTGGAAGCTTTTTATTCATCGATATAATCATCGAGAATGGTTCCGTTTGGTATTTCGCGGTCAAGGTAGAAGATTAATGGTGTTTTGACGCGGGTTGTTTTGACGTGGAAATAAAAAGTCATCGAGTATTACCTTGCGTTAGTTTAGTCGCAAGACGGCACAATTAACATTTCAATGCGAATGTACGTTTACCTACAAAATACGAAGCTTGTAAGGAAGCGATACGAATCGTCAAGTACGTGTGTACTATACCGAAGATAGATTTTTTCAAATTTACAAATACTTTTCGGTTTGTTGTTCTGAATGCATAATAAGTATTTCAGTGTCAACTATATTATGACACTTTGCTGGTATCCGGACATGAGGAACTAATCGTCAATTCCATTATCGTAATATCGACGTACATGTTCTATCGAGTATTTATATTTACGACATGTGTTCTATCGGTATAATTATACGCGGAACCTGGTATATTTCCTCGGTGAAAGTATCGTAGACCTTGGGGGATTTAAAATTGAAAAATCATTCGCGAAAACGTCTTTTGTGGCCTTATACATCGAAGTAAAGGTTGGTGAATTCAAACTGGTTTCATGCGATTTACGCGTCATGTAATTGAATTCTATCGATACGTCGGAGATTTCCTTTTTATTTAATGAGATTCATTAAAGTTTTCGCCGTCGTGTAAACAATGTATCGAAACGTTAATTACGCGAAAATTCGGATGTTCGTCGAACTGGTTTCGTATGCGCGGTACATCGAAAACGATGCGTATGCGCACGACTCGAACGCGTGCTCTGAACTGATTCTTATCGCGATCACGTGTTTCACGTGCGAATTTTTCAGTAATTTCATATCAAAGGAAAATTCTACGCGTTCTAGAATAAATGATTATCCGGTTTATACGAGATTTATTTTTATGCTAATTTCGGATACGATCAATGTTATATAATACGTCGGCATGCTCATCCAAATTAAATACATATATTATTCGAGCGCGATATTTCCTGTCGAAAATTACTCGGTCTCGTGAGATTCCGTAGCTTTTTGGCAAGTGATGCTTATTGCGAAACTGGATAACCTTAAAGATGTGTTTTGGAGGCCGATCCGCGTTAACTGGTTTATGGCATTCAAACGTCGTCCAAGACTCGCCTCCGTGATTTATTTCACGTTATGGTACGAAGAGTTGAAAAATTCGAATCGGAAGTACGCCTCGGACGCGTGTAAATGATTCATTAACCTGATATATTTCGCCTGTTAACAGCCACGTTGCACGTGCATCGTTTAATCGATTTTTATCGTTAATTAATATCATTATTTATTTACAGAAGCAACCAGCCGAGCCGATTTGCAGAACTAATACGTATTCGAGTAACTCGGTCAAGAAATGTAGACGCAAAAATGATCATTCTTTTTTAGAGTTCCTAGCGCTGGTGAGTAATTTAATATTTTCTATTATTTCATCGACACGTATACTCGTCCAACTACGTATAAATTCTTCAACTTTGCAACACTGCTTTTATCCCGTTTGATCAACATTTTTCCTCATTGTTGATATTCAAAACATTTCGCCCCGTAAGCTTTTCATCTCGGTATTTGTAAACTTCGATGATTCTCTAAAAAAAATATTCGCTGAGTTTCACTGTTGTTTTGTCAACGAGTTTCTCACATGACGTCAATGGATTTACTGACAATAAAAGAGAAGACGCAACGCGGATTAAGTTTTCAGACGTTTTGTAAAGTCGCGCCTAATTCCGAGATCTCGAATTACGTCGTAATTACGGTATTAAAACGAGGCATAGCAGGGGGTTTGAGTATGATTTGATTTTAGATAAGAAAAAATTACCTAAATTTTCCGGAATGTAATATACCCTCAATTGTTCGAATTGCCGTCGAAATAAATTTGTAATTAGGTTAAACAAGTTTTTTGTACTTTGTAGTTAGACGTCATATTTTTTTCTTGGCGCCAAGTTATTCGAAAAATTACAAAAAATTGTAATTTATGATGAAAAAGTACATAAAAAAAACTTTAAGCATTTTTTTTCAGCGAAAAAATTACACGTAATTTTTGGGAATGAATTTTCAAGTTTTGAAATTAAGGGTCAGGGTACTCGCAAGGGCGAACGAAACTTGTCTGCTTGATAAGGATTTTAATAAGTAATTTTCTTATCGATTTGTAATTTTTGTTGGTATGATTTTTTGAGCGCCCTGTTTTTCGATGATTTTCTCTTCAGTGTTTTAAATCATCGTAACATTTTACTCAATTGTTTAATTTAAAAAATGCTTGGATAAAAAATGTAGCTAAAAGTGTCACAAATAGTTTTTATTTGAAGCACTTTTTCATTGGACCCACTCCTCGTGTGTAAACCCTCAATTTTTTATTACAAAATTCTTTAAATTTTGATATTTTTATCATACGCGGGGAAAACTATGACAAAATAATGTATTCATGAGCTCGACGAATGCTAAAAAATCTCGTATATTTCAATAAAATGAAATATTTTTGAATTCCTCTCCCCTCCGCCTTTTGTTTTAATATATTCATTTGAGGGGAAATTGAAATTTATGTTATAGAAGTTGTCAGAATATTTCTAGCTATGAAAATTGGATGAACTTCAACTCGAATGAGAAATTGTACAAGTTTTAAAGAGGGGGAGGGGGAAACTGGTAACCCAAAATTGCTGAAAAGCCGCCAAATTTAAAAAAAAAATTATTTAGATATGGATTTTTCTTTTTGTGAACTACTTTTGATTATTTTGTCTCGGCCGAGTTACGAAATTTCAAAATTTTGGGCACCTTTGGAAACAAAAATCGAGAATTTTTACTCCAATGAGGGGTTAAATTGAAAAACATTTCAAATGAAAACTCTTACTGATGTTTTTATCTATATTTTTTATTCGAAGAATTTTTTAATCAGGCGATTAGGTGAAGAGTGAGGTCAAGTTGAAACATCTATTAAACATCTTTAATTACAAATTAATTATTTTTTACACCCTTCATTGAAACTATACAAAGTAGATTTGAAAAAAAAAAACAAATTAATGAATTTGGCTCGAGTTACTTTAATCGGAAAAGTTTCTAATTAACTCGAATTATGCCGTTGAAACATTCATGCTAACTCCTTTAATTTCATGGATAGGCAATTTCTCGCAATAGGCTTTTCTGCTCTCTTCAAAGGTCGTGGCCTTCTAAAATGCGTCGTAAACTGAATATTAAACGATTTTATGATAAATTGATAACAATACGAGATTCGTTATCTTTTTTTAGCTGCATCGTGATCCGGAGTTTCTTGAATTTCTTGCATAACAACTTGCAAATTAGGGGAAAAATTTGAAAGAATAAGATTTTTATTAGTCTACATTCATAGACGACTCTTTCTTAATTAATTCTTCGAATTTGTCGTGAAAATAAATTGTTTATTTAGCTAGTGGAAAAAAACAAAAGATTTACGCGTGGAAAAAAATTAAAAAAAAAATTAATTTCTAAAACGTTTAATTTTGGCCTTTGGGCTTTACGTACATTCTTGAAGCACGAATCGCCTCGAGATGTGATTGAATATTCATCAACACGTCCGAAACCCGAAGTCGAGTAATTTTCCATATATTCTTAAACTTTTGCTTTCGTTTTGACATCCGCCACAACCTACAATGGTAAACCTAACCAGAGGAATTTCACTAATACTCGACGTCGGCTGTAGTAGAGAGACGAGTTCATCGTCCTAGGTGTATTTATAGGTGTGATAGGTAGTCACGTCGTGGCGGGGTGGTGCCAGGGTATAGCAGAGGAAATAAAGCTATTTTAGGCCATCGCTCGGCTTACGTCGAGATACGTTTCGAAAGGTCGCGGCGTATAGACCTATTTCATATATTGATAAGGTTATGTACACGGACGAGTACGTGGAATGAGGTCGTACAATGTAGGTTACCGGACTACCGGCTTCTTGACCTTTTTCGGTAAATGTAACCCGATGATTTTACGATTACAGAATGCATTAGGATTAGCAGCGCCAGCCAGCGATGTGATAATTAGACAACATAGCTCCGCTGTTGCCAGAGAATCACCGGAATCTGCTAAAATCAACTGTCAGTCTTGGTTCCAACTATCAGGCCACCCAGATTGTTTCGCTCCGGCCGGGCCCGGAACTATATGGAAGAAATGCAGCGGCGGTACTGAACGCAGTGTATACGAAGCTCTTTCGCAAGAACCAGCTTTACGCGATATCGTACCGAGATATTTACGCGAAGTTGAATACTGCGGTGAAACTTTTATCGAATTGCAAGACTTGTTACATGGGTTCAGAGATCCGCATGTTATGGATATTAAAATGGGTACTAGGACGTTTCTCGAATCCGAAGTACAAAATACGTTCGCTAGAGAAGATTTATATTTAAAGGTGAATAATTTGGTGTTTTTCGTGGTTGTATAATGTGTATGTATTAAATCACGTTTGGGTTTATAGATGATCGCGGTTGACCCTAGTGCACCCACTGCCGAAGAACACGCAGCCAAGGCTGTGACCAAGTTACGATATATGCAATTCAGAGAAGAGCAAAGTTCCACTAGTACGTTGGGTTTTAGAATTGAAGCCATGAAGGTTGGTATTACAAAGGTACTACGATAATCCAGGGCCTATTTTTAAGAATTTTTTGTAGCTACCCAAAGTGTCACCAATGAAAACCAAGAATTTTATGTACTTTATATCCTATACCCCTTCCCCACCTCCCCCAATCCCCCCTGATAAGACCATAATCCATCGAATATTAAATTTCATACATGAAATATTCATGTTGTGATGTTTTTGTGACTAGTAAAATTGACTTATACAAATTAATATCGTAGATGACACTTCATTGGTATGGTGACATGTCATGATCATGAGTGGTATACTATACGGTAACAAGTCATTATCACGGTGACATGTTATGGTTATGAGTGGCATGTGATGTGTAATGACTTGGTTATGAATGATGTACGTTATTGGAACGGTCAAGTTTCACGGTCGTGAGTGACATATGATCATGTTTTGGTGATATGTCGAATGACATGTCATGGTGACATCTCATGATCATGTCATAATGACATGTCATGATGATCTGAGATGATTATTTTTTCCTCTCAAAACGTGTTATGCGTCGTACATTCACGTTTAACCAAAAATATAATATTTTCATGTCACCATACTACGTCATAGAGTTTATTCGTTGTCATGGTGACGTGCCATGGTCAGAAGTGACATGTGATCGTGTCATGATAGCATGTCAAGTGACATGATATGATGACAAGTGATTATTACGGTGACGTAGCATGGTTACGAGTGTCATGTGGCATCAAATGAGGTCTTTTGATGAACATCATTGTCACTTCGTGACATGAAAATGTCACGCTGTGTTGCGGACTTGTACGCAAGCTGAAGCTTTATGGTTCAGAACAAATACTGAACTATTTTTATGAAGTTTGGTGAAACTTTGGACAGCTGCATATTAAAATAGGCCATAATCAATCGTCGACTTGTTACTAATCAATTTATATTTTACAGTTCCGAGGCTCGAAACCGGTAACGGATTTGAAAAAGGTGAAAAACTCGCAAGAGGTTTGTGATACGTTATCGTTATTCTTCGGCGATCGCGAAGACATACGACAAAGACTGGCAACAAGACTGATTGAAATTCGCGCTAGATTAGAACAGTCGCTATATTTCAAAAAGCACGAAGTACGTATTCCTCATCGTATGTTGTATTTCATCCTCAACGAAGATAATTACTATATTCTTTGTGTATGTTTAGGTAGTCGGAAGCAGTATACTAATTATATACGACGACGTTAAAGTAGGCGCGTGGTTAATAGATTTCGCCAAAACTAGACCTGTTCCTTCGGACAAAAATTTGACTCATAGACTTCCTTGGTCTCCGGGCAATCACGAAGAAGGGTTTCTCTACGGATTGGATATGTTGATTAAAGTGAGTACGCATTGTAATCGATGTTCTTTCATCCTTTCTATTTTTTGCTCGCGAGCGTGCTTGAATTTTTAAACCAAAACCTTGAAATTTTCGCCCGATAATTGATTCCTTAATTGAAATGCGTTGTAGCGTTAATTTGTGTTTTTCGAGTGTACAATTTCTTCGGCTTGTTTCCTGCTACACGCATTGTTCGTGTATTGCCGATTCCACCGAGTACCTTAGGTGTTCGTATTGTCGGAGAGATAAAAAAAATTCGCTGTTTTTTTTTTTATTACTTCGCAATACTACGATGTTTTGTGATAAGACCGCGTGCGTAATAGTGACCAGTAACTTTACAGGGCGAATTTAAAAATAAAGTATAATTTATCCGTAAATACGTGCTTTATCGGGTACTTTTTCGCGATACACCGACAAGTCGTGTGGTAACTTGGAACTACCAGTGATATGCATATATGCTTCGTTTTACCGGAAAATTAACTCCGTTCTTCGGATACGAAACGTCATCGTGTCTTATGGTAATCTCACCAAAGATGAGTAACGTTGGTGGTGATCGAAACTCTAATTCGCAGTAGCATTGTAGGAGTTATTGGGCGTTTGTACAGTTTATTTGATCGGTTGGGTGGAAAATTCCGTAATAATTTTCGAAAAGTTATAAAAATTTATCGCATTCCCACGTATTTATATTTCGAGTGAAAATATAGCGACATTTGAAATAAAAAGTTATATAACTTCGTTGTATACGGTAAAAAGTCGAAACATGAATATAAATCACAGTGATGTTATCGATCAACGATAATTCGATTTTATCTCAGTTGTCGTGAAATATAACTCGTAGACGGAGATTTTTTCTAAAAAAAAGTTCACCTCCCTGTTGTACGAATCGAAGGTCGTAATTGTATAACTGGTTAAAGCAACTTATATCATTAAATTAGAAGCGTGTGTTCGCAATTTTGATTAGATAAACGTACCGAATGATGAACTCTTTGACGTAGAATTCTATATTCAATATGATTACAGCTAACTAAAAATAATTGCATTTGTTGACCATATATTAAATGGCAATTTTTTTTATGCTTACAGACGATGGAAAAAATTAAAATACCATTGAACGTAAAGACTGAAGCATCAACGCCTTCGGTTCTACTGACGTCATGAACAGTTTTCGCACCGTAAACAAAAATTGAAGAGAGAAAGAAACCACCACGTGTTTATGACTTGCATAATCTAGTCATTTATATTTCAGGAAAAAAAAAAAGGTTGAAACCTGTTTGTGTTCATGTTCCTATAGATTACATTTTGTTAACTGTTTAAATTAATACATTATCGATCATAGTTGTAAAACTTACAGAAAATTAACAATTTCATAAATCGTGTAAATTTCTATCTCTTCCTGCGAATTAACTTATTTTTTGTACTAATGTAGTTTTTCTGTAAAAAGTTTTTCATTTTTGCCTGGATCGACGGATAATTATAATCGGTCTTCCAGTTATACTTAATTTGAAGAATACGTTTTATTACGACGAAAAACCAATTGGTTTTAAACCTGCCTTAATTTGCATTTATTGAAAATAACAGACGAGTGTAGGTTTTTAGAATGAGAGTTTATCTCGAGACCTATGTTACGATTTTTATTTAAATTTAGTGTTTCTTCTTTTTTTTTTTAGTAAAAAAATGTAAATAAGTTTGTACAGTGTTTACACATTTACTGTTGAGATGTTTTGTACTAAATTTTCTTATTTAAGTTGCTATTATATTCGTGCTTCCATTTTAGTATTTCATGTCTCTTACAACGTTTGTATGATAAATTTTTTTTATTATGCCATATACAAATATTTTAAGTTGAATGAATTTCAATAAATTAATATTGATAGTTATGTGTTTTTTTTTGCGTTGGAACAAGTCGAAGTAGTGCTATTTTAGGAAATGTAATGAAGAATTTAATAGTCAGGAAATAATTTGGTTAAGTGATCATAAAATGTGAATAAAATTCGAAGTTGAGTAAATGAAAGATAATCAAGATGAGTTTTTTAGATTTAGTAGATACTTATCGCATAGCAACATTAACGCGGAATTTGTAAGTAAATGAACGAGTGTTCCGAAATTATCTCATTTTAATTAATTTACCCTTTTTTATTCTTCAATAATTCATCAGATTTAAAACATACCTAGATCTTCATTTGTTTTTTCACCGGAATCAACAAGTCTTCGGATTTTATGATAAATAAGCCTGTTCACTGTTTTTAAAGTCTCATTTCAATTTTTTATTGTAACAGGTTCCACTATTTTTCAATTTTTGTCTCGAGACAAGCTTGCTTCGCGGAGGCAGTACAACTTCATTTTTCAATTTTTTTTATTGCTTATTTTTTCTCCAAAATACCAGAAATTGAAATTACCAATGCAGTCTACTTTTTTAAATACTTTGTCAAATAAACAAATTAGTAAATTTTCCGCAACTATTTTCAAGTTAAAATCGAACTACATCGTAGACGTTTTTCTATGTTTCAAAATAAAAATGGCAGTACCTCAGTCAGAAATTTTAACAGAGATACTTACTTTTTTTTCAAAACCCTCCTCTATTTTCAAGTTTATCAAGTTTTTTCTTTCTTGTAGTTTTTTTACTTCATATCAGAGAACGATGGAAGATTAATGTTTGGCAGGGAGAGATTATGTGAATACCATCATCGTCGCTTTTCGATACCTCAAAATGAGGAAAGAAAAGTTGTCTCACGTCGAGCTACCTCTTCCTTCTATGTCTTTTGTAGCTATTCTTCTGAATATATTTCGTTCTTGATGTACTAGAAATAAGAAACATGTCGAGTTGTACTCAAAAAGTAACACATTTTTTTGATTACTTTCAAGCATAATTTTTCAATTTAATTTTGTATATTTGTTTGTTAAACTTGTAGCAATGTGAACGAATTTTCATCATAATTATGTTATTTCGCAATTTTAAAAACATTTGCGAACTTTTCTGAACATAACGATTGATTTAATTTTGAATGTTTCCATGTTCAATTAACATTAATAAGAAATTACATGTCTAATAACTTCCTCTTGCGATTAAATGATTTCTCTTTTATCAAATTTTTGATTTGCGTACGATGCATCTCTTTCTAAAAATGCAATTGTAATTAGCTAAAAACATGCTAAAAAGTGCCTAAAAATGTGAAAATGCTTGAAAACAAGAGTTATAGGCCTGCTTGTTTATATCTCCTGGATATTTTCATTTACTTAGCCTTTTATTCAGTAAAAAAGCTCATTCATTTACGTGTAGCCAACTACATGTGTATTTAACTATCGCAACATTATATCACGATAATTTAAAAAATCATTAGGAAGTGGAGTGGAAAAAATTATTAAGAACTTAATAGAAAGACTATTTTTAAAAAATTAATTCAATTATGATAATTTCACAATCTCACTGCTTAGTGCTTAAGGATGAGTTAAGGTGGCTTTCCGGTGGATTATAGACTTTGCATTGTCAATTTCATTTTGAAATGAAGTTATGCTTGCTGAGCTGGGTAGAAATGAGTGTACTATCTACAATCAATTTCTACTTCCTGAATGTGGATTTTTCTCGATCTTTCTCCTGCATCAGATAGCTGATGCAATTTGTCCACCGTGGAAGAACACCTGTTTGCCTATACGCTAATCTTCGGCGATAAATCCATGAGCGCGTGAGTGGTATGAATAATTAAAAACCTTCATTTAGCACTCCAAACGGTCACGTATAAAACAACGAACACAATTTGAACAATGCGAATGCGTCGTACCAATCATGATGATAGCAAGTATCGTGCTATCGGTGCCGAAGTAATGTACGTGTTGAAGAAATATTATGGAAAATGAATTAATTGTGTAAAATTGTGTGGAACATCGGTGTGAAAATTCGTACAGTTAACGTCGTCGTAGTAATTACCACGTAGAGTGATTTTTTTCGCAAATTAAAACATCGATGAAATCGCTGCATGGTGGTTTTTTTTTCGCTAAATGTGAACTCGACGAGGTGACAATTTTCATGCCTTAACACACTGGTACGTAGTGTTTACTCAAGTTTTTGAATTGCGTCAAAACACGGTAACGTGTTTCCGCCGATGACATTTAATTCGCCGCGTATTCGATATCATCTCGAAGGATAATCGTATCTCGGTGGTGGACCGATGTGTAAAATTATGACATCATTAATGGCTCAGGAGAGGAATATAATTCAGACAAGGGGCGGCGTCCAAAAGGAGACGATTCATTCGGGACATTTCATGGTATCCCATTTCGAAGCCGATGCCCAAGACGACGAATATGAGATCGCCGTACCTGTCCCGGAGGTGTCATCGAAGAAGCTCGAACTCATCCCGCGATCTTCGAGCTTCGGTAATCGCGAGAAAATCAGCGCCCCGAAAATCATGAGCGTTTCCATTGAAACATCGTTGACGAAATTATTCCAGTGTATGTCGATAGCGTATAGGTAAATATACTTGAATTTTCAATCGGCGTCTTACGTAACTTGGCGATTCGTGAAGGTGACTTCGAGTTATCAGTGCGATTTTTCTGTTAATTTTATCGAAAACTCGATTGTGATAGGCTACTTCGGCGAGAATCACAGAATGTAACCTTTCCTTATCACGAGATACATGTAGGTTCGAATTCGAAACGTTTTCTCGTAAAACGCGCGTGTATCTGGTATCAACGTGGAAAATTTATTTTTAAATCAACAGGTACCGTGCACGCGATTATTCCAGCCAATCAGATTACATTTTCTACCATCTATGGCGCGCTTTTACACAGTCCCGATGATCTTATAGTTATTATTTTTCACCACGGTGAACTTTGACTTTTTTTTCCATTCGAAAATTTCATTCTATTTAGTTCGATTTGAAAAACAAACAGTTTTTATCTGGTGGAACGATTACGACAATGAAGCACTTTTGAAATATAATCTTTTAACCCCCTGATAGTGAAATTTTCATATTGTGTAATCGTATTTCGTAAAAAGCGACCAATTTGCACTTGTCACGGTGTTTTTCCTTTTCTCGTACACCCGAGCTTTACATTTTCGATTAAGCGTTATCAACGCGAGGAGATTACACGTGTCGAAATCATCTCTCGAGTTGTTTATTCATTGAGATTTTAAAACTTAACGAAATTTCATATCGAAACGGGTCTTTTTATCTGATCGAGACTGAATTTTACAAGTTCAGTGGTGCCAAAAACACGTCTTCTGTGGGGAATTTTCTTGTTTGTGCTAGGCGATTATTTCATGTTGATAACTCCGCGGATGTTTTTCTTCCATATTTACCGAATATCTACGTTTCGACGTCAATTGTAGGGCAACAGACGCATGTGCAATCGTAGTAAATACACAAACTACGTAGTACTGACACAAATACATGCGTAGTAATTAAATTCGTAAACGATTGAATCGTCGCGAAAGTTCAAACTGGTTTTGTTTTTTTTTTTGGCTTACGAATACAATATCTATTCGTAGTCGATTTCAGGAATCCATGATTTGTTTCTTCTTACAGTCGTAGATTCTCGAGAATTTTTCTATTGGGGGTTCAAAATGTGGATTTATATTGCTAGATTTGTAGCGTGTGATTTTATGGATATTTTCCTCTGGTTGGGGAACTCTCGAGTGTTTTGCAATCTTTTGATGATTTAACAAGGTATGATTTGGTTTGAAGAAAGAGTTTTAGGAAACGTGTTGAAATGAAATTCAATTGATGGTTCATACAAAATGGCGGCCTTTTTGATTAACAAGTAAGTGACGTTTCACAACGCGAATTTTAACGAAGAAGAACCGAGTTAATCGAGAAATTGATAATAACTAAAAATGTTCTTCAAAAAATTTCCCGCATATTAAGTTATTAACGTTGTTTACATAGAACGCAACGTCGACGAGAAAAACGCGAATAAACTTGACCTTATATTTGCTCCGTAATTGACAAATGAGTAATTTCATCTGTAAATCGAGATGTAATAGGTTTATGAAAAAATTTATAATAACTAAAAACGTTCTTCATCAAATTCCTTACAAATTATCATATAAACGTTATTTACGTATATTGCAACGCTGACGAGAAAAACGCACTTGAAGTTAACTGAAACAGCAAATTTTATTGATAATGGAGGATTTTACTGAAGTAGATCGATTGTGGCGCTTTGCGGAACTAAGTGTAACTAACGGGACAAACAAACGTAATAGCCCGTAAGAATGCGAAGAAATAATGATATCGAGGATATTATGTTGTTTTCAGCAGCTTTATTAATTTTTTTTGTAAGTTTATTGCTTTATTGATAATTTAAAAGAATTTCGATTGCAATATTGTAACGATTATTGAAATTTTTATTTTCGCTCATCAAAAAATCGGAAATTTTCGGCTGCAAAAATTTAGTTTTATATAATTTTTACGTAGACCCATTGATAATTATAAAAATGTGGAAAAACTCGCACTCTATAAGAGTCATACAAATTATTGAATGTACATGTCCCGCTACTTCACCTCTTTCCCAAACGCAGCGCTGTTTGTGACGTCACTATTGAAAAACCCCAGAAATTTTTCATTTTTCTTATCATAAGTGGGAAAAATGGATTTACGAAGAAATCCATAATATATTCAGTTTTCAATTAAAAAGGTTGTTGAAAGGGGTTGCAAAACTCCTCTATAGGAATTCTCCATTTTGGCTTTTTTATTTCCACGTCTCCGACGATTATTCTAGTACAAGTCTGGCCGAATTTTTCGATCTTGTTTTGATTCTTTTTCGTGGTGAATGACCTTATAAAAATAAACCACCAAATAACGTGTTATACGAACACACCTATCTCGATATTTTTTCAAGCCATGGTTTAAAAAAAAACTTATCTGTATCACGTGATTTAACAACCAAAACTTTCACGTTAAAGAATCACCACAAACGATTCTTTGAACTTTGAATTTCAACGAGGAATTAGGACTACATGCGCATGTTCTAAATTTTACCAATTCGCGCAGAGTATTATAACTGGTTCTGTGATATGAAAATCAATCATAATTCGAGAAGTGAAGGAATCTGCGTGAAAACAGGCGTGTTCTGCTATATAATTTATACCACTTGACCAAAACCTTAGATTCTGTGGTTATATAAACTACCAATATTCACCATAAAGTAACACGTTGGCAAAGGAATCTTGTCCACGACTTGCAGAAATTCTCACCGAACGTCTCAAGTTATCGTATTTCCGTAGGAAACTAGCACAAGGAATATAGCTTAGTCGGCGCGACGGTCTTTGGAAAGTATTTTACTAATATCGCGACCAAATAAGAGAAATACATATAAAAGAATGCCATCGACAATATCACCAACTAAGCTATTTTCTTATCGTCGTGGTTTATGGTAAACGAGACGAAATACTTGAACGTTTCTTGTTCGCAATTGATTCGTACAGAGGCGATGTTTCTCTTATTCGAGAAATTCAGCCAATAAAACCATTATTTGAAAATTAAACGAGAATTTCGTACGTTACTGAATTTCATCGGTTTCTGTGGTCTCCCGGTTGAAGTATACTACGTAGTTAAAACCGGTAATATAAGATAAAAACCTTAATCGCTCAAATATTAGAAATTGTAAACAAATTACATTTTTTAACCGGTTCCAATGGTAAAATGTCATAAGTACCTTTTTGCATATACCGATGGCGTTTCGATAATTTAATCAGCGTCTCCGATGCATCGAGTTTCTTTTTTATGATGAAAGATGAAGAGCAAATATTGGCAAAAAATACGCATACTAATGAACCCCAGATGACTGATCGGATTATAAAGATATGGCTTTTTTTGTAGATTTTTGTCGTTAATTTTCGCATATTCGTATAAATTACATAGGCGGTATCATTTAAATGGTAATTTTTTCTAAATTAATTGTAATAACGCTTTTAAAATCGAGGTTTACAGATGAGTTTTTTGCGGAGAACGTCAACAATATGCTGAAAAGAAAGCCGCGGTTCGGTGTTTGACCAATTTCGAGATTTTATGGGTGATTTTTTTAAAGTGATTTTAGACGGGATGCGTAACGTTGTTTAGTGGTGATATTGTCGAGATCTAATTAACATTTTTTTTTACTGTGTTGACGTGAATTTTTATTACCGAAGATGCATCAATATCTTAATATTTACGAGCGGAATTTTATTTATTTTTAGCTACCGTTAGCGTGGTTTCTTAATTAGGGCAGGTGTTATTTCATCTTTGATAAAAAGCTTACTACGAGGAAGTGGGTTCATAAAATTGAAAGAATCGGGGAAACAGATGCATTTTTTGGGACAAAAATTAGCTTTAAAAAGGAGACGAAATGTTGCGAATTTCATTTAAAGTAACAGGCATCTGCTGAATATTTGGCGGAATTATTTTTTCGTTTTATTTATTTATTTATTTATTTATTTATTTATTTTTTTTTTTAATTTTCGCCATGTACAGCAGCAGAAGCTCTAGGCGATTTTTGAAGGGGTTCTTTAGAAGAGGTGTTCTAAGCCTGTTGCCAAAGGTAAGGATCGGAGGTTTTGAACTTTTATAGGGTCATCAGAAAAAATTTCGAAACTATCATCTTTTCGATTTAAATGAGGGAAAATTAATCAACTCCCAAGATAAGCTTTCATTGTGTATCAAAACGTGACTTCAAAATCCCCTGTTTTACAATTTTTCGTTGCACTTTTGGTTGATGTAATTTTTTGCATCTTTATCATTAATTAAAAAGTTACTAATGAGTTAATATTTTTTAAAATCAATTTTTAGTAAAATTTCTGCAAAAATCGGTGACAAGTTTGCTCATTTCTTTGCATCAAAGTACATTCGCTGTAATTTATAATGCATAATTTTTTTAAAATTCTTAATAAATTGTAATAAAATCATAAATCCAGATCTGCTATTGACTTTTGACTGCAGCGCTCCTAGCGAAAAGTGAAAAAACACCGAATTTTCTTGAACCAGTTTTCTGCATATTTTGGTTCTTGAAATAGCCTATGAAATTCAGTGCCCATTTTAAGCAAAGAAGGGAAAGATTTTTGTTATAATCCTTCCGAAAGCAATTTTCTTACTTGAATTTCTTTATAACGATTTTACAGCAAATTTTACTCCCCCCACGCCTCCTCAAATAATGAGCATTGTACATTTTTGTGATAAAATGTGCTCTTGCTCTAATCGGCTATTTTTATTCTTTTAATGCTTGAAATTTAGATATCGTTAAAAACATTTGTTACCCCTCCTCCACTACCCCTTCCCCACTCATGGTATGAAATCTGGATTATTTGGAGGGAGAGAGGGGAAATAATGTAGTTTTTTCCATTGATATACAATAGGTGCAATGACCTATTGAAAATGAGATTCGATGAATATTGAATTTTAAGTATCTATTTTTATAAAAAATTATAATATTTATTCTTCGTTCATGTTTTTTTTTTCCTCAAATCAATCAATCTGATAATTTTTGTATATTTTGATATAAAACAATAACTTGAATGAGAAGTTTGCTTGTAGAATTTTCCATAAGGTGATGAAATAAAAATTTTTCGAATTATTATAAACTTTTTTCTTGCATTATTTAAAAAAAAAAACAATTTTATTTTTATTTCTTGTGTTGTTGACTTTATGGAAAAAAAATGTTTAGAACAGAGGAATTTGATTTTTCTGTGCGCTACGATTTTCTTTCCGGAAATTTTTTCATATTTTTGCAATTTACATGATAAAATATTTAATTACGCACGTTATGAGCTACTTATTGCTCAAAATTAAGTGAAGAGTTTATCGATTCGCTAAATATTTTCAAATATTAAATACATAATTAATTACAACCATAAACTGAATTTCCGGTTCCGGTGATTTTTTTTTGGTAAATTATAGTACTTTTTTACGACTTCTTATGTTTTTTATGCCATCCCCTTCATCAAATGGATCGAAAATAGCTGCATAAATTTGTAAGTTCGAGAGAAAAAATATGCGTGAAAAAATAATCCCAATAAAATATTCGTGGACGTCGAATACATATTTTACTATCGCTCGTTGAAAAACGTCGTCCGGCGTTATTTCATTTAGAAAATAACCCATCGAAGGCGGTCGTATGACGATCACTTTGAACCGATGATACGGTTTACTTCGATATGTATATGTGGCCGGTGACCTAGGAAATTTAAATTCTCAAACGTCATCTATATCATTACGATCTCTGTCAAGGTTCATTCTGGTGTATTTCGTCGATGGTTGTTTAATATGGATCACACGTGAAAATTTCTATCGCTTTGAGATAGATGTAGCGCCACCGGAAAAAGTATCCACGTGACGTATGAATTGACATCGCGTAGAAGGTCGCATCGAAACCCTAGTTTTCCTCTTTCCTCCACTTTTTTCCAATCGCGAGAATTAATTAATTTGACATGGCCTTTCGCGACGACATCATCGGGGTCGGTATCGTATAAAGAAGGTTTTTTTCGAATAATTGCCTTAACGAATGTTTATTCTTCGTTTACAACGAAAAACAATTAAATCAATTTAGGGAAGAAATTATCGTCGAGCTTCAATTAACGCTGCTTCGCTCTATTTTTGTGCGTGGTAATTATATTACTGCGTGAAGCGAAATAAAAGGGGCGAGTTTAACGACTCGATGACGCTTCGGGTGAAGTGGTACAACGGCCACCACGTGACGTTGATTTTCAGAGGGCTTCGAGGGGAAGGTAAAAATACTCGTTGATCGTTTAGTGGATAATGTAATTGTTTTCCGATTGGCTGATATGTCGTTTGTTGCATTTTGAAGGATATTTTTAATTTTTAAGAAACTTGTTTTAAATGAGGTTTTTGTAATGACTTTGAACGAGGGATGACTTCCAAAGGAGGTTTTCTATGGAGCTCAAAAAAGCCTGATAGGAAGAGGATCTCTTGAGGTAGAGGGAGCTGTAAAAATGCTCGAAATGTTTGAGCCCCAGGAGTCCATTTCGACCATATTTATACTTGTGTGTAGATATATATTTTTTGTTTTTAGCATTTTACTCGGGTCGGTTTTAACAAGAAAAGATCAAAGTATGGTTCTTCTGGCGATTCCACTTGGTGAGCAGAGTGGGGATGACCTTGGATCAAAATTTGGACAAGTCACTTTTTTAAAGAGGTGGAGGAGAGGAAAAAAAATCAAAAAAAGCTAAAACATAAACCAATTGATAGAACATCAAAATATGTACATGTCCACAAGTCAACGTCCTAAACGATTTAAACGAAGGGATTCCATGTTATATTTCGTTTGAAAATTTTTTCGATAAAATCAACAGGTGGCGAGGTAATTTATTAGCATATTTTCAAAATACGGCGATTTCCATTTTAAACGCAAAATATTCAATTTTTCGAGATATTTCTTCATGTTTGAGAGACTATGTATGTTGTTCTAAAATGATAACGATGTTGTCGTCAAAGCTCCACGACGAAGTTCCGCGACCTTGTCATGAAAAATAAGACGTTAAACTCGAATGGATTTCCCTCTAAATATTAAAATGAAGGTATTATCGAAATTTAAACATTATTATCGAAACGCGATACCGAATATTGAATATTTCGACGAATTCATACCACGTATATTTCCACCGTAACGTATTTTGATGCTTTTTATCAAAAGTTGAATTTAATTTCGTAAACTATGACGTTGTTACATTTCATTCACCGTATTTGTAATATCAGAAGATAAATGAAAATTACACCACGAAGGCTGGTTCGATTCGAATCAAACTCAGACGTTGATTCGCGTAGAAAGGTTGAATTAATGAACATCTATTAAAGAAACCAAGTCCTCCGTTTTAACCAACACGAAGATACCAAAAAAGTCTTGCTTATTGCGCGTTTTAATTAGAATATTGATACTTTGTACGCGATGATATAATCGTCATTTGGAACAATGGTATCTTTAACATTTTTAGAGCAGATATTCCGAGACGTAGTTTCATATCGCAGGTGAGGTTATTGTAAAGGTTAGCGAGAAACGAATTTCGATACGGAGTTCTTTTTCTCATTTAATTAGTTTCGCCATTGGTTAAAAGTCGCCTTTCCCTCCCTCGTCGAGTTATCGAATTTTCGAAATCTGATTACTTCAAAGATGATACCGTTATGGTAAACATAAACAAGATTTCATTATCTTTTGAAATAAAAAAAGGCATCGAGATATAGCGTCGAAAATTAAGAGCAGTGTGTATGTGGTGGCATGTAATTGGTGATAAGTAGACGAACTGATTGAACTCGATATACCATGGTATGTCTAGGATATGCAATACCGAGTTATCGTCTAGTTCGCCTCTTCGAGTTGGGGTACGATTTAGGTCACGGAAATGTGATAAAATTCATAACCAGATATTTAAAAAAGTTGAACGAAACGAAAATATTAAAATTGATGCGCGTGGAAAGTGCAACGATTGCAAATGTACCAAAGAATGAAAGTTTTGTTTCATGAATTTGGTGAAATCATCGAGAAACAAGATGAAAAAGTATAAAGATACGTTCAAATTGAAAATCATTAAAGTTAACGTTGTTAAAATTTACTTACTAAAGGAGAAATTTATAAGTTTGGTGATATTGTAGCGTTGATTGTGTCAGTTAGGCCACGATTTGTCCAATTTCTGCCCTTTGTGACCGTACAAAATGTCAATTTTATGTACGATTAATTTAACCTTAGTCTATGCCGTTTCAGTCACATTGTAAAAAAATCATAGCCATGTTAAGATCAAGTTCGAAAGATTCATGCTTAAATGAACACAACACACTTGTTCGAATCAGAGCAATTTCTTAATTTTGAGATTATTTGTGTTGTGGCAATGTTGTAGTTTGTTCAAGTCGTCGTACGATTAAATTCGTTCATTTTAGTTTTTCAAAAATTGACATACAATTATACAAGCACAACATCTTTCCTTGAGGCAGCCGGCTCCAGTGTGCTCGGTCTGCAATGTTGTCATAACAGTTCCGCACATCCTCCTAACGTGTCCGATTTATAACTCCTTGCGATCAAGATGTTTTCCTACCAATCCCACTCTTCAAATCCTCTCCGATAATTCTAACCTCTTCTACCTTTTCTCCTTTCTGAGGGACAGTGGCCTCTACCGCTTAATTTAGAATCTCTACTGCTGGTCGTGCCTCTAACCACAGGGTTGTATACGGCACGTTAAAAAGAAAAAAAAAGTATTCTGCGTTGCTTAAATTTTCCAAAAAATTGTCATAAAATTACAATTTGATTCAATTTTTTTAAATTAAACGACCTGGAATCAATAATCGCTAGTAAGATGTCATCTGTTGAAATTACATTAAAACTGCAATTTTGCACTTTTAGATGCAAATATGCAATGAGATAAAATTTTGCAAGTAAAGGGGAGAAATTTTGAAAAAAACGACCATTTTTTTGTCGCATTTCTGTTCAAAGCTGAAATGTTGTTATAAAAATTTTTTTCCAAAAAAAAAATAATTATAATAGGGAGAAAGTAGACAAAATTTCCTTTCCAATGTTGCTTTCAAAATTTTTCTAGTATAATTTGTCGCAAAGCGACAGGTGCGAGAAGAAACTGAATCTAGCGGTTGCGCTGCATATTTTGAAGATATTTTATGACTTGCGCGGAACCAGACGGCGCATTTTTTCACGCCTGTGGTTTCGCGACAAATTATAGTAGAAAAATTTTGAAAGCATCATTGGAAAGAAAATTTTGTCTACTTTCTCCTTATTATAATTATTTTTTTTTTAAGAAAAATTTTTATAACAACATTTCAGCTTTGAACATAAACGCGACAAAAAAATGATCGTTTTTTTCAAAATTTCTCCCCTTTACCGCGATATGGCGCCTCTTAGTGTACTCTTGGGGTTGGCAGACTAGCATATTTGGATTCAGCGTGAAAAATACTACAAAATGACGCCAATTTCAACCTTCAACCCCTCTTCTATTCGGATTTACTCCCGAAAATACCCGATTTTTCGTGTTTTTACTCCTTTAACCCCGTCTGGCACCTCTTAGGCAGCACCTAGGGGTTGGCAGACCGGTATATTCAGATTCAGCGTGAAAAATCCTATAACATGGTACCATTTTCAACTTTCAACACTTTCAATGAAAAGTTCAACAAAGGCTCAAAACTTTGAGCTTTCGCTGTACTTGAAAGCAGCAACGGTGGATTGGCAGACTGGTGTTTCTGATAAAGGGTCTATATACACTAGCTTTTGGGCCAGGTCCCAAATTTCAACCCTTTCAAGTCACTATCTCGTACTGGGTTCTTGGACTATGACTAAACTTATTTTCCGGAGTCGTCAAGGACCCAGATACCAAATTTTTTCATATTTTTTTGAACAGCTTTTCTTCAACCTCCTGCCCCTTCCAACAAAAATCCTAAAATGTCAAAAATTGTGGAAATCTTGAAATAATATTTTCACAATAGTTGTATAATATGGAAAAATGTACCTTTTTTCCATTTTTTTTGTAAGTGACCCATTAAGGGAGCTGGCACCCCCTCCAAAAAACGTATTCTTTTAAATACGATGCTGATTTAGGTTTGATTAGTGGGAGGGGGGATTCTAAAAGTAATTTATTTATGTTTATGTTGATTTGAAAAAATAATTTGTCTGCATACGCGATTATTTCTAATTGAAGTATACCTCCTTTTGGTGGGAAGGGCTCGGAGGGGAAATTTCCCTTCCCTCTTGGATCCGCGCCTATTTAATTGAAAAAATCTGTGAAATGTGACTGAAAGAATGCCACTAAACGTTGAAAAAAAACGAAAAGTTGCCGGGAACAAATTTTGAAAATGCGACTAATTTGTATTTCGAATGATTCGAAAACAGAACTTCACCAGCTGCGAATTTTCATGTTTGCTACGTTGTTATTGTTTTTATTATTCGAAATATCGATACGAGGTAGGGATACGTTTCTGCTTTCTGGATGCGCCACCTCGACGTACGAGAATTAAAACGAGTATAAATAATGGTTTAGGTTTGGACCACCTCCAAGAAAATTTCTGGGTGCGTCTCATTTCGAAATTTTTCAACGTATTATCTTCAACATCCTCCGTGGTTTTGGTTTGAAATCGTGAATTTTCACGATCAACATCGTACATGAATATTTATCGCAACTTCGGAAGAAATTACATCTCGGATACGCGAAATTGGTACAATTTCGTTCATATACGTGCGGCGTTAATTTTATTATTCGAAACACACGAAGAGTACCCAAGACGCCCTCGAAATGTCCTCGAAAAAATCGAAATTTTTTCCTCGTAAATACGAAATTAGTGACTCATCGATTTGAATGATTTATACTCGAATGTATTACTGGGGCCTCTCATTTACCAATTGGAATCCCAAGTCGAGCCAAGAATTAGTGTAGGTATTTACCGTCTCTCGTTAATTACGTCACAATTGTGGCGAAAAAATTAGTTTTTAACTGGTTCATCGAATTATTTACTTGTTTTCCATAACAATGGCTTCGGTTGTTGAGCGAGTAATTGGACGAGATATTTTTCCTTGAAAATTTTTACGCCGCTTTTTGATTGGTGAAAATATGTTTTTTTGCGCGAAGATCGCGAAGAAAATAACGGCGTTGGGAATTGAAAACGAGTGCGGAGTTATAAATAGAAAACGATAATATTTACATTCTCGGTCTTTTTCTCTCGAACGAGATATTGTTTATTTTTGAAAATGCGGTTTATTTATGTGTAAAAATTCATCGTGTATTCGTATACACGTTGGGGAACCGGTTCTCGGAGGTATGTGCCGAAAGCGTTCTTCTAGAAGCAAACCCATCGGTGTAAATTTTAATTAATTTCACGCTGCTTTTGCAGGTCTCCGCGGCGTGTATTTTGTCAAATGTCCTTGTCAGGGTACACTATACCTAATGAATGAAATTATTCTCGTATTCGGAGGCAAAAGAACGATTTCGATGTAGTAGTTGGCGTTACGCGCTGGAATGCCCTTAAATTTCGTCGCCATTCCAGTTGTACGAGTTCGGTTCTAGTTTTTTATGTAAATCCAACGAAAAGATGTGGGTTCGTTTCGTGAAAAAGGTAATTTTCAGGGGCGTGGGGGCGCCGAAGGCGTACAAAAGAGCGCCACAGTGGTGTAACCATCGAAGAAATGGATCGTCGAAGCACACCTCCTAGAAACGGTGCCAAGACATTTTGTTTTTTTAGTTGTTTTTTTCTATTTTGGCTTCGATGCAATTTTCACGCGGTGCCAAAATTCGGGGCATCGAACAGGTCCCGTTGATGTAATGAGAAGAAAGTGATAGGCTAATTGACGTAGATTTTTAGGTAGCTCCGATGCATCATCTACGTAAATTAAGATCGTTGCAATTGGAAAAATGTGCATGGTAGCACGTTGAAATTACACGAAGAGACTTTTTTCGTCGGGATATTTTTCAATGTCATCGCGATGTTTACTCGCAACGTTTGTAATTTGCGAACACGCCGCTAATAAAAAGTTGAAGTTGAAGGTTTGTGAATTTCGAACGTCGGTCCTCCTATGTCTCCTATAAATAGGTTTTTTTATTTGTTTTGCGTATGTTTTCTGGTAAATAATTTTCCCAGAGATGGCGTTCAGAAGTGAAGTGGGGAACGTCGTGGTGAGTTTTCTTCTTGTTTATGGAAATTTTAAAATACTTGTGTGATTTTTTGATACAAAAAGTTCACAAAGTTCAAGGAATAGATTTAAGTTACGTGTTGCCTCACACAAGTACGTAGCTTAGAAAATATAAACTGGATTGTTGTGTTTTGTTTACGATGACCTACGTCTTGATCTTCTCCAGTGACAGATTTTTCTGGATTATTCTAGTTTATTAATGCCGAATGTTACGTAACTAATTCGTAATATTTGTTTACTTGTCGTTGATTACTTTGGGTTGAAGCAAGTGTATTCGAATGAGTTTTTAAGTTCGTGATCTCGGTGACCTGTTTTATGCGAGTTTACTTTTCATTTTGGTAGATTTTTTCGTCAATTATATTCCGATTGATTTGTGCTCCAGATTGGAGATCATAAAAAGATCATTATTCCTAAAATAATTATTCTGAGGTTCTTTTTTAAATCAAGATTAAATTTGAGAGGAAATTATTCCTACAAAAGTTATTGGTTTTAATGCTCGAGAAATATTGGCGCTCTTCGCCGAAGGATATTTTTGACTGAAATAGACTTTATGGGAAAATTACCGAATTGAAAATTATGGGAAATTTAATCGAATAAATTTTTCGTTTCATGTTTTTGAATTATTTCGTATTTTTGAAATTATGTGGGAAAATTTCTCCTCCAAGAAGATGGATTCCCAGAATCTTGTGAAATAATAATATCATTTTAGAGAAACTGATTATTTTTTGCAGAGATTAAAACCTAATGAATATTTTAAAAGTGACGTCACCAAACTGGAGAATAGTAGAAATTATACGAATTTTCAGCTAAGCAATTTTTTTACCACTGTTTAAAATTTTTGGAATTTTTTCACGAGTTTTGAGGTTGTTTGACAATTTTTTTCTATTTTTTGAGGTATTTTCCCTCAATTTTTTCAACTTTTACTTTTTTCTCTGCAATGAACAATATTACTTCAGTTTTCAAAAAGCAAAAGTTTTCTTATGAAAAAGTGAAAAAAATCATTTTGAACATTGAAAAAATTTCACCTCCAACTGCGATGAATAAATTTTTCGTTAATTTTTTCGAAAAAGATTGAACAGAATGATGTACTTTCTTGAAAATGGAAATTTGGAATTATTCGGAAAAAAAATTCTATTGATCTCCAGAAATTTATGAAAACTTCAATATGTTGTGATCTTTTTCTCTTATATTATTGTCATTTTTTTTTTCTTTGTTGTTTTATATCTGTAGCTTTTACTTGTTTATTTTTTTTCTGTTAAGTTTTTTTGCTGCCACTTGTTAAATTGTAGGCCTTAAAGCCGTTGATATTGAAGGCCGTTAAAATGAAAACTTTTTTTGATTAATTGATTGAAAAAATGATTTTATTTTTAATATTTCTATTCTAAATTTATTATAATAATGAAATATTTAAAAATACCAACGATATTTGGTCTTCCCAAGCGGTTACCCATCCAGGTTCTAACCACACCCGACGTTGCTTAACTTCGATGATTGGACGAGAATCGGTGTATTCAATGTGGTATGATTGTTAGCAATTTGTGGAATTTTTACTAATATTGAAAATTTTTTTTCTTTTTTTTTCGTTCGATGTTCGATTTTGGTGCCTTTTAATTGGAATATTATTTTTCTAAAATCGCCGATATTTTTTTGAGCTCAAAAGGATTCTTAAAAAAAATAAAATACAAGAAATTTTAAGAGCTTTTAGAGCTTTTTTTCTAATTTCCTTCGCTGAATTTTTCTAAATTTGAAGATACACTAAAATATACTTGCAAAAATTGAATTTTCGTCAAAAACAAGATTTTTTATGTATTTTCTAAAATGTAATTTCGCAGAATATTAAAAAATTATGCCTTGATACGTTTTACTTTTGCTGCAAGATTTTTCCTAATTTCTCATGAAAGGAAAGAGAGGAGTAGTTCTTTATTTACTGCCTAATTTATTTCCTATCGTTTATATTTTCTTTTGCTTATCCCCTCACCACGCTCTCTCTCTCTCTCTCTCTATACAATGAAAAAATGAACAATTACAAACTTGCGAAATTAATCAAATTCTAATTTATTCGGTCCTTCATGAACGAATTGATGAAGGACAATCGTCCAACTATAACGAAAATTGCCGAAAATTTTCCATTAT
Organism: Maconellicoccus hirsutus; assembly: GCA_003261595.1. Lineage (NCBI taxonomy): Eukaryota > Metazoa > Arthropoda > Insecta > Hemiptera > Pseudococcidae > Maconellicoccus > Maconellicoccus hirsutus. The sequence continues at coordinate 44,086 of QBDW01005000.1, forward strand.
ATTTTGCTGTAAACATCGAACCATTGATAAAAAAAATCGATATTATTTATCATCGTAAACGATAACGTATATGCTTTATAGATCATGATGGCGGACTATGATACCGCGAAAGGCGTTAATTAGATTTTTTCTATATCGCACCTTTTTTTTTATCACAATCCTAAAATAATACTCAAGGTGAAAAAAATTAAATTTCGAAAAAAAACGCCTTCGAGAAGAAGGCACGATCTAAATATCAAAAAGTATAAATTCGTTAGTTCAATAGTACAAAGTAAAGATAAAGAAGCATAACGGTAGGAAAGAAGGTGGAGTAGTTAGATACGATTGTGTAGGGAACAAACGATGTAGACTTTTTCGAAATCTCGACGTATTTCTACATAAGTGTAAGAGATGACGTCAAAGCGCGATAATCTGTGTATTTAAGGTTTTTACCTTATCGATTTTTTATATTGATAATGTAATTATCTCGAGTATTAGTTATTTGTTCGAATGATACTCGAAACGGTTTTACTTTTTTTCTATGGCTGAACCTCTGTGATAAGAGAGTACTTAAGTGATACCAGATTACGAGGGATTATCGGTGGTATTTATTATTAGCGTATAATGGGTTTATTATTGGGAAATGAAAAATGGGGGTTTTTGTTTTATTTTTTGAAAAGAACCTCTTCGAAGATTTGTGGTCAACTATGGATAGATATGTATGTCACTATGCCGTCGGTATTCGGTAAATGAAGGTTCTTCTAATGTTCGTGGATGGTGCTTTTGATATAAATTTTGGTGAATTTTTGATTCGATTATTTTGGGAATTTATGGTTTGTTATATGCTTTTTTACTAGCTTTATCTGTTTTTTTATATTATCGTTTGAAAAAGGTTTCGTTGTAGTATTGAAATCAAAGGTCGATGTATTTTTGGTATTTTTTTTTACTTTGATTGGATTCATTTTGGGATTGGAGTTTTTTTATGTTGTAAGTGAATTATAAAATGATTTGAAAATTAAATTAAATTTTCGAGCTGTTTTTTTTTCCATGTGAAGAATTTTTTCGAGATTTATTTTAAAAGCTTGAAAAGAAAAATGAGGGATTTGTTAAAAAGAGCTTTTTTTGAAGGAAAATTTCATAATTTTTTATTTGTTTTTTGAAACACGTCCATTAAACAGTTGCATCCCTGTAAGATCCGCATTCCTTTCGAAATTTAATAGCTCTATGAATAATTAATTGCATACACAAAAAAATGTTTTTCGAGTAAATAATTAAAAGTTTTGTTGTAAAAATTTCATAAAATGTTAAATTTAAAGATAAAAGGAATGTACAGTTTCGCAAAAAATTTAACATTATCGAATTTCTTGCAGAAAATCAAGTAAAAATTAAACATTGCTTGATATTACAAAGCAACTGTGTAATTTCAGAAACTTTTGAGCTTTGAAGTTTAATAACTTTTGGACGAATGGTCATAGGTGGAAAAGGACAAGTCTATTTAATTTCTCGTGAAAAATACATTCAATTAACATAAAACTCGACAGTGTTGCTTAAGTTTGTATTTTTTTAAACTTTGAACTTCGAAGCTCTGTAACTTTGAAAGTAAGTTTTGGTGCAGGAAATGAAGTTCACCATCGTTTTTTTCGCGAAAAGCAAAGTAAATGGAAATTTTTTTAAATTAAAAAAAATCGAGGAGTAAACTTCCGAAGCATCGCCAAATTTTTAAATTTTTAATTTTTGGTTGCTGTAATTTCTTAAATACTTTTCGTCTTGCTTTACAAGAGGATTTTCTAGTTTATTATTTTAAAAAATGATAAATGCAGCGACTAATCAAACCCAAATAATTATTTCAAATGTTTTTTTTCTGTTTGTATTTCTCAAATAAATTAGAATAAAAATTGTTTACTCGATTAATTAGCAAAGCGATTACAGTAAAAATCCCGTACTTCTGATATTCTCGGAAATATCTATTTACCTATCTTCACTAATATTACGTTATCATTTATCGTGATTATCGCAAAAAATACATAATAAAATTTGATTTTTTTTGTTTAAAGGCAAAAACTCACATCTCCGAAATGGAATCGATTCAAAGGTGTTCGTTTAAAATGGAAGGAAAAGATACGTTTAAACAACGTCATATGGAGATGTTGGCATATGCAATGTGAGTATTATTTTTTCCATAAATTCAACTTATCCGAAGGTGTTTTAATATGTTGGAATTTATAATATTAAAAAGATTATTTAAATTTGGACGATTACTTCGAGCTAGCTTTGGTATATTAGGTCGAAGTTCAATCACGATAGACCTTTGAAGTTTTCATATGGACAAAAATTTCTTTAATAAATTTTTTCTCGCTGAAATTGTATTCCCGATAAGGGTAAATTAGCACGTTATCGGCTTAAATTTAATTTTTCATTAGTGCAAAATTGTAAATTACTCAAGTTGTAGGTAATTAAGGCGCGAATATGGCTTATCATTTTATCAGGTACCCCATACGAAGAGATTAGGCTTGTGAAAAACAACTTTATCATTATGCGAATATTTTAAACGAGCTTCGTTTTCATAACACGTTGAAAATATTTTTCGGCTTAATTATATGAGAAAAAAAAAGGGAATGTTGATCTTTTAAATTTGCGAGGAATTGCGGGGTCACCGTTTGAAGTTAAATGTGGAGTTATCATATTTTAATTATAATTGGACGATCGATAGTTTCGTTATGTAATTTGATTATATGTTGTGAATTTTAATTTTGTTGAAGAAATCGGCAATTTTTATCAAATTAAGAGATACGTCGTGCTTGGGTGAAAAATATGGTATTTTTGGAATAATGTTTTTTAATACTTTTACAAAAGATAAAGGTTTTAAATTGAGGTCTTGATAATTATCTGATGTACGAGAAGATTACCAGAGATTCTGAGAAATTGGATTGTAAATCGATAACGGCTTTCGATGATTGGGGAAATGGCGAAAATTATCTCGTATTATTTCTAAAGCAAATTTTTCTCGTGTATGGTTTGCTTCTCGTTGGTGAAGTATGTCGCGAAATTTACACATTGCAGGTTCAAATCGTTTTGGTGCATTTTTTTGAGAAATTTCCGGCTGTAGTTGAGGTTGGTAGCATTGAAAAACTAATGAATAGAAGGGGAAAATTTATGAGGAAGATTTTTCTTATGAACAATTTTTTCATATCTCTTAATTTTACAATAATTTCGATGCTAAACGTATAATATACCGGGTGTCCCAGAGATCTTTAAGTTTTTGGGTTTAATTGTCCATCTCTGCCCTGGAATCAGGTGAAAATTCAGAGCAAACGTAAAAAAGACAACACATTATAATTTTCATCAAAATCTATCAACAATTTTGTATTAAAATGCTTGGAGAAAGGCGAAGCTTTTTCTTCAAAATTGGTTCTTGACCATAACAAAAAAAAATGGAAAATCTCGAAAATTTGATGAAATATGAAAAAAATGTGCAGTGTTTGAGTTCGTATAATTTTCGTTGAAAAAATTCCCCTATAAAATGGACCTTTTCCACCAAGGGTCCTTTGAACTATTTTCTTGGTTCTTTTGCAGTGAGTAACTAAGTATATCGTGCGAAATTGTAGAATTCATTGACCTTTCCAGATATGAATTACCTTTTCCATCAATTTAATCTAAAAATTACCCCAAAAATTATCACGTTCGTTAATAAAAAACACGAAAATTTTCACCTAGTCAAATTTATCAAATAAGCTTGGAATAAACGTCAAATCGGCCAAGTTGCTATATACTTTATCGCCAAATGAGTCATTTGTCGTGGATATGATGTCAGTAAATGTCCAACTCGTTATGTAAAACGATCCCTAAATTTGGCATTTTTCATTTCACTCGACCTTGAAAATTTATGCGGCTAAGCGATAATGAAAAAGTTCTTTGCACTTTCGTGTCGTCTCGTTGAATTTTCGACGACGAATTTGCTGAACATATTTGCAGCTGTTGCGATTCGATGTAATTTTTTCCTAAATTTTGACATTACGCGAATTTAAAAATGAAGGTTTTTATCAAGAGAAAATTTTTTTTTTCATTAAAATTAAAATTTCTAGTTATATTGCGATTTTATTCTATTTTATTTTCTGATCAGATTTGAAAAAGAATTCTCAAATGAAAAATTTAATTTGGAATTTTTAAAAAGTAAATTTTACTTAGTAAGAAATTGTTCAATTTATTTTCACACCAAGTTCACTTTCTTGATGAATTCTCGGCTAATTGAACATTCCAGCGAATCGAACAATCGATAGTTTCATTAAAAATAACGCCAACGCGATAAAAAATTACACGGTAGTGTAATTTCTCCTTTATGGGAGAATATCGAATGAGAACGAGATTAGCGAGAACATAGTGCAAATGGAAAATCACGATTTGATTCACGATAAGGCGAATTTTAATCGACATTTAAAAACACTCGGGAAAATTCTTTTAACCTTGTTTACACCTCGGATCCGAATTCATTGAAAATTGTAGGCAACGTGGAGGACGAATTTTCATGCAATGTCAAACGGTAACACTGGGGTTTTCGTGGCAAAGACGAAATATCCTCGAACTTGTATCGATATCCTTGTAGTAATGCGATACGTGTTTCGATATTATTCAAAATTTTTGATAAATTTTTGAATTAGATAACCTTGGAAAAATGATGAAAAAAATTTGAAAAACGTGAGATTCTATGCTCACGTTTTTACTCTCTTATCTATACTTACATTTAATTCAGCTGAGTAAGCCCTTCTCCTCTCTGTTGGTGACTTCGTATCTAGAGACATCGTCCTACGTGTACATTCTCTATGTACATAATTATATTAAACGTAATCTTATCTATTTGATAGAAATACCAGGTAACGCGGATTATAGCCAGTAACAATTAAAGAAGAAATAAGCAAAAAATACATTTACTATCTCAAAACAAGATAAATTTTATCGAGATTAAGCTTTTATTACCACGTCTGAGAGTAGTCGAAGTGTCGAGGTTCATATTTATCGCGTGTGATAAGTTTCATGTCAAAGTGTACGGTCTTATGTGATATATGAGCTTTGAAGTATGCAAATGGTGGTATTACATGTGACGTCTTGAGGATTTTTGTCTGAGTGGGTCGCCAAAGGGAGGTGTCTCAATTGGAATTTTATTTGTGATTTATAAATTTAGGCGCGCGAACAATGGGTGTTAAATATTAGGAAAAATTCTTCGTTTTTTAGACTCTGCACAATTTTTACTTTCTTGGTTCTTGACATGATTAATTGACCAAATCATCATTTTGAAAAAGTAGTTAAATGATCGAGAGATCTAAAAAAACAGTTTTTTTGTTCCGAAAATATTGTACAAATTAATTTAAAACCAAAATTTTATTTACCATGAGTCCAAAAAATTTATGTATTTCGAGTAAAAAAGTATTTCAGTTTTGGATTCAAATGAGCGAACGCCTACTGATATTTTCCACTATATATCAGCGGCTCTTCGGAGAAACGCGAACGAATCACGTAAACAAGGAAAAGCCGCTAGTACGTAGTGGAAAGTATGAGTGGAATTTTGCGCTCTTATGTTCAATACTGGAGTTTTTTTTTTGAATGTATAAACTTTTCAGGCATAATGACCAATAAATTTCCTACTAGTTTTTTATTTAGGAACTTTTTTCATCGAAAACAACTGCAAGAGGCGTGTAACTTTTATCTTGCGAATATAAGAAAAACAAATCCGCTATCTTGTTAAATTTGCTTTTATGATATCAATCGACTTAATCGATCGTAATATCGCGTTTTTTTATTGTCTTCGTTGTTGAGAAAGCAAATAAAAAGTATTACGAAAGTTATCATCATTGCTTAAAATAAATTTTCGTTCAATTATCGAACACGTATTACTTCGTTTGTGAGCTATTGTCGAGTGAATACTTGGAAAAATACCCTAAATGTATATTAAAATCATTAGATAGGTTTAATTTACTGATTCTATGATTCGACTTATGTGGATGAAAAGAGAATAATCGAGCCACAGTACAAAACCATTACATCAAGGTATGTTATGAGATGAATACAAAAATACACGCTCGATATCTTCGCGATTTAGATAAAATAGGTTGCAAATCGTTTTATTAATTTAAATAATGTATTTCCACGTACTCGTTTATTTGCGAAAATAATTCGCGAATTAGCGCCGATTTACTAATAGCAAGTTCGAGGTTTCGTTGCAAAAGCAACGAGTATTTTTTGAGTAAAGATTAAAAGTAGGAATTGGTTAAAACGAGAGGATACACGTATCATGAAAAATATCGTTCAAGAACGGAACTCAACTCAATTGCTACTGGGTTACTTTTTAATTGAATTTATTCGTATGGTAATTGACGTTGATGGAGTGTAAATGGAAGTCCGAAATCTTACTAGCGATATCGAGTACCTGTAGATTTAAAACGTTATAGCGAATTGCGGTGTAAGTTTTACGATTCATGTTCTTTTTTTTTTTATTGCAGTTGTAATGAAGCGGAATATTGGCGTTTGCCAGTTCGCGTCGCCGTTAGATGTCGATATTCATAGTAAACCTGAGGTATTTCTTCTTTGTTATGTTATTCGTGTTGATGTAAATAGCGGAAAAAATGCATGTGGTGTTGATTTAAATGGCGTAATTAACGAATCAAATTGTGTAGAATTTTTTTGAGCTTGGAAAAATAAATAAATTAGGGTTCGTCGTCGTGTGTTTGTTTATTTACGCCAATTATTAATTAAATTACTTTGTTATGAGATCAATAATCATAATAAAAGATGAGATCGTGTTTGTAAAATGTTTCATCTTTTTTTGACGTCTTTAGCAATTGCTGAAATAAGATCTGTTATTTTTAAAGAACTGGTTTCGTACTCGCATCGAAGTAGTATGCGTTTTCATGGAATGAGTTGGATTTATAACGATTTTTCCCATCGAATAGTTTCAAAGATATTCGAAATTTTCAATGGGGTGTAAATTTGGTTATTGGGCAGTTCGGTGGAACTAGAGTGATAATGTTCTATGATTGGTTATTTATTTTGAATTTTAACGAAACGAGTTGCAGTCATGGTTAATTATAGTATTACAAGTGGAAATGTTAAATCTAGCATCACTGCAATCTCAGAGTTGAGAATGCAGATTATTTTACCTTTATTATTTTGAAAAACATTGGGTACAAAAGTTACTATAGAAATTGAATGAGAAACATTTGTTTTGAAATTTTTCTCAAGTTCCATCATTACAAACAAAATTATGATAAAATTTGAAACGGTACAAAAAAATTATTCGTACGAAAAGTCTTCCTCGTTCGATTTCCAAACACTTATTTCACTAGTTTTTCCCTAAAGTTGTACTTAACCTTGCAAAAACCATCAAGCGTCTCGAGATTCAACTATTGGAGTATTCGGAAAGTGAAATACTCACATTAGGGCTTATTCGATGGTAAATCTCAAACAGTTTAAATTCGTATGCTGCATTTTTTCCCCTTTTGATTCAACATCAACATGTATAAATACCTAAATACTCATAAAAACTTGAATTCGAAGTACTCATTTTATTATTTTCCAGGCTGTAGTTTTAGAAGGCAAATACTGGAAAAGGAAGTTGAGCGCTGTTACGGCAGAATACAAAAGATGGAGGCTGTTCTATCAAAAGTTAGCATCCAGTCCAGCCAGGGAACAAGATATGGTAGGTGTCATATTTTAAAATATGAATTACTATAATTTAATTTCTCGTGTATATTCAAACGTACATTTTTTCCTATAATTTAATTCCATATTTTCTCCTACGTTTTACCAGTTTCTATCGAAAAAAAAAATGTATTAGAAAGTTGTATTATCACACCCACTTATTCTTATATCAAATATTTTTATTTTTCAGTTAACCGAAATGTTAGACTGGAATTGTGGCAGCGTGAGTAATGACAGCAACATGATGATTGATGAGGATTACATGGATTTCATGAGTGATACCTTATTCACGACTATTACGGCAAATCAACCATTTGCATTTCCAGATACCAGAGAAATAGGTAACTTTTTAGGAAAACTAAAAAAAATTACTAATTCGGAATTTTTAATTTTTTTCGGCGAATGATAATGCGGCTGTATTGATTTTTTTATACTTACTTCAATTTGAGTCGTTTCTTAATTTTTTTTTCCGAGTAAAATTGCAAAAGAAATGAAAGCAAATTTACATTAAGATTGAGAATCGAAAATTCAATTTTTTTTTATTTTTAAAAAAGTCATTTTTCAATTTTTTCCGTTAAATTGAAAAAAATTGAGTCATTTGAAAACTTTTCAAAACAACGTTAAACATGAATCTTTTATATCCAGATAACGTCGTTTTGTTATCAAATTAATTAAAAAAATTATGAAATCAAAAAAAAAATTCAAACTAGATCAATCCTTATACGAAAAATAATTTTAATTCAATATTAAATTATTCAAATATCATACTTAAAATTTATTAATTTTCCCAGTAAATTTGGGTTAAATCAATGATTCATATCAAGATCCCAAACAGCAAATGCTTTCAGCGAGGTCACTTTGATACTTCCGAGTCAAGCTGATTAACGTTGATTGAAAATTTCAAGATTAAAATTTTCATACAAGAAGGTCCATTGATTCAATAATTGCATAACAACTAAGGAATTGGCGTAACCGTTATTTGTAATGATTAACGAAGTGAAAACCATTTAAATAATCTTAATCGACTATCGAAGTTTACGCCAGTGTGTTTTCGTACACGATAATTAAAGTCAGGGGGTTGTGAGTTTTTTTTTCAACGTCATCGTACGGGATCAGACTGTCTAAGAGATCACGCTTTAAGAAGATTCAAAGCGAATATAAGTGGAGTGGCATACAAATCGCGTACTTTGGCAAATTCGTGATACCATGCACGCGCCTTAGCTCCTTAATCAGGTTTATTATAATCGAAATTCGAGTGTTTTATGGCTGTCGCGAGCTGATGGCTCGTTTAGAACCAGCGATCCGGTTCGGATGCGCAATATGAATTTTATCGTAGCGATCTGCATGTACGTCGATGATGCATTTATGTAAATACTCTACTGATTATGTTTTCATTCAGGATAAGGTGGGAGAAGAGGTTTAATTTTATCGATGATAATGTTTATTTTTTTTTCAAATTGCAATCAAAGAAAATATCGAATAAGTGAAGTCATATCGGAGAAACATTTTCATAATTAATGATTTTAATAAAATTTTGCCAAAAAAATCGAACAAAATTGAAGAAGGATTAAATTTTTTAAGGGCACCCTGTACGGTGATTTTGTTGGTATACGAAACAGGATGATTATAAGGTATTTAATTGGATCTTATCTTAATAAAAAAAATTCAAAAAACTAATCATGTCCGAATAACTTTTATATTGAGTTTTTAATTTGTAACGATGTTATATCGTTTTTTCCTCTTTAATGAAATTATCCAAGGTTAACGACTGGCCAGTTTTTGTTGATATATTTTTTTTGAAAACGCCAAATTGACATTAAAATAATTTGAATTTTGAATAATTTTTCCGCAATTCATTTCTCTTATGTATTTAATTGAAATCACCTGTTCCCAAAAAAGGAAAAATTTAAATATTTTTTACTTTCCAGCTGTGAATTTATATTCATACAAAGTATTTATCTTTCATCTGGTCTTACTTTTTTTTTTTTGTTCATTGCCGAATATTGAATCAATTTTGTACGTGTGTGTTTTGTGTATTTTTTTCTAAATAATGAATGGAGCTATCTTTACTTGCAATCTAATTAGTTCCTGCTCGTGAAAAATTGTCTATTTTTGTGAAATCTAACAATGATTTAGGAAAATTAATTATTGAAAAATTCCACGTTTTATTACTCAACTTTGTCCATCTATGTTATGTGATTATAATTAATGAACATAATTAGACCTTTTAATTGCAAGTAACAAATAGATTTCTTTAATTTATAATTATTTTTTCCAAAAATGATTTAACGAAAAATTGAATTTTGATTACAGTATTTGGATGAACTTTACGTGAAATTTTTTAATTCTTTTCTTTATTTATTTTATCTTAGAAAAAACGTTTGTTTTGATTAAAGTAATATTTTAAATCAGGAATTAGAATGTTTCAGAATTGGAAAGAAAATCTCATGTTTTAAGAAAGTCACGTCGAATTGTCAAAAATTGTTGATTTCTAGAAAACACAAAAATAATTCATGGAAATACGTGGAAATTATTTTGAAAATAATTCACAATAATTCCCCTCCTGTGGTTTTTTACTGGGAAAAAAGTTGATAAAAATAATCCTATCCAATTCTGCTGAAAAAATTCGAAGTTGTTTGATTTTGAAAAATTTTTTTGGTTAAAAAAGGGCTGAAAACTCATTGCAGATTGTAGAAAAATTACGAAAAACTGCTCAAAATATTCGATCAAAATGACAAAAGAAAAACTAAAAATCTAGAAACAGCTTGCTCCCCTCATTTTCATCTCTTTACCTCCCCTTCCTCGTCACCGGACGATCTCGCGAAGTACTTATATATTTGATTTTACTGCCAAAAAATTATCACCAAAAAAAAACGAAAAATAAAGTCAACATAACAAAACGCCAAGCTCGCGAAATATTTATCATAATTTTCAGGTGGTAAATTCGTTATCTGGAATTTCTCACGTATTTTTAATATGCTTGTAAAATATCAACGCTTTTTTATCAGACCCCCCGCGATACTTCCTTTCGCGCTTTCTCGTATATTTTAATTGTTATTTAAAACGTATCATCACCGCCTAATCTCCTAATCGATTGCTCAGTCAAAATGGAAAAATTCTCCGTTAAAAACGAAACCAGTATGGAAAAAAATGGAAATACTCGACGAATCTATAAATAACAGCGGGAGATACTTATCCCGGTTACAAAATTTTTCTAAATCCACGCGAACGTTTCGCCATCGTTGCTGATGGCGTCGTCGATTATAACGTTAAAATTAATTTCGTTAGTAATATCCACACATATATAAGATATAGAACGATGGAGAAAAATTACCCGCACTGACTGGTCTATTCGCATATAAATTGTATTAATTTTAATACATTATTTATGCGAGTGTGTGTGTCTGAACGATAGAAACGTGTGCCCGAGGGAGTTCGATGAGTGTTGTGAAACTTAGTAGTTTGGATATGAACGAGTCAAGGAGGGGGGGAGTAGAGTAGTATGTTGAGCTACTGTTTAGGTATATTTCGATATTAATTTTTTTTTTCGAAAAAAAAAATCCTTATTTTTGGCGCGTAATTTGTATTAAGGAATCGTTTTTCGGATACGTTCGAGCATTCTCGTTCTCTTGGTAATCGAATCATCGAACGAACTCTCTCATTAACACGTAATAAAATGAAAAAAAAACGCGGTATCATTTTATCGTTGTGTCTGAGTATGTAAAGTACTTGTACATAAAATACGGTTGTAATATCGGCAGCGACGACGCTAACAGCAGATTAAATAATTGATAATTTGTTATCTAAATAACTTGATAAACGACTGAGATGTTCGTGTATATTATTGCGGGGTTAAATATAATTTTTTTCTCGTTTCGCGAACAAGCTAGTTGATGGTGCGAAAGAAAAATAAAGTTTGAAAATTTTTCATTGATGTTTTGTTTGGATTAATTTTGTTTCTCGTGTATAACATGTTTTTATTGGTGAAAATTATCAAAAATATAACCGTAGTTTATTCTTGTCGTTATAAATTAATGTGTTTGATTTGAACGCGGTTTTCGTAGTTTTACGTAGACGTAGTTTTTGTAGGTTTCCTTTTTTTTTTTTCATTTTCATTAAAACCTAAAATATTTATATAGACTTTATGTATAATCCATGGGTTAAGAATTACGAAACGTAGCCAGTTCATTATCTTGGTAAGTGAGAGGTAATTTTATTACTTTTTTGCGATAAATATGCATACGAAGTGTATGAAAAAATGCTGCGAAATAAATTCGAACATTGTGCAATGCCTTTTAGCATCCAAACGAATATTTTCGCTCGGCTGTATAATCTCGATTAATTTGTTATTAATTAATCGTGCGAAATTTAAAGGATTCGAACGTAGTAACATTATCGAAGTTGTCAGATAAGACGTTATCGGTGCTGAATCGAGTGTTTTTTTAGTCGGATTAAACGCTACGCGATGATAGGACTTTTACAAGTCACGTTGTAAAATTTCACGTTAAACGGAAATTTTTAGAATGTAAGGGGTTTAAATTTCGAGAGCTTTATGACGCTTGTCTGAGTACTCCTCGAGTATCAATCGACGAATTTTTCCTAATTGACTTCGGTGTGAAAAAAGAGCAAGTTTAGATGCGAACTTTTGAACCATCTTAGGCCAAGGCTACGCGAATGGAAAATTTCCAGAGCCATATGAGCTTCTTTTTTTCAAGCAATTAATTTAATTGTCCTTTAGCGAAGGGAAGAGCTACGATGACGTTATGATGAAACCATCTGCCTGTTTTTTAATTTCATCAGAGGTTTTTTTTTCTCTGTACTCAAGTATGTTACGAAATATTGACATCGTAGGCTTAGGTTTCTATTTTAAGGCGCCATGTCATTTTTGTTTGAGTGCATTAAAAAAGTTTCGTTTGTTTTGAAACATAACCGAATTTCTGCGTGGACGATTCGTCAATGTGAAAAACCATCGTAGGTCTTATGAGGGGCTTAATAATATGTCTAACCCCCTCAACCTCTCTCACCTGTATTGCGGGATTATTGATAATTTCATCACACATACGCACTCGTTAGCTTTTATCTTCACCAAAGTTGATAATTTTAAGCTTTTTTACATTTAGCGTCGATTTATTTAAAGAAATTATCGAGTGTACTTGAATCGCAACGATTGATTTGTTGTCTGTGATTCGACGAGAGGGCGATTTAACGGGAGAGCGGAAGAGTCAGCGTAGATTGTTGTAGGTGAAAAAGAACGAAAGTTTTTTTTTCGCGCGGATTCAAAGCTCAAGGAAAGATAAACGATGTGTTTGTGGAGTGTAAATCGCTAACGAAAGATGAAATTTAGGCGTTTATTAGCAAATGGAGTTTACTTTTTCGTGTGGAAATTCTTTTAATTGATTTGTTTACGTTGTTTATTGTTTATTATTTCATTTATTCTTAAAATATCAAATCTGAGGAAGTGGAAATTGTATTACGCGGTTTTTATATCAAATCGGAAACAATATTTACAAGATGGTTTGAAGTGGGAGGGAGGCAAAGGGGAATGAATTAGTATTACTGTGTTTATTATTTTTGAAAAAAGTTTATTCCTTTTTTTTGTGGTTACAAATATAAAATATTGAACAACGATTGACGTTTAATTATGCATGAAATTTTCGATTTTAATTGATGGATCACTGAAACCACGAAGTGGGAGGGCGGGGAAAGAGGAAAATAATTGGAGTTTTGAAAAATTTCTTTGGATTTGAATCTTAAATCCAAAGCGTATTTGTCTTACCTTCAAATTGAGTTTTTTTCAATTTTTTAATTTTTCTAATTAGACTTTTACATTGAAAGTTCAAACTTTATTATTTAAACGATTTCTTTGAATTAAATTTCAAGCTTTCTTGAACATCAAAAAGGCAAAATCACCAAATTTCGCGATTCATTTGGAAAATAGTCGAGAAGAAATTTCATAAATCATGAAAAAATTATCGAAACCAAAAAATCATTTCGTTTGATTTATAGCATCTTTTTTTCAGCAATGTTCACAAAAAATTGGCCTCAAATCTAAGAAAAGCCAAATTTTCAAACTTTTTAAAGAAAATTTTCCAAAAAAAGTTTTTTTTACTTAATTCCGAACAAATTTGAACTTTTTTGTAAAATACTCCTTCCCCTTTCCCCTACCCGGACTGTTTTTTTTCACTTGCATACACCAGTTAATGTCTGAAATGTGATGAATATTCTGTTTTCTGGGATTTTTGAACTTTTAATGGTTTCGTGATAAACTTTGTAAGGAAATTTTTTGGTATAAAATTTATCAAAAATTATGTGCAACATATTTTTTGTATTGAAATTATTTTAAAATAATTGTATTAACCTCCAATCCCCTCCCAACTCCTTCGAAAGATTGTTGGAAATTATGTGCAACGAATGTTTCGTTTGTTGATGTTTCTTGAAAATAGTTTTCACCCCCTCTCCCCCCTCTTCATCAAGTTATTAGAAATAACGTGGACTTATTTTTTGTATTATTTTTTTGAAAATGTAGTTTGTGCATCCCTTCTTCCCTCAACCCCCTAAAATTGAGTTAGAAACTACGTCAATATATTTTTAATATAATTTTTATATCCCTTCTCCCTTCCTTCTTCTAAATTTTATCGAAAATTACGTAAAACGTATTTTTTGTATTGATATTTCTGGAAAATAATTTTTGTGCACTCCCCTCTCTCCTCTAAAAATAATTAAAAATTACTTTTCACGTATTTCTTGTGTTGACATTTTTAGAACATTTTTTACGCCCATCTTCTCCCAATTTTTTTTTTGGTCGTTTCGTAGTAAAATATCTCCTTATTTCCATTTTTATCTAATTTATCTCAAGTTTTATTCATTTATCGCGAATTTCGGTCATTTTAACGTGAAAAAATTTTGAGAACTTTCGCTCTAGCTAAATATAGTTTCGAGTTGGATGATGAACGCAGCATCATATCAGCTATTCGTCGATTTGTAATGCTCTCCAATAACTCAGACAGGTTATTTTACTTCCGATTTAATCAAAAACGAGGTTAAACTGGTTAATAATATGCTCTTATCGTTACTAAATAAGTAAATCGAAGACTTTGAATATACACGTTGAGTTTTGTTTTAAAATTATAACGAATGTTTGAAATGAAAAGGAAAAAAAATGTAAAAAAAAAGCAATTAGTAAACTCATCCAAATCGAGATAGATTAACGAGATTGAATTCATAACTACGCGAAGCTCACGTTGGTAAAATTAATCGTCGAACTTTGCCCTGAAAAAAAAATGATAGGAAGAAAGAAATATTAATGTTAACAATCTAGACGTTTAGATTTGTTAACGTATTGGTGCGTATATGAATATGTACACAAATAGTTTATACGAGTAGAGGTATTTATGCGATGTTTTATGAGACGATAACGGATTTTATGGAGGATACAATACGATGCGAATGATTTTATGGTGGCGAATACGAGTAAAAATAAATTTCGTCGGATGATTATTATTTTGCGAAGAATTAATTTGTATTGTTTGCCATCTATATGATTGGAGACATATTTGCACTGTTAATGAAAATAAATTTAGACTCGTTAACGAAGCGTGTACTTAATATGCATGTGTGTGTATCGCTCTTTACGAGTGGAAAAAAATTCACTATGGAATACGATTCGCGTTTATATCAATCATTATCATTTCGTAATTAAGGAAGTTCCCATAAAATATCTTTACGATGGACGAATTGTATATTGTGATGTTTCGATTAATAATTATATTACTATTGGTCTTTCGGTCGTTTAAAGTTTCGCCTTATCGCGTTTTATTAGTACAAGTCGATAGATTTTTCGAATTTATCGAATTTTCTCTTCGCCCTACTAAATACGACCTTAATTAAAGAGTTGATTTTTGTTCCCTATTGGACGATATCCGTGTACAATTTGGCAAACAATTGACCCGCATGAATTGATACGAAGACGACGCGACGTTAACTTACGATTTTTTTTTGCTGTTGCAGCTCGAGGTGCCAGTTTAGCTGATTTCATCCAGCCGAGTTTAGTTCAATTGCAACCGAATTTAGATGATTATATGGATATGTTGGAGCCACTACATGGTAATTGGAGTTTACCTGTTGATAAATGATAACGCGATGGGGTTGAAGGATTGTCGAGATAACAAGTGTTTGTTTTTCCTTATTGAAAATATACCTTGTGTTTATTTTGCACAGAGAAAAAATTCCTATCTGTCCGGGAAATTGATAATTTCATGATAAGATGGATCGAGGAGCCTCGTGTGTGATAATTTTGTCAAAAATATCGGCTTTTTTTCTTTGTTGTTGAAATTTTATCGTTGTTCCTTATCGAAATTTGTGCGTGAGTTTTCAAGATATCTCTGTAATGAATTTCTTTGTTAACGAAAACGTATTGTGAATTTTTGTGAGATATTTTCCAAAATGAAATTATCGTGTTGATAGAAACATAACGATTTGTTTATAAATTGTTTTTGAAGAAATTTTTTTAAAATTATATTTTGATTTATAATTAAGCTGCGGTATATTGTGCAAAAAAATGACAAAAATGCATAAAATATGGGATTTTTTTTAACCTAAAATGTGACCAAAACATGCGTTTTGCCTAGAAATAATTACGTTAAATGTACATGAATGATATTATAACTATTTCAGATCGTAAATTGTCAAAAAAAAAATTTCCACAAATTTTTTCAACTTTTTTAGTATTTAATTTAAGTGATTTTTCTTTTGAAAAAATAAAAGCGAGAAGTAATCGTATTGTTAGCAATTTTTTCCGATTTGATGAATCATGTAAAAAATTGTAGCTACAGTAAAAAAACGCCTAAAAGACACAAAATATGTAAAATATGCAAAATAAAATTAGGTTCAAACTGGAAAGATTCTTCTAAGACGTACGTAAAATACTCGTATTACTTCTGCATTTATGTTGGAGTCAAAGTTTACCAAACAGACATTTTCATTATAACGAACAAATTTATTCAAAGTACAAAAACAATGTATATCCTCGCGTGTCCACATTTTAATTAAATTATCAGAAAAAATTTATAAAACGAAGAAAAGTCGAAAGAAATATCAGAAAAATATAACGCATATTAATAAATCATGCTTGAAGTGATGATGCGGAGGGGAGGGGGAGTAAAACATTAAACATCGTCACGTTTGTCTCGTCTATTTTAAAAATTATAAACATAGTCTCGATGATTAATTTTTCTATTTTTTTTATTGCATAAAGTAAGCGTAATTTTTTTTAAAGTTGAGATTACCAACATAAATTTAGTGAAAATTTGCTTCTTTGATTTCATTATTCGGTTCCATTTGCGATGAGATGAGCAATTTTTTTTACAAATTGTATATTTCAAGTTTTTTTTATAGAGTGGGGGGCAATTCTTTGGATTTCTTCCCATTTAAATGAGCGTTGATGGAATTGTGAAATGTTTCGAAAATTTTAGTTTATTTCGAATTCTTTAAGATAGAATTTTTCATCATACATTTCTCAAAATAAATTAAATTTTTATGATTTTTTAATTGATTTTTTACCAAGTTAGGAAATATTGAATAAATTGTATTTTTTTAATTTTTTGTTTTTTTCAGCAAATGAAAATAAATTAGAGGTGAATGACCTATTTGTAATTTTGACAATTGTCATTCGAATAAACTTCGACCTCCCTCCCCTTCTGAAACGTATTTCCTTAGCGACAACAAATTGTTATTTACGTGTACTCGATTAATTAAAAAACGCGAAGAATAATAATTTTACGTCGATTTGCAGATCTATTATCACCATCGACGAAATTACCATCGGTACCGGAGGAGTACCACCCTTCGGACGATCTGTACCGGTCGTTGAATGTAAATTACGAAGATGTATCGCAATCGAGCTTCTACCAGCAGACGACAAATGCGAGTATGAATCCGTCACCGGGCATGGGCTCCGTGTCGAATAACGAAGATCAAAAATTCTACCTAAAATCCGAACCCGATCAACCTCTGCAGTTGAGCGTTCAGCAAGATGTTACTTCCAAGGTTACTTATCGTAATAACATGTATCACCACGATTCCGCCGTGAATTCCGCGTACAATCAGAACACCACGAATTATAATCCGTATTCGTCTCAAAATTACCATCAATCGGCACACCATCAGGATGGTGTGGTGGTGAATTACTCTCATCAGTCTGCTGTCAACAAGTACGTATTCTTGTGAGAGGTAAAGTAGGAGAGATTTTTTAACTGAGTTGTTTTCAGGAACGTTTCGTCATCGGTTCCGATCAATTATAATAGTAATTCTATGATGTCCAATCATCATTATGGATCGTATGAATCGACAAATGCTTATAATACGTCAGCGTCTAATGTACAATCGCCGTATTCGCCGTCGACAAGTAGCAACTATAAGATACTCTCTACGTCGAGATCCTCCAGATCTAGTAGTTTACCTATGAACTCCGAAGAAGAGATGTTCGCTGTACCGAAGGTATGACGTTTGCGTATTTATCGTAATCGATTCGTATTCTGAGAAAAGTCTTCGCAAAACCACGTTTCCAAGATGATGTAACAAGCGAACTTGATTACATAATTCAAACTTGTGAATTTATTGCAAAGAATATGATAAAATGAAACTCGGTGATAAAAAATTAAGTAAAAAAAGTAAAACGAAGGAACATCGATGCAGAATGGTTTCGTCTTCTGTGTTTATTTTGAATAACCTTGATGGAAAATAATGTTAATAAACCCAAAGTATGATTTTCAACGACCCCGAAATACGAAAAACATCTTCAGGTTTTCAGTAGTTTTGCAATTTTTACTTTTCGTCGATTTCTTATCGTGATCTATTTGCTATTATTTATCTCATAAAATTTCAGCAGCATTTACCAAGGTCAAAGGTAACAGACGTGTAATTATATAAGTTGATTACATTCTGTAAATTTCCGTTTACCGATAAGAGAAATTTTAAAAGGTGATTAAATGAAAATTCACAATTTTGAGATTAACATTCGAATTATGTTTAATTTTGTAATTCAGTTTTCACGATAAGCGTGTAATTTACTCGTATTCGAGTTATTTCGGTATGAAAAGTTTATTTTTCTTAGATTTTAATCGATGAGAGAGTATTCGTGAATCGTGTGCTCTTGGTGGAAAGCTGTGTGATGAGCCGTTGAAAATTGCCTGCGTTATGTTTTTAATAAATTGATAGATAAGTTTAATGAGTTTCGTCGTTTCAAGCTCGAGTTGAATAAATTATGATAGAGTGAACTTTTATCAAGATGATGATTACAATGGCAACACTGTTTTTGTGATATTTTGTAATTTCATGACATGACTTTTTCAAAATGGCGAGCATACGTTAATAATAAATTTGGGCTATATTGAGTGATTAATCATAATGTAGTTACTAGTTACATCTTGAGCTTGATTTGATGATTAATTGATTAAAGTTGCATTAAAATATACAAGTTGCAGAATTATTCGTTTATAGGGAAGTTTATTCGTTTTAACTAATGTAATTTGTTAAATTATCGAAATAGGGTAGATCGTTTATAATACATTGAAATGTATTAATTGCAGATGTGCTCGTTGATATGAAAATTTATTCGTTCGATGTAATTATGAATTATCAATAAAACAGGTTGATTAAACGATAACATATTAGTTATCAAGTTGTGCTATTTGATTGATATCTTTTACGAAGTAAAAAAAAAACAAATGGATGTTCAGTAATTAGCGTCAAATGCGAAATGATAATTTTGGAAGTTTATGCTCTTTCATTGTCAAAATTAGTTTCAGATAACTTGTATTTTGAATGTTCTGATAATTAAAGAAACGTCTAAAGAAAAATCTACTACATACTCGTAATTGCTAAAAATGCATAAAATAATGATTTATAAGAAAGTGATATGATTTGGTTTGTTAATTATGAGCAAACAATGTCGAAAGGTAGAAGGTATTGCAGTTAAAAATCAAAATTTTTAACAAGCTAGTAGGAAGGTTGGAACTACGTTTGTTGGATTTGATTAGTATGCAATAGCTACGATATGATTGGTTAATTGTATTTTTAATTTTTTCGTTTCTTGTAATTTGTAAACTATGTTTGTAGCTTTCGCAAAGAGGACGATCTCGTAGTGGTTCTAGCTTATTAAACAATCAAAGCAGGTATTTACCTAGCGAGCAATCGAATTCGGATGCAGTTACCAGTAGCACATTACTTACTCAATTGCTCACCAGTAATAGTAAGTATTGGGGTATTTCGAGCAATTGAAAAAACAAATACAAAAGAGGTAATTAAAATTAATAGATTTATATTTCATCAGGGCATTACGGTTACCACGGAAGCTATCAAATTGCAAATTGCTCGACTGCGGGTAATAATAATTATAATTCGACGACGATATGCGACTCGCGAACTTGCTGTACGATAAATGGCCATCGTCAGGTCGCCCATTGTACGGCGTTACTCGGTCGCAGATCGAGAACGCCTGATCATATATTGTCATCGAATTCAAATCCGGTTGGATATTGTAAACCCAGAACGCCGATAATATCTAGTCAAAGGTACGATCATTGTTTATACGCGAAAAAAGATACCTGTATTTATTAACGATACAGTTACAGCGACGGGTCGTTGATAAATCTGTCAAACAATCAAAGGGAGGATTCAACCACCGAAAGGAACTATTATCCGGTCGATTCGGCTAATTCGAATTCCGGCGCTATTGCGTTAAGCTGCTCTAGACGACATTCTCAGTGTGTTTCCAAAGCGCCATATGACAAGTACTCGGCTAATTCGCCTACCTATACTCAAAATCGAACCACTTTGGGTGGCTATCATTCGATGAACATGCCATCGTCGTCTTCGCCCAATGCTCCTTTTATGTTTACTGCCACGCAGCAAAGTAATATTATGGAAGCGGCTGCGTCGAGTATGATGCATGTACGTGCAAAAAGATCTATTTTATGGCGAAAATGAAGATTTTAAAGTATATATTTTGTAGATGGTGAATAATACGAGCTCTTCGAGTAGTCCTAAACTACCAAGTTCACCGTCAACCAGTGAGAGTTTAAGTTTATCACCGTTAACAGTCAGCAGTCCTATACGTACGACGCCCTCGTCGCCTACCACTAAATCTTCGAGTTCGTCGTCTACTCCATATAAGGTAGTAATCTAGAGTATCCAAGTTATTCATCTTTTACAAGATGTATATTTTTACTACTAAGATGATCTGAACTGCTCTTGAGCTTAAAAATCAGTTTTACTTCTGTCTACTTCATAGGAACATCGTAGAGTTTGTCATATTAACGCTGAACAAAAAAGAAGATGTAATATTAAAAATGGATTTGATACTTTGCACATGCTTATACCTCACTTGATACAGAATCCGAATACTAAGGTAAATTATACTTTCATCAGTGTATTTCAATAAATAATTTTAATCGAATTATTTTAATCGTGGATTTTATAGATGAGTAAAGCAGCCATGTTGCAAAAAGGCGCCGAATATATTAGGCAACTCAGAGGAGAACGGAGTCAGCTTAAAGAAGAAATCGAATCGTTGAAGCAACAAGTTGAATCGTTAAATTCAGCCATAAGGTAAATTTTTTCAATGGTATTTTTTTCAAAGTCGATAATATTATTATCTAAATGGTGTAAATTTTCGCAGCAACTGTCAGTCACTGTTACCAGCAACTGGTGCCCCGATATCAAGACATAAAGCGAATAAGATGAAGGAAATGTTCGACGAGTATGTGAAAGAACGCACTAAGCAGAATTGGAAATTTTGGATTGTATCCTTTTTTGTTAATTTTCTTCATCCCTTTTAATAGGATCATTTTTAAATGTAGTTTGTTAAAATACGCAGCGTAAATTTTCCTCAACTTATTTATTTTTTAGCTAAGCTTAATATGTGAACCGTTACTGGCTTCGTTTAACTCCACCGTTTCGACAGCCAGCGTGGAAGAACTTTTCCGTACCACTATACAGTGGGCTGAACAATATTGTTCTCTCGTTGATCTCAGACCAAGTAAATTACTCGAAGTAATTCTCAAAACAAATAAACAATTAGTAATTAATATTTCCTTTCAGTTGTATTAAACGCTTTACGTCATTTGTGTACGTCAACGGAAATTCTAACGAATCCGAATCAGTTGCCAGAAGAAGCGAAAAATGTAGTTTTCAGTGCGTCTCGGCCTACCAGTAAAAGTTAAAAAAATTGTTACCAAAACTTGTAAAAATTTCCGTTAAAAAAAGAAAAATTCACGTTTTACAATACGGTTACTTTTTAATATTTAGGTTTTTTTAATTTATTGATCTTTTTGTGACTTTTTTATATAAATTGAATTTACAGCTATGCGATTGTGATACATATTTTTATACTTGTTGATTCATGGTTAAAATTTTAATTTGTTTAATTTTGTTACGAAATAAATAATGAGAATGAACGCGATTCATTTATTGGAAAAAGAACACGAAAAAAACGTCGTACAAACATGAAAAACATTAAAGTTACAACAAATTACAATAACACAGCTACGAATCCCACCAGCCCTTGATTTGAAATGGATCTTCGTCTTCTTTTATTTCGTTTTCAATTTTTTCCACTCGTAGTTGACGTACGAGTTGTTTTAGTGAGTCCACACGGGTCGATAATCTTCTCACTCTGTGGCTTAAAGTTTTTATCTTTCTGTTTTTTTTAGTTATCACTGATTGCATGTGTTCTATGCTTCTTTTAGCTATTTCTAGCGAATTTATATCGTCTCGTTTTATGTCTCCGGGATAACACATTCGTTTTTTTCCTAAATGAAAATTATAGTGAATACAGAAAAGAAAAAAAAATCGAAAATGAACATTTACTTTTAGGTGGATTTTCCAACGAGTTATTGCCGGTGATTTGGTTCTTTTCTGATACGCTTCTGTAATGAACGGAAATATTATGGCAGTTTTAAATATTAATTCTAATCGATGATATCAACATACCTGTCATTTGTAGCGAAAACGCTCCCATGCACGGTATTAGAATGTTCGCCATTTGGAATACTGATTTCGTTACAAGGAATATTGATATTAGCGATATCGTTAAATGATGCATTTGTCTCTAATCTATTTGATTCCTCGAAAACTTTCATTTCAACCGGTGAAACGCATTCCGCGAAATCTATCGAAATAACTGAATCTTCGTTAGAACCGTCCACCATTTGAGAACTACTGTAAAAATTATAATCACGTATTTCTTTCAAAGCAGTTTAATGTATAAAAAAATAAATACTTATTGAGATGAGAATTCATCAAAACATTCGGATCAATCACATCAGCATCGCTGAGTTCGTGTTCGCTGGTTGTTTTACGACCAACAGGTATGAATCTGGAAATCGGTCATATGTAAGTAAATAGGATATAGGCATTGTAAAAAATTAAATCATAATTACTGAAATTGATAATCATCAAAAAACACGGATGGTATGGCATTCGGCTGTAATCTACGTTTACCATTTTCGATGATCATATCTGATAATTTGAAGTGTAAGTGACATAAATAATAGTTTAAATCACCCATATCAAATTCGCAAAAGGTTTCCCATTTTGATCGTAATTCCGGAGTTTTAGGAATGCTGCAAAGATCAGTACATGAGTAATAATTTAATGTGCGATTTACAAATCAGAAAACACTTACGGAAAGAATGTGAGATCAGGAGAGTTGTTACCGCATAAAATACATTTCCTTTTTGGTTTGATTTTACCGCTACTATAAAAGAATGATTATGCAAAGTTTAATATATCAAAGAAACATTTTCAAAGAAAAAAACATTAACGAACTTGTTTCTATGCCGTATTACCACTTCGATAGATGGTACGGCATTTTCTTTTAAGGATTTTGTGTCACCTTCTGTGAAAAAACAATCGTCGGTGAAGTGTCTGTGGCATAACTTGGTTTCTTTCTTCGCTCGATCGACGTCTATTTTCAAAAAATCACACCATTTCTTTTTCAACTCTATGTCTGATGGGAGTCTGGAAATTTTAAAGAGGATTGTTAAAAATTGCATTTCCTTGGAGTTATAAAATTAATATAAGAATTAGTACTTGAAATATTGTGAACGGGCGTATTTACTTCTACATTTCGTACACTTTGGCATGTTTCATGATTAGTATAAAAAATAAATGCGAATAACAGAAAAAATTCTTCCAAAATAACTTAAAATTACCCGCAATTCTTCCGATAAATTGATAATGAATGATAAAATTTTGGGTAAAACATGGATAAACTAAATTTCTCGCATGCCTCACGCGCATGCGCATAACGGTTTTTTTCAAAATCACTTCAATAATGAAGTGCCGCACTTGGGAAATACATCAACATTTTGAGAATAATCTGTACTAAAGTTTGAATAAAACTATCGCAAGGTATTATGAGAATTACGAAGTTACATAAACAGTAAACAAACAACTTATCTCGTAAAATCGCGCCTTCAAACATTGAAAATTGTACTTTTGAAATTATTGTTCGTTAAAATTTAAAATTAATTCTATTTCAGTGAAATATTGTTGAAAAATTTAGCTATATAACGTATCGTAAGTACTTGTCAGCCTTAAGCGATTGTCTATCACCTACAATAATAATTCTTACGAATATTTTCCAGTTTTCATAATGAACATAACATACCGAAAACCTCGTAGGAGAAGCATACTTGGAAGTCGTCTTAGCATTTTGCGTGATAATATTCCACTTCAAGAAGATATTCAATCAGTTCGCAAAAACATCGAAGCTGATGACACTTGCACAAATTTCGAGCGCAGAATTACTCGTTCTACTTTCGAACGTAAAGATATCTTTATAAATTTAGAACGCAGCAATACCAACAAAAATTTAGAACGCAGAGAAACCCGTGAAAATTTAGAACGCAGCGATGCCATTGTAAATTTAGAACCCGATGATGCCAGTACTACTGCAGAACGTAACGACACTTGCAAAAATTCACTTTCAAGTGAGAATGAACCTCTCAACCAAGTGCTAGGCAGCATAGAATTTCTTCTTGAGAAAAACTCACAAACTTTAAAAACACTTATGCAAGAACGTGAACAATTGGAAAAAATTGAACGATTAATCAAAGAGAAAATTAATTCTACGAAAAATGAACTTATTACCGGTAAGGAAAATCAACCCCCTAATCAAAATACACCCACTACAAAAAAAGACAGAAATGAAATAAATACAAATAATCAATCTGCTGAGCTGATTTCATCTAAATTATCTCTTATTCGAGAAACCGATAAAAGCGATGATGAGTTTGCGGTACCGCATGATCCTACGATCGAGGAAATGCGATCGTCTTTCAAATGTTTGAAAACACCGAGACCGTCTCGTCAAACTAGGAAGTCTATTCTTTTAACTCCTCATTCTTTTTCGTTTTCTCTTCATAAACAATTTCAAAGTCTTAAACAGTAATGTGTTATTTTAGTAATTGTTGTATGACTTTGACATTTGTTATGAATCTTATGATTTTATATATTGTGAAATTTTGATCTGGCTATTTTCATTTATAAAATGGTAACTGTAATTTAAAATTGTTTAATTTGTAAGCGAATATAATTTTATGAAATGATCAACGCTCGCTTGTTATTTTTATTTGGTTTATACGTAAATCATCACCTCCTAGAAAGAGATGAAATAATTTACAATATTTAAATGTTAACGATATCGATTAAGTGCGCAGAATAACCACGGTTTTGAAGAAAGGTAAAGACAAAATTGACGAGCATGATTCTGATCATGATTTTGATTTCAAAATAGCAGCAAGCGCTTTTGCTCTTTTTTTTCGTAATTCGATAAGATGACGTCACTTTTCATCGGTCATCTACATCTTCCTACCTTTTATCTTGTTCTTTTCTATAAGCCTCCTTCAAACCAACACGTGGGCAACCGGCCAACTAAATGGCCATTTTGTGTAACTCTATCACTAAATCTTATCTATTATTTTTATTTGTAATTTAATTGTTTGTTCTCATTAGTCTTGTAATTTAGTTCAAAATTCTTAATTAATTATACTTGACTGTGATCACTCAAGCATGTACCTATTCTGCTTCAACTCAGAACCAGATTATCTGAAGCCATCTGAGTATTATTATCGGCCGATTGTGACGTGCTGATAATTCATTAATACATGTACATAATTATTCACGTTGTGCCGCGTTATGATGACAGTGAGTGATGTATTACAATAATATTGAAGGCCGCGTTTTTTTTGGAAATCGAACTGAATAAATCACCAAGAATTGTTTTTCTTTCTCCCTTCAAACAACCAAGTAATGAAAATATAATGCCGAAAGTAAGTCTTTATCTTTTTTATTCAGATGGCAGTTTTATTTATTATGTATTATTTGATTGTATTATGATGATTATGAGAGATGGTCCTAATGCTTGATAGAATTGGAGCTTGAAGGTTTCTATGTAGCAGTTACGTGAAAAATTAAGAAGAGTCCAATTCTTTCATTATCGTTTTCATCAGTTGACAAATCCAATCGTATTGCATATGATATTGAATGCATTAGTCATCATTTCTATTCACTAAGTGTACAGTTTAGGAAGTGAAGAAAACAGTGAATTCATTGCAAAATATCTATTGAACTATAAGATGTAAAATATAGGTACCTACATTACCTAATTACTACCCATCCCACTACCTTTAACCTGTATTATGATCCATCATTAAAATTTGGCAAAATTTATCGAAAATCGAAGCTTCTTTAGATGAGTCATTTTCTTGAATTATGTGTACTGACAATTTGTTTATTACGTTTAATTAACTTATTCTAATGATTTCCTTTGATTTATTCTCTTCATGAACGATTTACTCTTTGTATGAAATATTCTGTTATGATCTCAGCAGTCTTGGGATGCAACGATATAGAGAAATGATCAGTTTCCAATTGATGGATTTGTACGGGATTTCTGAAGTACTATGAAACGAAATTCATTCATTAATGTGCATGATTTTTTCAATTTATAGATTTTGATTCTAACATTACGAATACCTATATTACCCACCTTTGATAACCCGTAACTTTCATCGAGATCGAATAATTCATCAGCGCATCGTATCAAAACACAGTGCGAATCAAGGAGTACATCAGAAACTGAATAATTCGGTAGTGACTTGAACTTGTTGTACACTTCGTCCATTACTTGTTTCATAACTTGGTTATTTTTCGATAAATTGGATAATAATAGCGCACGAAGTTTCTTTTTCGCTTCCCAGCTGTTCGATTTATCGATTTGATTGAATAACTAAAAATACGAGGGATGATGAAATTTTGGAAAAAATTTGGAAACAAAAACTCCTTATGTAAATATTTACTTCTTCATCGGACTTCTGTAATATTATTTGGAGCAAGTGGCTACAAATGTAATTTTTAGTGGCGTCGTCGTTAGCTGAATCATTTTTCTCCGCAATTTGAGCAGTCTTCAGTGTAATATATCTTGGTGACGAGTCTATTAGACAAACGTATCCTTTTCTACCTCTACTTTCTAAAATACCGGCAACATCGATCGCATATAAACCTCCCATACTGTAACCGATGATGTGAAATTCTTCATGGGGATCTAACTTCTCTATAATTAACTTTTTTAAGACATGAAATTAATGTTGAAATCAGTTGAACTAATGGCGTGTATTTCTTTATAAACTCACTTCTGCGAAGTATTCTTTTAATTGATGAGGTTGAAACTGAGAGATTCGTTCGTTGTGATATTGAAAACACAACACTTGCATTGGTAAATTTTTAGCCAACGTTTCCATCGTGATTGCCAACCCTATTGCAGAAAGTGATAAAATTTTGTTCTTTTCACTTGTTGAAAAATTATTCTCATTCAAAACCTTCTATTCCAGGAAAAACGAAAACTGTTTCGGTATGCGTATTTTTGATGTCGTTCTGGTCAAATGGTATTCGAAGGATAATTTCATTTATATTTTTCTCATCATTGAAAAATTCAAGTTGAGTTATGACACTTTTGTCTAATATGCAGAGAAGAACTTTAATCACAAATACTGAAGAAAATCTATTTTATACTTAATTTCTCCATCAACACACCTGTTGTATTTGAGGGTGACTGCTTTTCTTTTTTAAGTTCATGTAACTTAGCGAAAGTCATGTTACGTAAATTTTCTGGCGTGAAAAAAACGTCAAATTCCGTTTCGAGGATATGCTTCAATTCAATTGCCAAGATAGAATCCATTCCTAATTCTGGAAAGGTCCATGTCATGTTTATGGTTTCTAAATCTCTGATACCTAAATTGAAATAATAAAAGAATGTTGCAGTACTAACTAACATTGAATTTGCAAATTTAATTACCTATTTATAAATTTACCTAAAATATTTGCTACAGAATGTATAACATTTCCCTCATTGTGACGTTTTTCTGCGACAACCATACTTACTACCACGGGATTTTTTTGTTTCATAAATAAATTAAGACAATTTAAACAAGAGCGCACTTTTTGTGGCACGGTTCCTCCTAAAATTGATATGAACAGTGAACAAAAATGATAATTCCTTTATTAAAAACTTGTTTACCGATAACGATATCCTCGTCTTCTGTAAAATCAGCAACCACACCAACTTCTCCGATTACTCCCCACTGAATAGCTAACGCTGGTAAATTATCAGCATGTCTAGCTTCGCAAATCCTTTCTATGATCGAGTTAGCGAATCCGTAATTGGTCAATTCGACGTTTCCAAAACCACAAGTTACGCTTGAAAATACAACGAAATGTTGCAAATTCGGGCACATTTTTCGGCTTAGTTTATCAAGATGAATTGTTGCTGATGCTTTTGGTTCTGTAACTACTTTAAAGCTATCTTCGGTTTGTTTGAAGAATGGATTGTCTTGGAGGATCTGCGGATTTGAAATGAAATGTGATAAACTTGATTCGTAATTATTGTTTAGGTGTTAAAGGAAAAGTAGGTAATACCGCAGCCGTGTTGAATATACCAACAACCGAACCTAACGAATTTGCCTTTTGGAGTAAATTTTTTACTCCTATTTCTTTGGTTATATCTTCGGTAAAAATTACAACGTTGACGCCATACGATTTCCATATTTTGGTTCTATAAGTTTGATAACCATTTCGTATACCATGTCGAGAACTCAGTATGATAGTTTTTGCTCCTCGTAAAATCAGCCAGTCAGCAAGTTCCATGCCGAATCCTCCTAGTCCGCCTGTGGTAGGGTGTTATATGATTTAGGCTTTTAGCAGTCAAGTATAAAAGTAGATAATTTAGTTGTACCTATAATTATATACGATTCATTTTTTTGACAAAGAACTCGCGACTTGGCTATCATACGTAGTGGAGTAGGTTTGACGATTTTATCTTCTTCTTCTCGTATTTTGATTAAAACTTTTCCCATGTGTTTTCCTGCCGCTATATATCTTGAAATAATCAAAAATGATATTACGAATAATGTATCAAGAGTTTTCAAATTTAAAACCTTGTAGAATCTTCTACCTCATAGCCGATTCTACCTCCTCGATTGAAAACACCGTCCTCAATAGTGGTTTGATGATATTCGCATCTAGCATTTCTTGTAGTTTCTTCTGAAGTTCGGTCATTTCCTCGATGTTTGCACTCAGTAGTAGATCAAGTTGAATACTATGAAATGATATCTCATTGACGAAATGACCCAATCCTGGTAAGAATACGATAATCAGCAAAGTGTATGTGTGACGTGATGGAAACAGTGCCAATTCAAAATACCCAAGGAATTGTTATTAATCATATCCAATTTTCCTATTTCCAAAAATGATCCTCGTTTTGCCACACAACGCAATGAAGAACGTAGTTTATCTTCGGATAAGCTATTTAACACTACATCGACTCCTCTGCCGTTTGTTTGTTCCATTATCAAGTCTTCAAATAATGTATTTCTGGAATTGCCTATTTGACTGGCTGGAATCTAAGCAATTCATCGATTTTAGATGATCCACTGCATAACTTGATGTCTTGATTTCATTACCTGAGGATATGTTTTTCTAATGAAATCCACTTTTTCGACAGTACTAACAGTTGTGAAAATGTTGCATTGATAATGCAAACAAATATTAATCGCTGCTTGGCCGACACCTCCGCTGCCAGCGTGGATTAACACTGATGCACCTTTTTTCAATTTTATTTTGACGAAGAAAGCGTAAATGACCTAGGAAGTATATTTCATTTGAAAATTCCGGTCTCTAAAAACGTCTGAGATGCGTAGTAACGGTTGATGAAGCGAAGGACGTGATAGAAGTAATACCGTAGCATATACAACTGGAATAGTAGCTGCTTCTTCTAACGAGATGTGATCTGGTACCTTCCATGTTAAACCAGACAATGCTTCCACCATATTCGATATTCCTTTGTAATGTGAAAATCCCATAAAACGTTCTCCATTTTGATTTTTTCCAGAAAATTCGATTCCTTGATAACTCTTTGCGATATGAAAACACATTCGGATATTATTTTATCATTTCAAATAATGAAAATCCACATTATTCAAAAATGTGTCTTTGAATCTTAATGAATGATATGACTAAGAGTACAGTTTCATAGTAGAACCTGCTGTTATGTATTGTTACCATTACATTTTGCTTTCACAGACCATGAACTATGATTACATTTCTCGTTTGAAATTTACCTCCAAGAAACGACTGTAATCTGGCAAATCTGATATACACAGCTTCCCAACTGATAACATCACATCTCGGAAATTTAAACCGCTGTAGTATACATGAACAAGGAATTTATCTGGCGAACTTTTGTACCTAAATTTATAAATAAAAGAAATAAAACTCTGATTTGAAGCCGAATGCATTAACAAGATGAGATTACGTCAAAGGATCAAGAATCCCTTCGATCCATTGAAAAGATGAAAGGTTTCCACGTTCCTCTAATGCGCAAAACGCGTGGGTAACTTTGGCATCTTCCACTGATTCAAGTTGCAAGCGAACGTAACTACCCCATTCTCCATTTTTATAAATATTGTGCGATAAATTTTTATCGAATTGTGATTTATAGAATGGGTGATCTAGTGAAAATGTAGGAGCGCTTTCGTCCATTATGAAGAAACATCTTGAAAATAAATAGAAGACGTGACAGTCGCCATTTTTAAAATATGTAATTATTATCAGCATAATGGCAACACTGATTGTAATATGTTTACCTAGTATGCAATCCTTTTTCTTCTGTTCTTAAACAATTGAAGAATCCTAAAATACCGTTCATTGGGTCTTTTTCAGCATATATCACAACTTTTTCGTTTTCTTGTTGCAATGAAGCTAATGTGGTTTGTAATTCAGGCACCCACGTGTATGAATCATTTGTAATCTTGATTGTGGGTATTATTGGTTCCGATTTATTTGGAATCTGAAAAATTAAATTGATTTTTTTCATTCACTTATACTATCTAGAGGTGAATATCTGATATCAACCTTGCGTAGGAGTTGTATTTTTTCATCAGAATTTATTGCACGACTAAAGCAAACGACAAGTCCCAAGCCTTCGGGTGAATTATTTTCTGCGATACGTTCTTTTGTTATAATATAGCCATCGTCTCTCAACGCGTTGAAAATTTGTTCAAAAATCTATGAAAATTAATTTATTGTTATAATTCGAAAAGTGAAATTTTTAAAAAAATTGATCATGAATTACATGAGTTTTACTCCGAATTTCCGATAGGATTATCAACAAGCAGCTTTTATCTTTTGGTAATTTCTCATTTGATATGTGGATACCATGAGGTGCTGGTTTCTCATCACTGATTTCATGGTTTACTAAAACGTTGACATTTGCCTGAAAAATTTCATTAGGTTGATGATGTTTTTAGAGATATTTCTATGGAAGATTTCTCAAGTCAAACTATACTCGAATTTTGGGCTGATTAGCCACAGCAGAGGCAATTATCTTCGAAATTACGATGCTCTCTGCGTTGTATTCTCGATCAAGTAACTGATGACTTTTTATTTGTATTGACTGTGAGTTCTCCATGACGATTTGTGCACATATTTTGATCACCGCATCCAAACTCATCGTTTGCTCGCTTATATATGGCGTGAAAAAGTATTTTTCTAAAATAGGATCCGCTTCGTCTCTCCTTCGATTAATTTCATGAGTTCTCCAGCCACACATTTGGATTCCTCCGGAAGATATACAGCCTTGATGAGGATTATAGGTGACAGGAAATACTGAGAATTGATAGGCGTAGATGAATAAGAGTATTAAACTTGATGACTAAAGTATCTGAGGTTTTACTTGGTTCTTTTTCATCTAAGGTTTTCAGTATATTGAAATGTCTTTTTACGTTGATTATAATTTTACGGAAGAATATGGGAATCAAGAGCTCTCTACAGTCTTGGTGCAGAAGTGGAATATGACACATACCGTCCATAAAAGTGACGAAATTATTGCACCATAATATTTTTCCATTAGTTCCTTAATCAAAAAAAGAAGTTTAAGTATTCGTTGATTTTTTTTGTTTTTTACATCATATGTTACCTTCGTGATTGGCTTGGACTACTTTTTTGAACATTCCTTCGAAATTATATCCCTTTAATTTCAGCTCTTTATAGATATTTTTGGAATTCATCGGAATGGCGTTAGAGTCAGAGAATTTGCTTTTGTATGGAATCACAGGTGACATTTCTTTATCTATGTCTTCTGGTATCTGAAACGTTCCTGAGACTACCTCGACGCCGCTTTCAGTTACTTCAAAATGTTTAGTACATGATTGTATCGAGACGTGAAATTGCACGGCACCTATAATTTATATTCGCGATTGATTGATTAAAGACTAATGAGAATGGTGGATTAGCAACACACACCTGTTTTAGGAACGTTCGTTGCTCTTTTAAAGCGAACATTTTCAAATATTATAGAAACATCTGTGAATTTCTTTTTCTGCATCAAGGCTACAGTTTCCCATACGAAGAACTATAATGAAAGAATTCCGAAATACTCTGATTACGTATTAACTTCTTCTTGGACGTTGATCACTTGATCATCACTGGTTACCGAATACTTACCAGATATCCAAAAGCAGGGAACAAATTCCTTCCATCGACAATGTGGCCAGTTATGTACTTGAAATCGTCTGATGTGGGTTTCATGACGATATCTCGCTCTCCTGATGAAGTATTATCAATGTGGAATTTACCAATTGGCCAACGTTCGCTGTGTTGCCATTTAATTAAATGTGAAATCATAGGAGTTGATTTACTGACTGGGAATTCAATCGGAGGATACAAGTTACTAAACTTCGGTGCATAACCGACTTCATAAATCCTGTAAATATAGAATTCGGTGAATTTTCTAGATATTATCAAGTTTAAAAAACTAAATAGCATTTACCGGCCTAGAGCGTTGAAGAAAAATTCTACTCCGTCGTCGTGCTTCGACGAAGTCAATGGTATGTTTTCCACTGTATCTGCCAGTGAATGTCTAAGAATAGCGTTGAGTAATCCGTGAGGAGCTATTTCGATGGTGACGGCATCGCTGGGTATGTGACGACAGCCTTCTTGGAAATATACCGGGTTGAGTAGATTGTTGATGTGGTACTCTGCGGAGGAATATCCTGTTTTGTCTTCGTTCCATTGATTTTCTGGAGCCGAAGTACATATCCATTTTTCCGAGCGTAGTTTCGGTTCTGGAATAATCTGAAGAAAGATGTGAAATGATTAATGAAGGGATGATTCTTTACTTGAAGTTTTGTTTCAAATACCTTTTTCAAGTAGGAATAAAATTTTGGAGCAGCAGGAACAATATAACGACTGTGGTACGCAATATTGGATGTATTCACTTCGCGAACAAATACCTTCTTTTGTTTCAATTCTTCGATAAATGTTTTCATTTCTTCGATTGGGCCTGAAATCGTGGAATTAGTAGAACTATTATGACAAGCTATGTCTATTCCAGGGGGCACCAAATCTTTCATGATGTCGTGGCTCTGGCCTGGAAAATAAAGTATTAATGTACATATTTTTGGATAAAATGATGTCGTCCACTGCAGATATATAACTCACCAACGGCAGCCATTAAACCATGATGTAGTTCAGTTTCGTTTGAAACTAAACCTCGATAGTAAGCAGTTAAAATCATCTGTTCTGCGGTAAAGCATCCATCAGCATATGCGCAACCCAATTCTCCGACCGAATGTCCT
Source organism: Maconellicoccus hirsutus (assembly GCA_003261595.1). Lineage (NCBI taxonomy): Eukaryota > Metazoa > Arthropoda > Insecta > Hemiptera > Pseudococcidae > Maconellicoccus > Maconellicoccus hirsutus. The sequence goes on from QBDW01005000.1 coordinate 77,946, forward strand.
ATCATTCCATCCGGATGTATTTGCAATAATTTCAAAACATCAATTAAAGCAATCTGTCAAGAGATATATCAAGATCAAATATACTTCATTCGTGAGACTGTATTTGAAAAAATTGATTACTTGTATTGCAGCTATTCCTACGAACGAATGTAAAATATTATCGAACATTGCTGGATCGTTTTCAGTGATGATTTTAATCAAGTCGACTCCTTTTGTTTGCAATATTCTGTGGCTCTTGTGAATTGATTCCGCAAATGCAGGAATTGCCATCAATGACTTTCCCATCGTTGGCCATTGCGAACCCATACCAGAAAAGATAAACCAAATGGGTCTTTTTTCTCCTGAATGAAACTAAAGATGGGTTTTCAATTGAGTGGGTATTTTTCTATTTTATTATGCAAATTAACAAAGTGAAGTATCTACTTTTTTAGATTTTATCGATGATTTGTTTTTCTGCAAAATGACATAACCTCTGTGGGGATGTCCGCCGGTATTTTCGCTAAAAATTTCATGCATCAATCGTACGTATTCTGCATCTTTGTGATTTTTCTCCACCTGGAAATATGACTTGTATTGGAAACTCGATACTTTATGGTTTTATTGTGATAAAGGTGAACTAACATCATTCAATAAGGTATCCACTGCTTCTTTCGTTCGACCAGAAACCGCAATGATTAAAGGTAAATTGAGGGGTATGTGTTCAGTAGGATTTTTCAATTGGTTGTGAGGAGTTATCAGCAGATGACTGTTTGATCCTCCAACTCCGAAACTATTTATAGCCACGTATCCATTTCCGAATGATGTTGGTTTAGTAACCACCTTAGAAATTTATTAATTTGTGAACTAATGGATACGAGTATATTAATTAGGCTGTTGATTCGAAAAAAAATAAATAGGTTCAATCAGTTCCAAGACTTTGGATTTACTTCATCAAATGATCAATTTATTGATCGATATTTCATTCAAATTTAACAGCGTCATTTCTTTGATTTTGCGTGACTTACTTCGAGCTTTCCATCGCATAACCCTTTGATCTTTGGATTTGGGTTCTTGTAATTTAAAGTCGCTGGAATCATGTTGTTTTCAAAAGAAATCAACATTTTGATCAACGAACACAAACCCGAAGTGCTTTCGGTATGTCCTATGTTCGATTTCACCGAACCAATCCTAAGAGGTGTTTTACGATTTGGGCAGAAGAATTCCTCAAATGATGTTCCCTCCGCTGCGTCTCCAACCTACGTGATCATCTTCAGTGAAGTTCATCGAATTAAGTTTAATAACGACGTAATCACCTGTGTCCCAGTTCCATGAGCTTCTATGTACGAAACACACGTCGGATCGATGTCTAGCTTCTCGTAGAATTCTTTGTACATCTGTTTCTGTGCTTTGGCTGAAGGACAATGGATCCCTTCCTCTGTAAAGCCATCGCTGTTGGTCATACATTGTATAACATTGGCGTAAATCCTTCGAGCGTCTTTTCTTTTTTGTAAAAAAATCACTGCTATAGATTCCGCTTTTACGTAGCCATTTGCTTTGAAAAATATATTCTTAGTTAAAGAATCGAGTAACTGAAAAAGTTGCAATTTGAAATGTATCTTGAGGTACCATCGGCATCAAATGGTCGACATATTCCATCAGCGCTTAGTACTCCCATATTGAAAAATGAATCCATTTCCAGAAGACAAAGATTGGCTGCGCATACAATCGCACCTTCGCTTTCGCCACTTCGAATAATCTTCATCGCGTAATCGATGGCTTGCAAAGATGATGAACACCCGCTGTCCAAAGTGACACTAGGTCCTGTTGAAGGAGTAATTATAAATGAAAATTCGCCGAAAATCAAAAAATGAACTTTAGCAGCTGAAAATTTGGTTTTCGGGGTTTTTCGATGTCCTCTTTCCAAATATCCAAGTTTCGTCAAAATTCGAAATTGACACTTGCGGCAGTTCCCTTGTTAAACCTAGTAGCCTTAATTGCACACTACTACCTTGTTCTATGACATTGTATATGGGGATTTTCGAAACAACTCTTGAAATTGAAGGTGAAATTACCATGAACATCCAACCAGAACGATATTCTGTTTGCCAACATGAATCTGCTTTTATCAAATACATTCGAATGTTCTGCATCTTCCATTACATTTGTGTCAGGGTAGTCGAAGCAATTTCCGCAGATGACAGCGATATTTTTCCCTTTGATTTGTTGTAAATTGTATCCTGAATTGAAAAACATTCAAGTGATTGTGGTTATCATGAAGTGAGTAAGTATTAAAGATTTTAGTATCATTCTGCAGTTCACCTTCAAAGCCTTTGAATTTACTACATTTTTATTTGATTTATGTTAAAAATATTAATATTTGGCAAAATAAAATGAAAAAAAATTGATTTTACCAGCGTCTACAACTGCTTCGAAAGTTCTTTCAAGGAGCAATCTAGAAGTAATATCCATATTCCTAGCTTGCTTGCGAGTAATATGAAAGAAAGTATGATCAAATCGATCGAGACTTTTCAAGGCTCCTATCCTCAAACGATTGTTTTCACCTGAAGTAATATTTTGTACACGATCATAAAAATTACTCAATTAATTATTTCAATAAAAAATATCATTACCAATTTTAGTGTTTCTCCTGTCTGTATACGAAGTTGTATTTTTCTCCGCATATAAAATCTCCTTGAATTCTTCAACATTTTCGCAACCAGGAAAAACCCCGGAAATTCCAGTTATCACGATGGCGTTATTTTTCTCCATAATTCTTCTAGTCAAGAAATAATCTTTTGTCTCTCGATGACACCTCGTTTCAGTGGCACGTTCAAGTATACAATGAAATGACTGTTGTTTTAAAACCGTAATTTAAGGAAAATTCTATGGAAAATTTTCACGTTTTTGAAGCAGTTATTTAATTAAAATCAAAAATATTTATGTGCTAATTAAAAAGTATAAAGATATGGAGGAGATATTTAATTTATAAACGTTTTAACATTTTCTTTTTCGCGAATTATGGATTTTAGTACATGTCCTATAAATTATTCTTACGCTGTGCTTGCCATTTGACGTAGGTATCACATACTGTATTTAAATTTATTTTTAAATTAGACCCTTCGTGGTTTTTACAATTTTTGAAATTTTTAATGAATTATTTTTAAGAATGTAACGTAATTAATTGGATATTATTACACGAATGAGCGAATTTGAAATTCATATTTATACTTGCCTTGTAGTTCAGTAACTCGATCGAAATTGTTGCTTGTGATTTTAGCTGAAATTTAGATGCTTGAATCATAAATTAGGTGAGCGTGTCATGTGATGCACAAGCATGAGAAGCATGATAGAGCTTTCAAGAGGTTAAATTAAAATATTTTTAATTTTTACAATTGAAGCACCGAGTATTTACATTTATTTGTTACAGCTGTTTCGACTCTAAAAGCCATCTTCAGACTAACCGAAATACAATTACGACAATGTAAAATCGCTCTCCTTGCGATTTAACACGTATATCGACCGAACTACGCACAATTTTTTCAATTAAATTAGTCGACGGCTTAATTGCGTTGTTTAACACGTGAAAGCCTTTCATTTTATGCATAATTATTTCTATTTCTTCCAATGAGTTGAGACGTCTCCTCTTTCCCTCGACGTGTAAAACCACGTAATTGAACTCAGAGGTATGGCTGCTTTCGTGAAGGTGATCAGCGAAGGTGGAACGACCCTTATTATTACGATTAAACGCTGATTTGTGTTCATTACGTGTTAAATCGCAAGGAGAGTGATTTCGCATTGTCGTAATTGTATTTCGGTTAGTCTTAAGATAGCTTTTAGAGCCGAAACAGCTGTAAAGAATAAATGTCGGTGTTTCAAGTGTAAAAATTAAAAATATTTTAATTCAATTAAATTATGGCATACAGCGCCGAAAGTAATTCTTTAATCAATTCAACTTTCAAGAGGTTTTAATAGGTTGTTTAAAATTTGTAATTCTTTTTTCGTTTTTCAAAAACATCCAAATTAGCTTACCTATACATCGAAGACCGCTTTCACGAAAAGAATTGAAAATCAAGAGAGCATAGTTGCCTAATGTAATGCATAAAATCGCAATGTAATGGAAGGGTATAAAAAAAAGAGTATGAGCCATGAATAATTTACATTTCGATTACTAGATCACTCGTCACGAAAGAAATCTCCACGACGTGTTTCAAAAGATGTGATCCAAAACGGTTTATGTGAGAAAGAATATAAACATCAACATCACCTTCGAATTGATTCACAGGTGAAAAAATTAGTAGAAGATTGTAATTCTGGCAACGTGGGTTGCTACTGAAAATTATACTGAAATTGTGCTTTTCATCATTGACCGTATTTATTCACCATGCAAGTAAATATGCAAGATTTTGATTTAATACTCGTATTTCTCAAGCTCATTCAACAAGATTGGGTTAATTATGTTTAATTTGAAGAATAGCTGAAATTAATTTATGTCGACACTCATCAACAATCACGTGATGAATTCGAGTCTAATTTTGCGCAATGCGATGTGTAAATTTCACCGACTACCGAAATTCTTATTTTAATATGCTAGAAATTTAAAAATAATGTGTGCGATTCGTTCAATTCTTTGTATTTATGAATTGATAATCGAAAAGAGGCTTTATTAATGACTCGCTTTCACGAAAAAAACTTAAAGGTAAATGAGCAATGAAAAAAGTCGTGTGTGAATAGCGACGTCATTTCATTCATTATCGCATTATTTGAATAAAACATAAATAAAAAACTAGTAATCAAGTAATTCAGGTTTTATTCATTAGGCTTATGTAAATTCGTTACGTATCTAAAAAAGTGAGGTTTATGGAATATTTTTAAATAAAAATTACTGTGATGTTTACCATTGAATTAAAATCAACTTAAACATTTGAAACGAAATTGTTAACGCAAATTTATTTACATTTCTTTTCTTTTACTTGTAAAAGAAAATGATGCAATATTATTATCAATCTATCTTTTAAAAAAACAATTCATCCGTACTCTCAAAATCTAAAAGTATAAAAAGTACTAGAAACTAAACAAAAAGCAGTGTTACCACACCACAACCCCTCCTACGCTTTTTTAAAGTATAAAAGTAGAAAATTGTAATAAAAAGTAAAACTATAAAAAGAAATTGTAAAAGGGTGTATAGAAAAAACGATTAAACAAACATTAACTCTATGGTTGTATGTAATCAGTAAGCCACTTCGGCTTTCCAGCTGACCGGGTAGGTCTTTGGACTGGAGCTTCCGGCTCACTTGGTTTATCGGGCACTGCCACTTGATCTGGTACCGCCGATGTGTTATTTTCCGAAGACTCAGGTAAACTACAACGTGCATACCTTTCGATTTGATTTTTGTGTCGCTGCACCACTTTGGTAGGGGTAGCAACCGTAACGATCGGACTGTTCACAACTTCGACGACTCCTGTCTCCGCTTCGAACTTGCTTTCGAATTTATTCTTTGAGAACGGACGCTCGAGTAAGACTTCGTCACCAACAGAAAAGTCATTGATCTTTGTTTATGTAAGGAATCACGTTCTCGCACTTCACTTTCCTCCACCACTGGTCGAAGGGTGGGTAGCTTGTCCTTGATCTTCCTTTTTGCTCGTTTTCACATTTGCTTCCTTATTATTCGCATTATTCGCTGATGGCTTCGATTCACCACGTTCGCAGCCCTTGTTGAACTTCTTTTTGAAATTGGACACCTTGTTTACAGCTCCCGTAGATGATGACGCAATTGGCGATTGTATTGCTGCTGTTTGAGCTGTTGCAGACTCATGCACACGAGCAATTTCTTCAAACTCAGCTAATTTGGCTTTCGCTTTCGTCTTAATTAGCTCTTTTCTAAGCTCCACAGACTGGCAACCCAATATTATTTGAAGCTGAACCGCCTCATTAACATAATCAACCGTATACTCACATTTCTGTGCTTGAGTTCTAAGGCGAGTTACAAACGATGCAAACTTTTCATTAGGTTCTTGGCGAATTTGAGCTAACTGATACCGTTCGAACCATTTTGAAGTAGCTTTACCTAATTTGGCATCCAGCAGTTCTATTGTATATAGATACGCATCCGAATTCGTTGGGTATTGAGTAACTGCCGGAAATGAATAAAACAGATCTTGAATATCCTTCCCTCCGTACAGAATAAGTTTCGCTTGCTTTTTGGATGCATCTGTGATACCTTCCGACACGAAATAGAACTCCAGGGTCTTTTTCCAACGTTCCCAATCTTGATACGTGCCTGTAGACACTGGGAATGGCGATATGGGCAGTCGGATACTTTTCATTTCGATATATTACACGGATAGCTCACTTAACACATTAACACCAACAAAATGCACATTAAACTTTTCCGATTTTACTCTCGTCGCCATTTGTGATGTTTACCATTGAATTAAAATCAACTTAAACATTTGAAACGAAATTATTAACGCAAATTTATTTACATTTCTTTTCTTTTACTTGTAAAAGAAAATGATGCAATATTATTATCAATCTATCTTTTAAAAAAACAATTCATCCGTACTCTTAAAATCTAAAAGTATAAAAGTACTAGAAACTAGACAAAAAGCAGTGTTACCACACCACAATTACGAAATTAAGAAATTGTATTTTTGGACTCTTGGTTTCAACTAATACATTTTTTGAATTTTTCACATGTAAAACTTTAATGATTTTTGATATTAATGAGATGAAATAATCAATCAGCAACTTACTTTTTATAGGTATATGGTATCGTAGCAATCAAAGCATTCACTACGAGATCAGCTGGAGTGAAATACGCCATATTTTCACCTCTATTATAAAATGCATTTGTAAAATCCAATAAACTCAAAGCTACTACTCCGCTGACTCCATGCAAATTATCTAAGTACCCAACATAAGGTTCTTTCCAACAAGGATTCGCTGTAAATTATAACCAATGATTTTATGATTTATTCATGTTTTGACTTGGACATACCAAAGTCACTTCTGAATATAATCACAGGTACGTGAGTTTTTTCTTCAGATAGAATATTTTCTCCGATTGCCTTTGTCAATATGTAATCAGTAATTTTATTACCGATAATTCTGCATCAAGAAAAAAATTAAAAATGGAATTATCGTTCGGTAGTATATAAATAGAATTAAAATACTTGCTTCCTCTGGTCAAGTTGATCTACTGGGAATGGATGATCTACGTATTTCTAAAATGTGTAATAAATCTTTGAAGTCAATATGAGATTTATATATTGTCTCTTCTATCACATCTCGTTCTATATGCGCTCCAATTGTAGAAAAGTATAAAAAACTCTGAAAGAAAGCTTGACGATGTATTCATCAGGTTTTAGCGACTTTAATTACGAACTAATGAAATTCATTGATACCTTCAAATTTATCATTTTTTTGGATAAATCGAACAGATGTTTTGTTCCACGAACATTAGTAGCGATTGCCTTTTTTAATGAGCCAATCATATTCATCGCATTAACAACTATACACGTATTTGCATTTCTTCTGGGAATAAACTTCTTGGAGAAATATAATTCTAATGATTTGGCCTGTATTATTTTTGTTGAGGTAGATAGTAGATTAGGTACATGTCGAGCTTAGGTAATTACAAAAATGAATACATAAATACTACTACACCCGCTTCCACTTTTTATTTTACTGATGAAATAACGTTTTAATAAATATTTAATGAAATATAACCTAATTAAAACAAGTTGTGCTTAAATAAAAAAACGCAACTTGATCAGAAGTCGATATCCTAACGTTAAATTATAAATAGATAACTAATGTTAATTTTTCTTCCAAATTGGACATTCCATTATAATTTCTGCAGTTCTTGTATTTTTCAAGATGTTATAGTGGTCTTCTTCGATGCAATGAACTTGAACTGTATTTCTGAAAATCTATCAAAACGACAAGAATATACCTAATCATAATTACGAGTACCTTCCATGGTTTCCTCAATAAACCACAAATACAAAATTAATATCTTGTTTGACTATTTCTTACGAAATCAGTGGAAATACCTCTTGTAAGCCGTAAGATTCATCTAATTGATATAAATTCTCCGTGGTTCGTATCAATGTGCATGGTGTTTTTAGTGGATCATGATTATGTACATATTTCGGTACTACAGTTTTAAGTAAAGTATAACTCTTGTCAAGTACTTGATCTATGGCTTCGTCATTCACCGAAAGTCGAGATGTTATTGATAAAATAATTTTTTTCATCGATTCCCAATCTTGCGCTTTTTCGATATAATCGAAATACTATAAATCATTCCTTTATGAGTAACTAGTTTATTTTAAGAAATTACTTGAAATGTTTACCTCATCTGTGACCATTTCAGTAGCAACTATTTTTAGAGTTGATATGCAGACGTGATTTTGTAAATTTTTATCACTCTCTGAATCTTCCCTTTGGAGCATCCCTGCTACTGTTTTAGCAAGGAATGCAGGCGAAGAATCTATTAGATACAAGTATCCTTTTTTACCTTGTTCCTCTAGAACGCAGACTGTATTTAAAGCGAATAAACCACCTAAACTGTAACCGACGACTATAAATTCTTGATCTGATGTCAGTTTTTCCAAAATAAACTGTAATAAATGTTTGATTATAATTTTTGCTGAATTTTAAAACCAGATTATCGTGAAAAATTGAAGCCAATGTATTGCCAAGAATTATTACATTGTAGAAAAAATTCTGACGTTGAAGTAAACCTGGTAACGTACCTTTGAAAAATAATGGCCCGCTTCAGTAATAGAAGATATTGGAAAATCTTTCTCGTAGTATTGAAAACATAATACTTGTACTGGTAAATTTTTCGCCAATGGTTCCAGAAGTGAAGCCACTCCTAAAATTACGAAAATTGTTCATTTTATTAATCGTAGACGCAATAAAAACATCGCTTCTTTTTTTCATGAAATTGCACCGCTTCCATGCAGAGCTATCGAGAGAGAGAACGAGCCCAGAGCAAATTTTCAAATCTCTCTGAAATTGGGACATAATATTTATCAATTGAAAGAAATTAGGGATAATTATACAAGTACATTGTCTAATAATCTGAAATTCCGGGACCCTTCCACCGAGGTTTGACCTAAGGCAACGTGCTTTTTTGTCTCTCTCAACGGCTCTAATTCCATAGACTTGAAAAAATCAAAGATCTTGCCTTCTACGCCGGGCAAAGCGAATAAAATCGGATTATCGTTGGTCGAGAGTTCTCCGCTGATTTCACCATCATTGAATGGTATACGAAGAATCGGTTCCTTCAGTGTCTTCATATCCATTCCCAGTTGTATGTATTGCGGTTTTGTTTTCTTGTCTAATACATTAGAGTACTATAAGTAATTTTCTTAAGGAAAATTTTCCTGAACCAATTCCGGTACAGGAGTTCGTAATGGAGTATTTACTCGATTCTGACGAATTCTTTTTGCCCTCTTTTAGTCGATATAGTTTTGCAAAGGTCATTGTTCGCAGATCCTCCGGAGTGAAAAATGTATTAAATTCTGACTCGAGAATTTGTTTTATTTCCACCCCCGATATAGAATCCATTCCCAACTCCGGTAAAGTCCAATTCAGACTTATGGTTGTGAAATCCTTTATACCTATTGAAGGTTTTGAAAGAAAGAAAAAAATGACATTGTATATTTGATAATATGTGTGATTTATTATCACCAAGTAAAAAGTCTGGTTCAATACTACCTAAAATGTTGGCAATGGCACCTATTACGTCAGAATCACCGTGTCGTTTCTCTGCTACAATCATACTAGCAACCACCGGATTTGATTGCGTCATGAAAGTATTTAACGATTTCAGACAAGATCTCACATTTTGTTGCAAAGTACCTCCTGTGTGTAAAAGTGATTATGTAAAAGATCTCCTAAAAATGAAACGAAGCACCAACCTATGACAATAGACAAATTATCTTCCGCAAAATCCGCCACTATGCCGACTTCTCCTATTGCTCCCCATTGTATAGCCAGAGCTGGTAAATTATCAGCTTTTCGAGATTCGCAGATTCTTTCCATGATCGAGTTCGCGAAGCCGTAATTTGTTTGATCAAAGTTTCCACGCCCGCAAGAAACGCTCGAAAATACCACAAAGTGTTCTAGATATGGGCACATAGTTCTACTCAATTTATCTAGATGAACGGTTGCTATTGCTTTTGGACCAGCGACCGCAGAAAACATTTCTTCATTTTGCTTTGGAAATGGGTCATCTTTGAGAATCTGAAGAGAGAAGTGTGGTGGAAGAACATTTTCAAAATGCGAAATTTTTGGAATCTTTGTTGATAAGGTTTGTTACCAGAGCGACATTGAATATTCCAGCAATAGGTCCTAAGCCATTAGCAGTTTGTAGCAAATTATACACTCCATTTTCTGTGGTCACGTCTTCAGTGGATATTACAACATTGACATCGTACGACCGCCATAATTTTATTCTATAGGACTGATATCCATTCTTAACACCAGTCCTTGAGCTTAATACTATATTTCGTGCTCCTCGAAGTATCAACCAGTCTACAAGCTCCAAGCCGAATCCACCTAATCCTCCTAAAACGAAATTCACATCGAATCCGCTTTGAAGTTTTTTAATCGCTGAAAAATTGTAAAGAAGCTCCAAGCTGTACCTATAATGACGTATGATCTGTCTTGATGGCAAAGAATACGAGGTTTTGCTTTCATGTGAACCAACGAAGGCTTAGCCCTGAGATCGACTTCTTCATCCCTTATTTTAATTATAACTTTTCCTATGTGTTTTCCGGCTGCCATGTATCTACATAACCCAATTTAATGTTAATGAGCAATGTGGTCGAGTTCTTACACAAAACCTGGAGTTATTCAACTAAAAATACCTGAAAGCTGATTCTACTTCATCAGCTTGGAAAATCGTTCTGTTAATTGGTTTAACAATGCCTTTATTCAACATTTCTTGCAATTTGTCTCTTAGTGCGGTTGTTCTTTTGCTTTGAGCGATTACGACATCTAGTTGAATACTGTGGAACGTTATGTCAGCCAGAAAATGTCTCATTTCTGTCAAACGTAACAATTTCGCAGTAGGGATTATAATTATTTTTGTTTTGCTATATTAGAAGGAATTTGAAGAGATATACCTAAGTGGTTATTCATTGCCATATCGAACTTCCCTATTTCCAAGAAATTTCCGCCTTTTGCTAAGCATCGCAGTGAAGCTTTCAATTTGTCTTCGGATAAACTATTAAGCACCACATCAACGCCTTTGCCATTTGTCTGTTCCATTATAATTTTTTCAAACGTTGTGTTTCGAGAATTGCAGATGTGACTTTCAGGAATCTAATAATTCAATTTTTAGACGAAGCCAAAGTTGTTTATATCTCAGAACTTCTTAATTTTACCTGTGGGTATGTTTTTTTGATGAATTCCACCTTCTCTGGGGTACCAACACTGGTAAAAATATTACATTCGTAATGTAGGCATATATTGATAGCTGCTTGACCAATTCCTCCCGATCCAGCGTGTATAAGGATAGAAGCACCTTTCTTCAAATTCATTCTCAGGAACAGAGCATAAATAACCTATAGGAACGGTTCTTATTTTAACAAGAATTCTGATGCAAAAATTGATATCCAAAACAATCACTGAAGATGGTGTTTTACAGTTGAATATATAGTTGGAATAGTCGCAGCTTCTTCCAACGTCATGTTATCTGGTACTTCCCAGCAGAGATGAGGTGACATTTCTACCAATGTGGCAATTCCTTTCAAACCCACCAATCCCATTAAACGACGTCCATTTTCATCTTTTCCTGAACATTCGCCACCTTGGACACCCTTCATAGAATTGATTATGTAGCTAAACTACTTTATCGGATTGAAGCTTCAAGAGAAAAAAAAAAGAATAATATTGCGTACCTCGCTTAGACGAGTGAATAATAAGTAATCGCTTGTCGAAATTCGTCCTGCCGATAGCAACACATCGCGAAAGTTCAGACTGCTGTAATATACGTATAGGAGAAATTTTTCCTCGCTATTTTTATACCTAATAATTTTAAATTTAAAAATGAATTCATTTGTGCAAGCACGCTATAACATAAATATGAAAAAATTGTACGTCGTGGGGTTCAAAGAATCCTCGAGCCATCTAAACGATGAAAGATCAGCGCGCTTTTCTGGCATACAAAACGCATGAACCGCTTCTATTTCTTGAACTGGTTCGAGTAACAAGTGACGATAACTTCCCCACTGTCCATTTTTATAGACATTTTGAGAGAGGTTGTTATTGAATTGTGATTTGTAAAGCGGGTCTTTCAATGAAAACGTGGGCGCGTTTTCATCCATTATGAAGAAACACCTGAAAATGATGAATCGAGATTTTTTATTTTTCATTTCCTTCGAAACGCTCCTATTCTTACATACCTCGTCGCTAATCCTTTTTCTTCTTTTCTTAAACAATTGAATAATCCTAAAATTCCGCTCGTGGGTTCTTTTTCCGCATATAACACCAATTTTTCACTCTCAACTTTCATGTTTGTCAAGGTATTTTGAACCTTTGATATCCATGATAACGAATCATTCTGTATGTTGATTACTGAAGCAGTATTAATTTCTATTTGAGCAGCCTGAAAAAAAAAAGTGGTAAAGTTATCAACAGTACGCCTGCATGAATATATTATTCGTAATGAGGTTATTACTTTATTGAGTAGAAGAATTTTCTCATTTTCGTTTACTGAGCGACAGAAACACGTATTGAATCCTAGATCGTCGAAAGCGTTTTTTTCGTTATTGGATTCTCTGGTTAAAACGAAACCATCACTTTTCAAAGCTTTGAATACTTGTTCGAAAAGCTAAAGCGAAAATTTCCATATGAATTAAGGCAGGGGTCGAGGTTATCACGTTTGTGTTAGTTACTTTGCTCACATCAGCTTTGTCGCGAATATTCGACAGCACGATCAATAGACTGTCTGCATTTTGAGGTAAATCTTCGTTTAATATAGTCACTCCCGTAGGACTTTCAGATTCAGTTAATTTTTTACACATGTCTAACACATTGACGCTGGCCTGGAAAATGCACAGTTCGTTTTATGAATTTGGTTAATGTCGAAATAACCAGTGAAGGTTGTTTACCCGAATTAATGGTAGATCTGCCAAAGTCTCTGCTATGGCGCTCGAAATCAAAGGCGCGTTTTCGTCGTATTCTTGATCCAGTATTTCATACGTTTTCACTTGCACTGACGGGGAATTTTCTAATGCAATTTGAACACATAATCTGACGGCCGAATTCAAGTTCATTTCCTAAATGAATTTTGTGACATTTAAATTAAATTTTTGATTGTACCTAAATTGATCGTAATTTACTTCATCGCTTATATATGGTATAAATTGATGTCTTTCTAGTACAGGATCTGCTTTATCTGGTTTACGAGCGATTTCATTGGTCTTAAAACCAGTCATTTGTACACCACCGGAACATATGAGACCCAGATGGGGATAAAAATTCACCGAAAATTCTACAAAACGAACGACGTTATTAACAGAAGTGAAATTATCGCGTGTTGCATATTATGCCGTGCTTACCCGGATTTTTTTCATCCAAAGTGCGCAACACTTCGTGGTGCTTACCAACATCGATGATAACTTTACGTAATGATGTTGGTACTAGTAGTTCTCTACAATCTGCATGTAGAATTGCAATCTGTGCCATGGAATCCATAAATGAGACAAAATTGTTGCACCATGATACTTTTCCATATGTTCCTTTACGTAAAATAAATCACATAATTTATTTTAAAGTACTATCGAAAGTCCGATATTCAGGTTAGGAAGTCTAAATTCGGCCAGGGGTTGCACATAACATTTATGAGAATTTTCCGACTAATATGTTAACAACCTGTTGCATTAGCGTAGACAACTTTTTTGAACAATCCTTTGTAATGATAACCCCTTAATCTTAATTCTTTGTAAAAATTCCTCGTGTTCAGTGGTAATATTTTATCATTTGAAATATCATCTTCAAACGGCTGCACGTCCATTTTTTCCTTGGTGATGTCGTTAGGGATTCGCACTTTTCCAAATGCTACAAGCGCTCCTGTTTCTGTAATCTCAAATATTTGCGCTGCTAAGTTAACGGATACACGAAGTTTAACTGTTTCTGAAATTACAATGAAGCACAAAACGATCATGTCTTTATCCTCGATATGAAGGGTAAATACGAGGTAACTTCAATCTTATGACTTTTTTTTATTTGCTTACCATTTTTAGGGATATTTGTGGCCCTTTCGAAACGGGCGTTCTCAAAGACAATAGGAATAGAATTCTTTTTTTTATTCATCATCAAACAAACGGTTTCCCAAACTAAAGCCTTTAAAACAAACACTCAATTAGCATGTTCAAGTTGAAGAGACATGTACATTTTTGCGATATCACAGATCAGCCTGTATGGGCAATTATTGCTAAAACGAACGTGTAATCATTTCAAAAATGCATCCTTACAAGATATCCTAAGCCTGGGTATAAATTTCTCTCATCAACAACGTGTCCGGTTATGTACTCTAGAGTACCGGCCTTTGGATTGATGATAACGTCTTGAACCATCGATAGCGAATTTCCATATTTACATTGACCAATAGTCCATCTTCTATTATGTTTCCATTTGATCAATGGTGAAATCATGGGGGTTGATCTACTCACTGGAAATTCAATAGGTGGATATAAACTGTCGAGTTTTAATGCGTAACCAGCTTCGTATAATCTGGAATTAGCAATTAAATGTGGATTAATCATTAAACCAGGACATCAGAATGATTTGTCATTTCCTTTTTGATGACATACTGGCCTAATGCTTTCAGAAAACGTTCTTCTCCATTTTCACAATTTTTTGCCGTTAAGGATACATATTTTACCGATGAAGCCAATGAACTTTTCAAAGCTCTATTTATAACGTCACAGGAGGCCAGTTTAATAGCAACGACGTTACTTGGAACATGACGGCAAGTTTCTTCGAAGTACACGGGGTTTAGGAGTGTATTTGTCAAATATTCGATCGAACAATATTGTGTTTTGATTGAACCCAATTCGTGTGATGGAGAAGAAGTGCTGAGCCATTTGTGTGATCGAAGTTTTGGTTCTGTAATTATCTGAAGAGATGTTCATTTTGTAGAGTCGTATTAAGAATACACGCAATGATTATGGTTGAAAAGTTCATTTTTTACTTCTTTCAAATTCGACGTAAGCTTCGAGATAGCGTTTGTTTGGTTGCGAATATTGTAAGGTCTATTCAAAGTTTGTATTTCTTGTATTGGTATATTTTTCTGGGATAATGTTTCAGTAAATTCTTGCACTATATCTGATGGGCCACTTATTGTGCAGCTATCAGGCCCATTATGGCTAACTATATCAATTTCTGGAGGTATAAGTGATTCAACTACACGATAACTTGAACCTAAAAATTCAACATGACTTGAATAATTTAATGCCAATTCTTCCGAGCTTCATCTTACCGATTGTTACTATTGTACAACGAATTAATTCGTGGTCTAATAAAAGTAATCCATAATAGTAAGCTGCTAGAATGGTTTGTTCAGCCGTTAAGCAACCATCAGCATATGCACATCCCAGTTCTCCTATAGAATGACCTAATATTACGTGAGGTGTTATGTTGAGCACTTTCAGAACATCCACTAAGGCTACCTTTTATTAGTAAAAAAAAACACAATTGGAGGACTATTCAATGCGCGTGTAGTCTTGGTATGAATAAGTAATAGTAAATACCTGAATGGTAACAATTCCTATCAGCGAATTTAGTACATTCGCCGTAATTTTGGGATCATTTGTTGTGATAATTTCAATCAAATTGATCCCTTTTGGTTTTAAAATTTTCTGAGCTGTTTGAATAGACTCAGCGAACACTGGTATTTTCATTAATGGTTCACCGACGCTATACCATTGTGAGCCGATACCAGAAAACACAAACATTATTGGTGGTTGTTTACCAGCTAGAATCTGCAAAGATTTTTCCATAGTGAGTTTATTCAGATATCGGAAAATGTATTCGACACATCCCTGTAAGTGCCTACCTTTTTAGATTTAACGTGATTTCCATTTTCATTTAAGATTATAAATCCGCGATGGTCATAATCATCAATATTGTCGCTGAAAATTTCATGAAACAAGCGAATGTACTCGACGTCTTCATAATTTTTTTCTACCTGAAAATTTGTAAAAATATGTAAATGATTTGATTCAATTGGCTGCTACAAGTATTATATTTTTTGATAAATATGTACTTCGTGTTTACTTACGTCATTTAAAATATTATTAATCGCTTTTTCGGTTCGACCAGAAACCGTCACTAATTTAGGTAAATGGTTTGCCTCATGGTTGTATTTTGTTTTAATTTTATTATGACGGGATAGTAAAATATGCCCATTGACTCCTCCGACACCAAATGAACTAATTGATACGTATTTTCCATGTAGTGGTGTATGCTCAGTCGTTACCTGTTAATTGAAGTGTACATTCGTTGGTTGATATTTGAAATGAAAATCGAAACTTTTCAACTGATGGTATACGTACTTCGAGAAGACCGTTATGCAGACCTTTGATTTTGGGATTTGGATTTTCGTAATTTATGTGTGCAGGAATTCTGCCATCTTCGAAGGAAATTATCATTTTAGCTAAGGAGCACAAAGCTGCGGGGGCTTCTGAATGGCCCATGTTTGACTTCACAGATCCAATCTTCAGCGAGGTTTTGCGGTTGGCACAAAAAAATTCTTCGATGGAAGTTCCTTCTACGACGTCTCCCACCTTTGCAAGAACGGAAAGGGTTTGCTGTTTAGATAAATGGAACACGAGATAATGCCGGCATTTTATATTTTACCTTTGTCCCAGTACCATGCGCTTCCAAGTAATAAATGGATGCTAAATCGATTCCATTTTTTTCATACAATTTTTCATATAATGCTTTTTGTAATTTTAACGACGGACATGCGAGTCCTTCTTCCTTGAAACCATCACTGTTAATTGCGCAATCTACTATTTTTGCATAAATTCTTCGAGCGTGTTTTTGCGATTGTAAAAATACTACGATTGCAGCTTCCGCTCTCGTAAATCCGTCACCTAAAAGATGAATCTTTCTCAAAGAGGGACAACATAGTTTGAATCGATGATATAATAGCGTACCATCGGCGTCAAATGGCCGACATACACCAGTAGGGCTGATGATTCCAACATTGTAGTATTCATCTCCTGGTAAGTAGCAAAAATGTGATGAACATACCAATGCACCTTCGCATTCTCCCGATTGGATAGCTTTCATAGCAAGGTCAACAGCTATCATTGAAGAAGAACAGGCTGTGTCTAGTGTTATACTAGGCCCTGTGCAACAACAAACAAAACAATGGTTGCGTTAAGATGTTAGTTGAAAAACTCGAGTTACATAGCTCTTTAAACTTTACAGTTTTGTCTAATATTAATTAAAATTAAACGAAATGCGATTATCTGTGAACATATGAGATACTATGTAAGAGATGAATTACCAGTAACGTCCAACCAATATGAAATAATATTCGCTGTTTGACTTTTAGGTGTGGTTATTTTTCCAACAAGTTTTTCTGAAGTTCGAGACTCTTCTTTTAAACCTTCGCTTATTCCACAAACTACTGCTATATTTTTCCGCTTCATTTTTATCGGATTATAACCTTAATGAAGGAAAAAATTCGAATGTTGAATGATTTATTGTTTAAATATCGTTGGTTCCTATAGAGTTCAGGGATTTACCTGCGTCCATAATAGCTTCGAAGCTTTTTTCGAGAAGTAACCTAGCAGAATTACTCATTTGTTCGGCTTCATGGTCATTTACATGAAAAAATGAATTGTCGAAACGATCCGCATTTTTTATCTCTCCTATTCTTTTGCGTTCTTTTTGTTCTTAAAAATGAAATTTTTAATTGTCCAACTCGTAAATATGTAATACGTATGGCTTATAGATAAATGACATGAAAACGAATTATGTAGTTGAAACCAGCATTAAGGCAAAGATTCAATTTTAATAAATACTAATCGTTCCTAATGATATTTCTTCGAATACAGTGTCTGATTTGCAACTTGTTTAATATATTTAATGCATTAATTTCAATTTTGATATAGATTTCATGGCTTGTTCGCTATTACCCTTTGTTTCACCATAAACATAATTAATTAAAGAATATCGACATTACATACTGAACTTATGATTATACCTAAACACTTCTTATACAGTAACCGATGTTTATTTAAAATTTTGTTTCTTTTTAATTAATGTATCTGACGCGGTTATTTTTTCACTTCGTATTGATTTTGATAAATATGCTGGAAATTCCGTTAAATATGTAACACTTACCCAGATCCCATCTGTCAACAGCAGATATCATGTCTTCTTTAGAGAATAAATTTTTCTTGAATTCTGTCATGTTTTTGCTTTTGGGAAACATCCCTGAAATACCAGATATAACGATGTCATCTGCATGACCGGATTCATCAACTTTAACAGGCATTTTTCTCAAAAATCTGCTGAGTCGCGGTGCCGATCGAACTATAAAATGTACTTGTGTAGTGAAGAAACTAAACGAATACCAAAAGAAAGCGTCGTTTTATATATTAGTATAAACATTTATGAGTGATTGATTATAATAAAAGCTTCGCGATTAGGCAGCTTCATTTTAAATATTTTTACATAATAACCAAATTAAATGAAGATAAATTGCAGAAAAACAGTACTTAGTGACCTGTGATGTGCACGTTTAGACTAATTTTAAATCTTAATTAAACAAAGAGGTATTCAGAACTGAAAAGTATGAATTCAGTTGTCAGTTTCTTTGAAAAATTTTAGTAATATTTCACCCGAATTTGTCCATAATTTAATTGATACAACGTACTTTGTGCTAACTCGTTTATGAATACGCTGTGAAATTCTGAAGATGTGGGTACATTAATGGGCCATGAAGTTACACGCTACTTCGTAATGAAAGAGAAAACGTTCAATTAAAATAACTACTTTCTTGTCTGAGCCTGATTTTAATTATAAATGCATACTGGTCTGAAATGAGTAATAGTACAAAGTATAATTATATAAATGTAAAAAGGAAATTCGTTAAAATAAACATGATTCAAATTACAAGTCCTAACAGAAATATGTAAATAAATTGATGACAGAAGAAAAATTAAATACTCTGGAAGCAAAAGAGAAATTAGAAAAATAAGTAAAACTCTAAATGAAAATATACGTATTGAACGGTTTGAAATATTGAAGAATGTCCCATTTACAAGTAATTTTTGAAATCTTCATCATATTCTCCAGGTTTACTCTTGGTTTTTGATTCTGAAATAAACAATAAATAAATAAAAACACTTTGGAAACTTCCAAGAAAACTAGACAAAGTAGTACAAAGGAGACATATTACAACTAAAATAAATATGAGTACAATTGTATGTACTACATGTGTATGCAAGTTCTATTTTAATGTTCCCTCAGTAGTTAGTATATAATATAGTAGTTAGTACTACTTCCGTTGAACATGAAATATTCTTCCTAGTCACGATTTCAGCAGTAGGTACAATATTTTGATTTAATAACTTTTAGCAAACGCAAGCGAATCGATTTGATAGAATTTTTGAGAAAGGTGTACCTTGTATGTAGTTCAAGTATTTAAAGGTAATTATTGATGAAATGTTTAGCCGCCGGTATATATTTGTATTATCTTGAAGCAAAATTGTCAATGAAATTTGAAGTGACTGACATCTGGTGGCGCTGTGGCGAAACACTTGAAAACAGGATACTTGAATTGTGATATGTGGGAAAATTGTAGTTTTAAATTTTTACTCAGAAACGAGAGGACTTTAGAAAATTTTATATTTTTTATAGTTTGAAGAAAATTAAATTTTTTATTTTTTGATATAAAAACAACTACACTTTAACCATTTTAACGACTGTAAAGTTCATTTTCTTCTTACTGATTTTCAGCTTTTTTCAACGTTGCATTAAAACTACCTTGAATTCAAGTCAGAAACTCAATTTTTTGTAAATCTTGAATTTTTAGGATTTTTTCCTCTTTTCAACAATGTATCAATGATGCTATAATGAATACCGACAGACTAACATAATCAAAAAATAATTAATAGTGAATATTTTAATGAAAAATTCATCAACAAATATCTTTGTTAAATCGTTAAAAAGAAAAAAAATTCTAAAAACTTAAGATTTACAAAAAATTTGAATTTCTCACTTGAATTCAAGGTAATTTCAATGCAACGTTGAAAAAAGCTGAAAATCAGTGAGAAAGAATGAGTTTTACGACTTTGAAAATGGTCAAACATGTAGTTTTTTTATATCAAAAAATAGGAAATTTAATTTTCTTCAAATCATAAGGGATGAACGTTTTCGAGTAAAAATTTAAAAACTACAATTTTCTCATGTGTATTACAGATCATAGTGTTCCACTTTCAATATTTCGTTGCATTCGAAGTCATGCATACAACACCAACTTTTTACTTTCAACTTTTATATTTTTTAGTACATATATTTTGAACCTTTGATATCCTCGATAAAGAATCATTCTGTATTTAAATCGCTGATGTAGCATTACTTCCTATTTGAGTAGTCTGGAAAAATAGTGGTATCACAGTTTATGTGCAGTTGGTGGAATCTGGTCTTCGCAGTGTATTACTTTACTAAGTAGAAGAATTTTCTCATTAGCGTTTATAGAGCGACAAAAACAAGTAATGAATCCCAGGTCATCGAAGGAGTTCTCCTCATCAATGGATTCTCTGGTTAAAAGAAAACCATCGTCTTTCAAAACATTGAAAACTTTTTCAAGAAGCTAAGATGAAAATTTCCATATAAGTAAAAACAGTGGCCACGATTATCACGTTTGCGATGGAAATCTTGTTCATCGATATAAATACTGCTTTTTTGAATGCCGAGATCGGAAGTGATAAAAATGTATACATGAAACAACCTCCGAGATATGAAAGAGACGATCGTATTTGCAAGCTTCAAAAGTCTATTTACGGTTTACGTGAGAGTTCTAAAAATTGGAATCATTGTCTGAACGAATTTTTATTGTCGAGAGGATTTGACCGATCGAAGTATGACTTGTGTTTGTATATTCGAGTGAGAAAGAGGGAAGTGACATATTTAATTTAGCTTCAAACGATGAGAAAGAGGTGCGAATTTTGGAGGACGAAATCAGAGAGAAATTTAAGGCAACCGATATTACTGGGTCGAATCGTTTTTTAGGCGTGGATTTAATTTGGAAAAATGACATGATGTGTTTGTCGCAATCGAATTATATTAAAAGTATTTTGAATAATTTTCGCATGCAGGATTGTAAACCAAAAAGTACTCCGGTGGAGAGTGGATTTCAAGAACAAAACGTAATGTAACGTTTTCTTTTAACGATAAATAGAGTGAATGCACAATTTAAAAATACCTAATTACTCTCACGTGCAGATCTTATTTAAATGAGTTTTTCAATAGGTGGACGCTTATTTACAGAACTATTTTGAAATCGAGGGGAAATATGTATTAAGTGATCATTAAACTATGCACATTATAATTGATGGAAGCTAACGATGTTCCAGTTTTGTAATTTATTCGGGAAATTCTTGGGATTTCGTCTAGACGATTCAATTTGTTATGAAGGTACATTCGTATATTTTGAATTAATTTCATAATTTAGTAGGTACCTATTCAAATATGTTATCAAGTTAATTACATGTTTAACTTCATCCGTAGAAAATTAATTTAATGGCGAAAAAGTTTGTTTCGAGTAATTAATAATATTGAATGCGATATCTCCATATCTCGCGTATTTTCAGTATTTCTCCAGTAAAAAATTGTAGAAAATACCGCAGATTTGGTTTAAAGAAAAGGGGATGGAGGGGTGTTCTTTCATACCAAAAACCAGTTTTTTCGAACTTGGACTTTTTTAAGCTGAGTTTTGTAATTGAATCTTCTGTTTGTCTCGAATTTACCAGAAGACTTTTTCTATCACTTTGTTTAGTTTGAGGGATCGGAAGTGGGTGCTCCTTTATTTGAAATCACTATTGCAGTAGAATGTTGTTTTGTTTGGTTCTACCTGCACTTCCAATTTCGCTTATTGTAGACATTCGATTACATTTCTAGTAACTATCATGATAAGTTCTGTAAGGAGTAATTCAATCTCTTCTAGTTCTTTTATTGACTTCTATTCGTTATTATTGGAAAATTAAGGAAATGGTCGCTTAGGAAATCAAATTAGAGAAAATATCCTGGAGATACTGACATGAAGCTTGAAAATTGGAAAAATATTAATTTTTAGTAGTAGGTCTAGGTAGTAGACAATAGACATTTACTGTAATTTCCACCCACTCCATAGGAAGAACTACCCAGCAACAAATGCAAATAATCGAAAGTATATTCTTTATTCATACACTTTTTTTAAATAACATGTTTCACAGAAAATTACTATTAATTAATTTACAAATATGCAAATGCAAGTAAATTATACGTTGTGAGGAGTGTGCATTTATTTATGTATGTATTTTATGTACGTTAATAATCTTGTCTAAATTTAGCATGAATCCTTACAAATAATTTAGCATAAATTGCAATATTTCAAACGTTCATGTTAATCCACATTAATTCATCAATTAAATTTATTTGTGATTTAGAAATTTAACTTAATTTTTTGACATTTAAATCATGATTTTTTCATTCCGTAGTGGACAATCCATTACGATTTTCGCTGTCTTCGAATTTTTCGGTATATTTTCGTCGATTTTTAAATGATTGTGTTGCGTTTGAGATGTTTCATCTGCTTGACGTAAAAGTTTAATTAATAATTATAATTTGAAATTTCAAATTAATTTGAACCTAGATGAAAGAATGTGACCATGGATCACCAACCTGATTTTTCAGCTGTTGTTCTATCCTCTTTAAGTTTGTATAATTTTGCGAACGTCGTGTTTCGTAAATCTTCTGCAGTAAAAAAAGTATTGAATTCTGATTCAAGAATTTGTCTGAGTTCCATTTCCAAGATGGAGTCCATTCCAAGTTCGAGTAAAGTTGTTGAATGGTTTATGGTGTTGATGTCTTCTATGCCTATTTTGAGTGATAAATGAACACAGTAATGCTTGTTGATTCTTTGTGGAACGTTATTGTTTTAAATTTCATTTTACCCAAGATTTTTGCTGTGGTGTGAAAGATATTAGTATCATTTCCACATTTTTTTGCTACGATCGTACTGGAAACAATTGGATTCTGTTGTTTCATCAAAATATTCAGTGAATTTAAACAAGTTCTAACAGATTGTTGTAATGTTCCTTCAAAATAATGGAAATGGATATTTTGTAAATGTGATATTACTAGTTAATTGTCCAAAGTTTGAATAGAGACTCTACCAATAGCAACAGATCGATCATCCTCAATCAAATTATCCATCATACTAATTTCTTTGATTGATCCCCATTGGATGGCCAAAGCTGGTAGATTTTCTGATTTTCGAGATTCGCAAATTCTTTCCACGATGGAGTCGGAGTACCCATAGTTCGTTCGGTTGAGGTTTCCTCGTGCAGATGCAGCACTTGAGAAAACAACGAAGTGTTCCAAATGAGGGCACATTTTTCTGCTCAGTGTATCTAGGTACATGGTTGCAATCGCTTTTGGATCAGTGGATATTTTAAACGATTCTTCGGATTGTTTGTGTATCGGGTCATCTCTTAAAATCTGAGGTAATTTGAAAAATTAGGATTGTTGTAATTTTGTATGTACAGATTTTCAATTTGTTTGAATAATTTACCGCAGCGGTATTGAATATTCCTCCCACGGGACTCAAAGAATTACTCCTTCGCAATAAACTTTCAACTCCTGATTGTTTAGTGACGTCATCAGTGGAGATTACTGCATTAACGCCATAAGATCGCCATAATTTTATTCTGTAAGACTGGTAGCCATTTTGTATTTCGGTTTTGGAATTTAATACGATATTGCGAGCTCCTCGTAGAATCAACCAATCCGCGAGTTCTAAACCAAATCCGCTTAATCCTCCTGAAATAAATAATTTAAAGGATCCAATTATATGAGGATTTAGATTTCATACATTGTAGGTAATAAAAGTAAGTGGATGACTTTTTACCTATAATTATATAGGAATTATTTTTTTTGCATAGAACCCGAGGTTTAGCCTTCATTCGAATCATTTTTGGTTTTGTATTCAGATCTTGTTCTTCTTCTCGTATTTTTATTACAACTTTTCCTACATGTTTTTCTGTAGCTACACATCTAAAATCATGAATGAACCATGCATCCAGAAATGAAATTGTGATTTCATGAAGAAATCAATGTTCAATTTACCTGAAAGCCTGTTCTACTTCATTAGCTGAAAATACAGTCCTTGTTATCGGTTTGATAATACCATAATCCAACATCTCTTGGAATTTTTCCCCCAGTGCGGTGGCTGTTTCATCGCAATCCCATAAAATTCGGTCCAGTTGTACACTATGGAATGTGATGTCATTCAAGAAGTGCCCCATTTCTAGTGAAAATGAATTCGAAAATTGAAAAATCGTTTTCTAGTATGTGCTAATTCTTCTTTTTATCATCATTACCCAGTGGATTATTCTTAGACATGTCGTATTTGCCAATTTCCAGGAAGTGTCCTCCCAGGCCAACACAACGTACCGAAGCTCGTAATTTTTCTTCTGCCAAACTATTAAGTACCATATCAACACCTTTTCCGTTTGTTTTTTCCATTATAAACTTTTCAAACGATGTATCTTTTGAATTGCTGATGTGGCTTTCTGGGATCTGCACAAAAATCCATTGGTTTAGTCAAATAATCATTGGAATGTTTTCATCAGCGATCATTAAGAGCTTACTTGGGGGAATGTCTTTTTGAGGAATTCTATATCTTTAGGAGTTCCAACAGTTGTGAAAATCTTGCATTTGTAATGAAGACATATATTAATGGCGGCCTGGCCAATTGCTCCAGTTCCGGCGTGAATAAGAATTGATGATCCTTTTTCCAACTGCATTCTTAAGAAAAATGCGTAAATTACCTGGAAGATATTTATTTTTTGAATGAAATTTCAAAATTAGGTTACACTTAATCATGAAGCAGTTGAAATTATTACAGTGGCGTATGCAATTGGAATACTCGCAGCTTCTTGCAATGTCATGTTTTCTGGTACTGTCCAAAACAAATCTGGTATTGTTTCAATTAAAGTAGCTACCCCTTTGTTGCGCAAAATCCCCATTACACAACGTCCATTTCTATCTTTACCAGAAAACTCAGCTCCTTGTAAACTCTTGTGAAGTCAAGATTGATGATTAGAATAATTGGAAAACCGACATGTGGAAACTCATTGATTGATATTTACCTCATGGAAACGATTGAAGTTGGAAAAAGTAGATGCAGAAATTTTTCCAACTGATAACATAACGTCGCCGAAATTAAGACCACTGTAATACACGTGGACGAGAGATTTGCCATTTGAATCTTCGTATCTGTTGAAATAATAGAATAATGGTTCGGAATTCGATTCATTTTTAATTCAAATCGTGCCAAAGAAGGTTACGTTAATGGATCCAAAGAGTCTTCAAGCCATGTGAAGGATGAAAGATCAGCATGTTTTTCCATCGTGCAAAATGCATGGATTACTTCGGTTGTTTGAGTGTGGTTGAGTCTCGAGTAACGATAACTACCCCATTGTCCATTCTTGTAGATATTTTGCGATAGATTTTTGTTGAGTTGAGATTTATATAATGGATTTTCCAGCGAGAAAGATGGTGCGTTTTTATCCATCACATAAAAACACCTTTGCAATGTTTCCACGTGAAAATATGAAGGATTTTATACTTCAAAAAAAAATTCTTTCGAATACCTCACAAATCTTCCATTTTCTTCTTTTCTCAGGCAATTGAAAAGTCCCAATATACCATTTTTCGGATCTTTCTCTGCGTAGATTATCAATCGTTCGTGTTTTTTGGAGGTAATTTTTGCTAAAGTACTTTCAATTTCAGGAAACCACGAATAACAATCGCTTTTTATCTTAATGGCTTTGGTGGTTCCTTTGTGATCAGCAATCTCGATAAAAAAGAGAATTACATATTTCATTAGTTTTCTCAATACTCAGTATCTGCAATAATTAGCCTACTCGTATACTTTTTGTAGGAGTAGAATTTTTTCATCAGCATTGATAGCACGACTGAAACAAACATTGAATCCGAGATTTTCAACGTAAATTTTTTCTCTGGAAGATTCTTTGGTGATGATGAAGCCATCATCTTTTAATGCGGCAAATATTTGTTTACTTCGCTGTTCAATAAATGCAAATTTTAAATCGACAGAAATACTTGGGCTTGCTTTAAGGTTTTCTTACGTTCATTTTTTTGCCAATATTTGACTGAATAATCAACGAATAGCTGCCATCATCGGATAACTCTTTTATTATTTGTACTTCTGGGGAGGTTGGTGTGGTCATGTTTTCAGAGTCGGTCAAAATATTGATATTTGCCTTTAAAAAATAAAGTCATTTTTTGTTTTTCATTAATAGGTATTTAGGTGAGTGTGTTATAAATCCCAGTTTTTTGATTATTTGCACCAAAAAATCAGATATGGAATCAAACGTACTTGGATTAATGGTAACTCTGCTAAGGTTTCTGCAACCACGTTTGAAATCACATTAGATTCGTCTTGATCTGGTATTTCACAACTTTTTACCTTCACTCCATGAGTGTTTTCTAATATGATTTGAACGCATAATCGAATCACCGAGTTGAAATCCATCATCTACTCAAATTATACTTGTAGATAAGATTATGGCAGTTTTAAATAAACAAAGATAATTTACCTCATTGCTGATGTATGGTATGAATTCATATTTCTCCAGCGTAGGATTTATTTGATCTGGTTTTCGTGGGATTTGATTTGTTTTCAAGCCACTAATCTGGATACCTCCAGAATGTAAAATATCCAAATTGGGATAAAAGTTGATGGGTAATTCTGAAGAATAATTTTAAGAGTGAGTTCTTTCTTGGCATGTTATATTCTGTGAGAAGATATCTAAAAATCTTTACCAGGAGATGCTGCATCTAGTGCTGATAATATTTCGAAATGTTTGTTAACATCGATGACTAGTTTTCGTATTGATATTGGAACCAAAATATCACGACAGTCTGCATTTAAGATTGAAATTTGTGTCATTGTATCCATAAAAGTCACAAAGTTGTTGCACCATGTTGCTCTTCCGTAAGTTCCTTTGACGTTAAAAGTAAAAGAAATGGTGAAGTTGAGGTTCAGCTTACCATCGATAGAATATCGTGATGAGAGAAATATTCTGATGAATGCTTACCTTCAGAATTTGCACGTACTACTTTCTGGAATAATCCTTTATACTGATATCCTCTCAGTTTTAGTTCTTTATAGAAATCTTTGCTGTTAAGAGGCAAATTATCCAGAGTGTAGGTTTCATCTTCGAATGGTGTCACATCAATTATTTCTTTGCTGATGTTGTCACTTGTTCGTACGACTCCTGATGCTACTATTGCTCCATTTTCCGTTACTTCGAAGTTGTTTGTTCCAGGGTGAACAATCACGTGGAACTGGATGATTCCTGAAAATAAGAATTGAATCCATGCAAAATCTACGTAGGTACTCAAACGATATTCACCTCTTCTGAAGAATAATTACCTTTTGTAGGAACATTTGTAGCTCTTTCAAAACGTATGTTTTCAAATATTACCGGAACAGAATTAATTTTTTTTCGTTGAATGATGGCTACAGTTTCCCAAACCAACATCTGAAAAACGTAGTTTTCTCAGTGAATAATAGTGGCGGAGGGGGGAAATTTTAATTGAATCTGTAACTAACCAAATATCCCAGAACTGGATACAAATTCCTATCGTCGATGATATGATCCACGAGATAATCAAAATCATCTGATTGTGGAGTAACGAATACATCTCGTTCTCCTGACATAGATTCTTCGGAGTCTATGTATGGCACTAACCATTGCTCATCGTGTTGCCATTTAATTAATGGAGAAATCATAGGAGTTGATCTACTAACTGGAAATTCGACCGGAGGATATAAATTGCTCAGTTTTGGGACCCCTCCTGCTTCATACAATCTAGAAGGAATCATTTCTTTTAGCTCAGTCATCCCGAGGTGGTCTCATTAATGGGGTACTTACTGGCCCAATGCCATTAGGAAAAATTCAACTTCATTTTCATGGTTTCTCAAAGTCAACGGTATATTTTCCACTGTTGGAGGAAGAGAACGTTTCAAAATGGCGTTTAGTAGACCATGAGGAGCTATTTCAATAGCTATCGCGTTGCTTGGAATATGTCGGCAGCCTTCTTCGAAATAAACAGGGCTTAGTAAATTAGTAGTGTGGTATTCAGCGGAAGAATATTTTGTTGCTTCGGTATTCCATTCGGGTTCTGGAACAGATGTACAGATCCATTTCTCTGATCGAAGTTTTGGTTCTGGGATTATCTGTAAAATATATCAATTTAGGGAGATGATGACATGGCGAATTTGCTGATAATCATATTGAAGTAGGTACATTTCTCAAGTGCTGAATGAATGTGGGAGCTGCGGAGGCAATATATCTACTGTGGTACGCGATATTTCCGGTGTTTACTTTACGGACAAATATTTTTTTTTTTTTTATTTCTTCGATGAATTCCTCCATTTTGTCCGTAGGACCTGATATGGTGCAACTTGTAGG
This sequence comes from Maconellicoccus hirsutus, assembly GCA_003261595.1. Classification (NCBI taxonomy): domain Eukaryota; kingdom Metazoa; phylum Arthropoda; class Insecta; order Hemiptera; family Pseudococcidae; genus Maconellicoccus; species Maconellicoccus hirsutus. The sequence goes on from QBDW01005000.1 coordinate 106,677, forward strand.
ACCATTATGACACGCTATGTCGATATCTGGTGGTAATAAATCTTTGAAAGTAGTGTAACCCTGGCCTGTGAAACATGCAAAGAAAGAATTTAAATATCACATTTGATTTGAAAATTCTGCTTAGATCAGCGGTTTCTCACCAACTGCTGCCATCGTTCCGTGAATAAATTCAGTCTCCAAGGAAACTAAACCTCGGTAATAAGCAGCCAAAATCATTTGCTCCGCTGTGAAACAACCATCGGCATAGGCACATCCTAGTTCTCCTACTGAATGCCCTATGATTCCATCAGGGTGTATATCAAGTGCTTTTAGAACGTCAACTAAAGCAATCTATTCGGAAGTCATGGTTATTAATTATGATTAAAATATATTTTTTGGGTTCGAGAATTACTTGAATGGCGGCGATTCCAATAAATGAGTTGAGAATGTTATTGAACATCTCTGGATCGTTTTTTGTTACAATTTCAATTAAATTTATCCCTTTTGTCTGCAATATATCGTGACTCTTTTGAATCGATTCATTGAAAATGGGTATCTTCATTAGTGATTCTCCCATCGCAGGCCATTGAGAACCCATACCAGCGAAAATAAACCATATGGGTCGTTTTTCACCAGATAAGAACTAAAAGGACGTGCCAATTTTATGACTTTATCAATCTGATTGTATGATTAAAGTAACTTTACTGACTTTTTTGGATTTCTTTGGTTCTTTATCTTCGTACAAAATTGTATATCCTCGTTGAAGATGACCACTAATGTCTTCGCTGAATATTTCATGTAGTAATCTAACGTATTCATAATCCGACTTGTGTTTTTCGACCTGAAAAAAGGAATCCTTTTAAAATGTTCCTATTAGTTTTTTTGCATTGAAATTTAAGGTTACGTTGTTCAAAATATAATCCACTGCTTCTTCAGTTCGTCCAGAAACCGTTACGAGTCGTGGTAAACCATCATCTGCTGATAAGTCCTTAACGTTCTTTTTCTTGTGATGCGGAGTAAGCAGAATATGCCCATTTGCGCCTCCAAGTCCAAAAGAATTAATCGCGAAGTATTTTCCTTCTAAGGGAGTCAATTTTGTTATCATCTGTAAATTGAAATATTCCAGTTATGAATTTTAGTTGATTTCGATTGAACTTATTTTTGTCACTTTCCTCGAGTTGACCATCTTGTAAACCTTTGATTTTTGGATTTGGATTTTTGAAATTCAAAGTCGGAGGAATGGTTCCTGTTTCGAAAGAAATTATCATTTTCACTAAAGCGGATAGTCCAGAGGCTCCTTCTGCGTGACCCATGTTTGACTTGATGGAACCAATTTTTAACGGGGATTTTCGATCGGTGCAAAAAAATTCTTCGATGGAATTACCTTCTGTGATGTCTCCCACCTTTGATGAGATATACCAATGAAATATCTAATTGAAGATAATATACCTGAGATTTTTGGTTATTTTCTTCATATACCTGTGTCCCTGTACCATGAGTTTCGATATAAGAAACACATGACGGATCAATGTTAACTTCTTCGTAGAATTTTTTGTATAATTGCATCTGTTGTTTTTTTGAAGGATGCGAAATTCCTTCTTTCTTGAAACCATCGCAGTTTGTTTTCGAATGCACAAGATGCGCGTAGATTCTTCGAGCTTGGCTTTTTTTCTGCAAAAATACTGCAACTACTGCTTCGCCTCTTACGAATCCGTTTGCTTTAAGAGATGGAATTTTTGTGCAATTAATATTCTGTTGGAATGTCAAGAATTATGATGTTATACCATCGGCATCAAAAGGACGACTTGTTCCATCGGCACTGAAAGTTCCAGGTTCAAAAGAGTCCTCTTCTGGTCGTGTGCAAATATTAGGTGCGCATATAATGGCTCCTTCACATTCTCCTTTTTGAATGAGTTTAAACCCATAATCAATTGCATATATTGAAGATGAACAAGCGGTATCCAAAGTCACACTAGGTCCTATAAAATTGCAGATATAGGATTTTCTCGCAGAGGCGTAAGTTTGTTAAGGTAAAATTTAAATTACCATTAACATCCAACCAATATGAAATTCGATTCGCCAACATGAATTTAGTTTTTCCAATGTTTGCCACAAAGTCTTCAGCTTCGGTGATTGTACCTTCTTCAATGCTGCTGTCGCATAATCCGCAAATTACAGCGATATTTTTCCCTTTTATTTGTTGTAGATTGTAACCTTTTTTTTTGTTTTAGACAATTAATATTTTGCTAACATGAACTGAATTGTCTTCTTTAATTCATACCTGCGTCCAAAACTGCTTCAAATGTTTTTTCAAGAAGTAATCTCAAACCCACGATCATTCCTTCGGCATGAGATCGAGTTACACGGAAAAAAGAATGGTCGAAACGATTAACAGATTTTAACACTCCTATTCTCCGTGGAGCATCTTCGTCACCTGAATAATTTGAACATTTTTAATTTATAGCATTAAATTCGTTATTTCATTGAAATATAGAGGAAGGCCTATTGATTCGATTTAGTTTTTCCATTTAATGGAAATTGCTTCGAATGTAAATTTCATAATAATAAATGTTAATTAATCACTAATCAAAATAAATATTATTCCCGGATTCTTACTTGATTGCCATCTGTTTACTGACGAAATCATATCATTTCCGGCGAGTAAATTTTCCTTAAATTCTTCCACATTATCGCTATTCGGAAAAACGCCAGAAATTCCTGATATCACGACATCTTCGGAGTTCACCATTTTAGTACCTTTTACTGTCATTTTGAATGAAGATGAAGAAATTCGAATTTAAAAACAACTACTTGGTTATTCACCGCGTACAATGTGTTGATAAGTGTAAAGAAAAATAAAATTGAAGAGATTACCACCGTCGTAAAAACTACCAATTGAAACTTACATTTAGATGTGTAAGTATTTCACATAATTAATTAAATCAAATACAGAAGAAATTATAATATTTTTATGAAACTACTGTCATCAGACCATAGCAAATGAGTTGAAATTTATTCGTTCTTAGCCTACGAAAAGTATTTAAAAACAGGAAATTGCTCTTTGCAGAAAGTGACATCTTTCAATTAATAAATAATAAATTTCATCGAGTGTTTAATCGTGGTAATGCGGTAATTTTATGTTGTGAACTCAATTGAATTCGTGCATGACAAAATGTCTCGTGAAAGTAAATGAGTGGAAATTATGAATAAAATTAGATACGGTTTGTTTATCACAGTTTTGAAAATTATTCATAACTTTTGACTTTACTTTGATTTTTTTTCCAGATCCTAAAATTGTTTTATTTTCTTGTTCATTTTATTAAGTAGGTCTCCATCGAATTACGAGCTTGTTTTTGCAGTCCATCTTGTTCGACTTGAATTCATCATAATTTACAACTTGACCATTGTATGTGATAATTCAAAATTCAAATCGCCCAAAACTGAAAATATTAATTAAACTAGGTGAAAGGGTAACCGCAACTCGAAATTTTGATTGTCTTCTATTTACTACTGACTTAAAAAAAAACTAACAAAGTTGTTTTAAAAGATAAAAGTACTGTTAATGGTATTCAATGAGCCATTGTTATTTCTCGTGTTTGTAGTCATTTTAAAAGATAAATAGTTTAAATATTGAAATGAAGTTGGTAGTTTTCATTCGACAAATAATAATTTTTAAAAGCACAATTATGCTAATAATTCTTAAAAATATTTATCAACGACACAAACGTGTTTAATTGTTGTTTTAATAAAGTTGAAATTTCATCAGACTTAGATAGGTAGTTTAAATTAACCAAAGTACCTATCTAAATTTTAAATTATTCGAAGTCATTTCGTTTTTCTATATTACTAGTCAATGTTCGTGGTTTTGAATAAAAGTACAAAACTAGTTTAAGTGTCATTGAACTTCTTTTTCAATTTTTAATTTTTCGAGATATGGCAGAAGAAAAAGAAAATTCGGAAATTAAGCAATTTTACTCCAATTCCACGATTTTCTTAACCGGAGGCACAGGTTTTGTGGGGAAAGTAATCGTTAGTAAATTATTATTGGCATGCGACGTATCCTGCATCTATCTTATGATTAGGAAAAAAGGTTCAAAATCTGGGATCGATAGAGTACGTGAATTATTTCAAGATCCGGTAAGTGTATTTATTTTATTGCGTATTTTTATTATTTTAATGGGCCTAATTCGTCGAATTCAAGGTATTCGTGCATCTTAAAAGTAAACTACCAGAATGTGAAAATCGCATCAAGCTTATAGAAGGCGACTGTGCTCTCGAAAATTTAGGATTATCTCGAGAAAACGAAGAAACTCTTTGTAAATCGGTGAATTTCATTATTCATTGCGCAGCTTCCATGAATTTAGTAGGTTCGTTGAAACAAGCAGTCACGGTAAATATCCTAGGAACAAAAAATTTAGTCAATTTGGCCAACAAAATGATCCACCTCAAGGTTTGTATTACAAAATACGTTGTAAATCCAAAATGCAGGTATATATTTTTAAATCTTTATAATTTTAGAGTTTTGTATATGTATCTTCACTCGGTGCGCATATGGAACGTGATGTAATCGATGAGAAATTATATAAGTCGCATATCGAATACGAAGATTTTTTGAATCTTTTGAAAATCGATCACATATCTCCGATGGATGATCTCGATGAAAAGAAGTATTTTTAAATTCACTTTCAGTTATTTCAAATATTCTATAAAGGTGAAATTTTAACTCTTGTATCAGAATTATAGGTAACAAAGTAACGAATTATACGTTAACAAAAGCAGCTGCGGAGAATATTTTTGCAAGAGAAGAAATTTCTGTTCCTGTTATAATATTTAGATGTGGTTTCCGTACGTTTCTCAAATTACTTTTTATCATCTTATTTGAAATGAAAGTGTTTTAAGGATATACGATGTGTTCTGAGGTAGAAGTAAGGCCTTCCACCAAGTAACTATGCAACACAAGTTGAATTCATGTATGCATTTGTCTAACCTTCGGACCGCAGGGGCAGTGGTATACTCTTAAATAAAATTTTGTTCCCAATTTCGTTTACCGATTTTGAATAATTATACCTCATTTACCAAAATAGATAGAAATATGCAGTTTATTCTGAGAGAAAGGGAATTTTATCTAGATTATTCTAGTGTGGATGTTTTGTGTTGCATAGTTACTGGGTGGAAGGCCTTATTTCTCCCCTAGAACACCCTGTATTTTCGCTATATTTTTATGCAGTTTTACCATGTTGGAAAGAACCTGTTGCTGGATGGATTGATAATTTGTATGGTCCAAACATGTTGTTAGCAGCGAGCATACTCGACGTTTCTCCATTCATTTATTGCAAAGATTCCAATACAGGAGAATTGGCTCCGGTTGATTTGGCTGCAAATGCTTTAATCGTAGCTATTCCGTTTTTCTTTGATCAGTAAGTGAGCAATTGTACCATTTGTGATTATCTTTTTACAAAATATGATTTAATTATAGATTTCACAAAGAAAAAGAAAACTGCGAAGTTATCCAGCCTTTTGTGTTTAACTATTCTGTTAAAAAACAAGAAAACCTATTACGTCTCTCGGATATATTAAGGTATCTGAAGAATGAATTCAATTCTTATCCCATTGTATGTTCGGATAAAATTATTTTCGTCATTTGGAATACCTTATTCGGGTTAATTCCTGCCTTGATGATCGACGTGTATGCAACTATATCGAGGAAGGAATCCAAGTAAACATCCTTTATAATGCTTTCTTATATCTGGGTGTGGAGCTACATAAAATGGAAGTCTGTAAAAAATATTGTGGGTTCTAAAATTTGCAAGTGTTACTTGAACAAATTTTTCAAAATTTATTTTTGTTGATATCGTCTAGCGGAAAAAAATTATTACAAATTTCGTTCAACTGAAAATTGAAAAATTATTTGAAGGTGAATGTTTTGCCACATTCATGTTCAGTGTCCGTTCAAATTCCAGGACCCACAACACATTTTACATACAACTGGCTCTGTCTGCAATCTAAGGATTCGTTACCGTGAGTGGAATACTTGCGCGTATTGATTTAAAATTCATCATCTTTCATTTGTTGATCCTTAGGGCGTTTCAAACCTGTCATAACCTCATGAAGGTTAATTTGTTATTAAATGGTGGCAATGCTCATTGCGAGGTGATCAACAGTAGTGTACGGCGTTGTTGGAAGTATCTTAACCACGTAGATAAGAAGTTATTTTCGTTCGACATAAATGAAATAAATTGGGACGAGTACTTACCTTTGTACGTAAACGCCATTCGAGAACACCTGAAAACGCCATCTAATTTGAATAAAAAAGTTAAATTATTGGGATTCTGGTAAGATTTCTGTTTATTTAAAAATTACCGATTTCATTTATTACGATTGATGTGATTTGTTTTTTTAGGATTCCAAAAGTGATGTATTGTCTCAAAACGTTATATTGCATGCTTAGCATGTACATTGTTTACATTATTTATACTTGGATGTGGTAGTACATAACTGAAATGTGAATTTCACCAAGTACGTAGTACATTTGGTAAATATGAAATGTTTCGTAGTTTAGATTGAATATCTCAATTTTATAAAATGCATATCATATTATTATACCAATAATTATTTTATTTAAATTTATGTTTATTCTCAAATATAAAATGAAAAAAATCACGTAATATTTATAACATTAGAACTACGAGGCTACTTTTTAGCTACTATCATGCTCGAAACCACAGCATTTTCTTGTTTCATCAATGACTCCAAAACTTCTAAACAAGAATTGATCTTTTGTTCCAAGAAGTCGCCTGAAATAAATTCGAATATTGTTTTACATAAATATCAACAAATGCGAAATTATAATATACCCGGAGGAAGCGTTTCATTTTTTGCAGTCATATCCACTATTGAACCAACATCTCTCATAGGCCCCCATTGAATAGCCAGCGCTGGTAAATTATATTCTTGTCTGGCTTCGCAAATTCTTTCAATTACAGAATTAAACATTCCATTCGTTTGAATGGTATTTCCGAAATAGCTACTTGGGCTTGAAAATACAACGAAGTATTCTAAATGTGGACACATAGTTCTGGATAATTGATCTAGGTAAAAAGTAGCTCTTGCTTTTAGACCAGAAGCTTCGGTAAATGATTTGGTGGTCTGTTTCAAGAATGGTTTGTCATATAGTGCCTGAAAAAAATAATTAAAGGAGTCACTACCATAGGTTGATTGAAATATGCTCGTATTGTAATATCTACCATAGCGACATTAAATATTCCTCTAATCGGAGCTAAACTAATGGCTAATTTTAATAGGTTCCTGACACCAGTTTCGTTGGTTACATCATTTCCATCAAGTGTTACACTAACTCCGTATGATTTCCAGCGCTGAATTTTATAAAGTTCATATCCACTGTTCGTGGTACTTCGAGAATTTAGAATTATATTTCGAGCACCGCGTAGTATAAGCCATTCAACAAGTTCTAAACCGAATTCTGTGAGACCTTCTGTAATAAATATGTTGATATTGAAAATTTAAAGTGTAAATAAGAACTATCTAGCACGCAGGGACGTGTTCCGGGTCTTTGCTGCCCTGGACCGTTGCTGACCAAGTCTTCGAGTCCTTGACCTTATAGGGAAAACACGTCCCTGCTGGTACGATCAAATATTGATATTCCGTTTTACCAACAATAACGTAGGATTGATTTTTATCACAAATCACTTTCGGATAAGCATTCATGAAAATTGGGTTTGGCTTGGAATTTACGCTTTTTTCTTCGTCTCTAATTTTTATTATTACTTTTCCCGTACGCTTACCAGATGCCATATACCTGTATTTTAATTCGGAAATTATTTCGAATTTCAAATGCCCAAAATATTACTAAAATCATACCTGAATGCCGATCCTATATCTCGCGAGGCAAATACGATTCTTCTTAATGGCTTCACAACACCGGCATCGAGCATTTCTTGCATTTTTCTAAATAAGTCTGCTCGGTCTTCGGTAGAAGCATTTATTAAATTATGCGATGTAATGCTATGAAAGCTAATTGTTCTCAGAAAATCGTAAGAAACTGCAATAATATCAACATGAAATGTACAAATGAACTACGTCGGAAAATGACGAATTCAATCGTTTCAAACCTATAGGAACGTTTTTTGAAATATCGCTTCCGATGTCTATAAATTTTCCTCGTTCACCAACGCATCGTAAAGAAGCGTGAAATTTTTCATCAGGTAACGAATTTACGACAATGTCAACTCCCTTGCCATTGGTTAATTTCATTATCATTTTTTCAAACGAAGCATATTTAGAGTTTCCTATTTGACTTGCAGGTATCTGCCAGGAAATCGCATCATTAGGGAGTGAAAAGGTTGAGTTATTTTTGCGTAAAATTATGATATTAACTTGAGGGAAACGTTTCCTTATGGAGTTTACTTGTGTCGCTGTACCAACGGTTGTGAAAACATCGCATTCGTAGTAAATGCAAATCTCGATACAGGCCTGGCCTACGCATTTATTGCCTTCGTGAATAAGAACCGATTGCTTTCTGCGTATTTTTCCGTGAACCACGACAGCAAGAATCGCCTGTAAAAATTCATACTTCGTTGCTTAATCGACTAGTGAAAAATATTTTTTCACGTATTGTTAGGTACCGTTATATAAGCAGTTGGAATTGTTGCTGCTTCTTCCAATGTCATATGATGTGGAACTCTCCACAATGTATGTGGATTTCCGATAAGACATGAGGTGATAGCGTTAGGCCAGGATATGCCCATATAACGTATTCCGTTTTGATCCTTACCACTGAACTCCCGACCTAAAATATGTTCCTATTGGGAACATACCATTTAGAATAATATCTTAGTAGTCAAAAAATTGATCATTGGTATGTATTTTCCGATAGATAGATAAGAGTACCTCTTGTAAACGTGACTTGCACAAGCCTATATCTACGGCTGATACTTTCCCTGTAGCTAAAGCGATGTCTTGAATGTTGATGGCTGAATTATAAACGTATATTAATGGTTTTTCGCCTTTATAACTGTAGAAAAATACATTGATTTTATATGCTTTAGGTACAGTGATTAGTAAAATGTCTACCTTAAAGGATCGATGGAACCTTCGAACCACCTTAAGGTGGATAGATTACCGCATACTGTAATATTTGCATAAACATGCATGCATTTCTTCTCATGTAATGGTTCCAATGGCAAATACCGGTAAGTACCCCATTGACCATTATTGTATACATTGTGTGATAAGCTTTTATTAAATTGTGATTTAAACATTGGATTAAGAAGTGAAAACTCCGTGGTTTTGTCCATTATAAAGAAACACCTGAAAGTAATAATGGTTTTATATAGTTATCAAAAATACTTGTTTGAAAATATTTCAAGGAGTAAGATATCTCGTAGACTACCGAAATATATCGTCGTTGAATTCTCTCCTGATGCAATTAAAAAATCCCAATATTCCGCTATCAGGTTCCTTTTCAGCGTAAATAATTATTTTTGGGTGATTTTCAATATCGATCTTCTCCAGCGCTTGTTGTATTTCTAATATCCATGGATACGAAAAGTTGTTTATCTTGATCATAATGGGATTTGCATTTTCAATAATTTTCTAGTAAGGAGAATCGATTTGAAGTGTAATTTTGAATACGAGTGAATGTGAAATAACGAAATTGTTTCAACTAACCTTTCGAAGGAGGTATATTTTTCGATGTCCTACATTTCGATGGAAACAAACATCTAAGCCTAGTTTCTCAAAAGAGTCATCGATGCTTTTAGATTCTTTGGCGATTATGAAAGCGTTATCAGTGAGAGCGTTGAAAAGTTGTGGTAAAACCTAAAGGATATTTTTCAACGATTATTCAACACTTTGTGAAATTTCTTCCAGTTTGTGTGTATTTTACTTCTTCATTCTCCGAAATATTCGATGTGATGATAAGCGAAAAACTTTTGTTGGGTAGTAAACTTCCTCTTGATATGTTTACTTTTGGAACATCTTCCAATTCCAAATCATTTAGTTCGTTTTTCAGCAGAATAGAAACATTTACCTAAGATAATGGATGCGAAAAACATTGCAATGTCTTATCTAATTAAACAAATAAACTAATTTCAAATTAATGATCAAGTACCTAGTTACCTACTTGAATTAATGGGACTTCTTTCAAAGTATTATACAAAATGTTGGAAATTAAGCAATCTGTATCTTGCTCGTGTTGCAGTAATTCTACGCTGTTTACTTCCAGAATTTGCAAATTTTCCAAAACTATTTGCGTGCATAGTCTAATTGCCGAATTTAAATCAATTTGCTGAAAATAAAAGTAATTTTCAGTGACCAGAAAATTTGAACATTTAGCTTACTTACGTGATCGCAGAAGTTCGGAACAAATTGGTATTTTTGTAAAACTACGTTATTTTTCACTTTTTTGCGTGCTATTGTGTTAAACTTTAGTCCGTGAATTTCTACTCCTCCGCAATATAACATATTCAAATCTTCATCGTAATAGCTCGGAAACTCTTGAGATTTTGGAAATGCTCATTAATAAATAGAATTACCTACCACTCAATATAAACCTATTTATTTATGTGTAGGTACCGTAGTTTTTTTCATCAAAAATATCTCGATATTTAAAATGTTTTTTTGTATTTATCACTATTTTTTGAATAAATGCCGGAAGAAGTAATTCACTGGAATCTTGAGTCAGTATTTTTAAATGGCTCAATGAATCCATGAAAGTAACAAAATTATTATTCCATCTGAGTTTACCAAGAGTACCTGAAGTCGAAAATAATAAAGCAAGTTGTACTATGACTCTGAATATGAACGCAGAATGGAAATTTCGTACTTACATTCAATATTCGCTCCGATGAGATTTCTAAATTGTTCTCGATAGTGAAATTCTTTCAAACCTAATATCTTGTAAATATCGTTTGTATTCAATAACATATTCTCCTCCGATAAAATATTTCCTTTACAAAAACTGTCAATAATATTTTCACTTGTTTCATTAGAAATGAAAACATGTCCGGTAACTGCTATGACATTATTCTCAGTGACTTCAAAATGTCCAGAACCTGGATGTATTGATACGTGGAATTGAATCTCTGTCGTGATAGACGAAAAATTAGAAAATGTTTATTTTGAAAAATTTCTCCAGCTCATACCTCTTCCTAAGATATAAATTGTCCTATGAAAACGAATATCTTCAAATACAACGGAAGTTTCAAATGGTGTTTTATTATGCATGAAAGCTTTCGTTTCCCATACTAAGTTCTATAAAGTAAATAAATGTGGTCCATTATACAATTAATGAAGAATGTATTAATCAAGCTTACGTACAATGAATCCACTAGCTGGAAATACATTTCTACCATCGATGATATAATCGCGTAAGTACTCGTATTCCTCTGAATTGATGTCTATAGCAATGCTGCGTTCTCCCGATTTAATTACGTCGTCTTCTTTTGGAGTGAACCATTCGTTTTCATGTTGAAATGTGATCAAAGGAGGAATCATTGGAATTTTTGGTTTAATAATAATAATTTCAAGAAATACTCAATTTATTTACGTTCGCCGCTGAAATTAACCTAGATAATAAAAAGTTGCGTTAATTAAATTTTTTAAGATGAACTTTGACTTGAAAATGGCTTTTAAAAGTCTGTGTAAACAAAACAAATAAAAATATGTCGAACGTTCTTGAAATAACCGCTACGCGAATGTTTTATTATTCTTTTTACAAATCTAATGCGTAAATGTAAAACTTCTCCCTTATGGTATATATTCCCAAATCCATGTCCTCCTTTTTATTAATAATTTACATAACTGGCTTTATTTCAATTAGGTATAATTTATTTAATAACTTGTAACAGGCTTATTAATTTTTAGTTAAATTCTAGGAATCTACCAAAATGACTTTTTGTATGTCTTGAATGTAATTGAATTTTTAATTAAACTCGTGAATAAATGAAAAATCATCAAGTAAATGAATGCAGAACAAGGTGGTTAGATTAGATAGACATTAGACACCCAAATATAAAATTTCTAAGCCATTGTAAATCACAAGTCACAACAATCTTCGTTAGAAAATCTTTGGTCTTCAGATCATAATTAATACATATAACTATTACCTACTTATTGCTTTAATAAGTTTACTACAGTTCACTTTTCAATTTTTATTTTTATTTCATTTTCTACAGAATTTATGCCGAATTATCTGCTCTCTGCTGTTTGATTAAGGTACTTGATTCTACTTGATTTGCCACTTTTTTTCAAACTTGGCTGTTACTCTCATTGTTAGGCCTTGAATAAAGACAACACGTGCATTTGTTGTTGTTATCAGTTTTAAATTTTTTGTTCAAATTGATCTGATAGTTGTAATTTTTTTTAGTTTTATGAATTTTTTTATCGTTTTGTGGTTTCATACATTTTTCAATTCTTGATGCTAAAAATCATGTGCACATAACTTAATCAAAAATGTCGTCGAACCTTATTATTAATAACGAAATAGAGTTATTTTCAATTCAGAAAGCATATATCGGGTATTCGTGCATTAAATATGCATTCAAATACGCAAGTATACCTATCACTAAGGATGTACGATCTATTTGTAAAATAATTCCGAAAAATGATATATCAGAGGATTATTGTATCTTGGACACTTTTGTAGTACAATATAACACTTTGCAAAATTTGAAAAAAGCAGTATTTTCCGGAATCTTCCATGAAAATATTAATAAGGATGATATACGTATATTTGACTCGATTAATAATGCGAAAAGTGTTGACGTATCTGTGATATTTAAAAGTAGTACTGTTTCTTTAAAGTACAAAAACTGCGACGAACTTTCGTCTTCTATTAATCGTTTATTATCTTTTTATACAATCGTTAATTCGAGCCTTGTAGTTGTAAAAAATACTAAAATTAATTGCGAAATAGTGTATATTTTAATTCATAATACTGGGTTTAAAAAAGGCGTATCTCGAATAATTCCTTCAACCGTGATTAATGTAAAACAGATAATGAGTTTTGATAAATTTCAACAAATGTGTACGAATCCAGATTCTTATAAAGTTGTTGGATTAACGGAACAATTGAGTTTTTTAACATCCTTGTACAATATTCAAGTTTATAATAAACTCAATCCACCAATCGAACGAGATGCTAAACTTAATCAAAAAGTATGTAAATAAAAATATCCAAGATTTATATGTGACATGAATTTGAATTAAAAAATGGAAAATTTCAGGTACTATTGATCGGACCATCAGGCTGTGGGAAAACATCATTAGTGAAGTATTTCGCTCTATTGAAAAAATGTGGATTAGTCATCGTAGAAGGTTATAGTATAGTTTCGGCAGAACCTGGAAAATCGGAAAACACTTTGAAATCTTTATTTGAAGAGGCTATTAATAGATCTCGGGAAGAAAAAGATGGTAAGATTTAATGAAATTCGTAATTTTACCTCGATTTGATGATTGTTGTTTCTTTTAGATGTGTGTATAATTTTACTGGATCAAGTTGAGAATATCTGCGGTACAAAAAAATCATCGGGTTCGCATTTGAAAAGAATTTCTCATCAGTTGTTTCATTTATTGGAAGAAATTAGCGATAATCCAGGTGTTATAGTCATTGCTACCACTAACAATGTTCATGCCTTGGATCCTGCTATAAGAAGAGCGGATCGTTTAGAAATTGAGGTACATATTTGAAATATATCAAGTTTGGAAGTAGAATGATATTGTACGTATTTATTCATTTCTAGATATATATCGGAACACCAAACGAAAATGAAAGATGGGAAATATTGCAACTTTATTGTAAAAAATTCAAATTAAAATCATCAGTGTGTAAGAAAGTCGCTCCCTTGACGCCAGGTTATGTTGGAGCCGATCTGGCAATGCTAGTTTATGAGGTGCATAGAATCTGCATTAAAAACAAACAGTTGCAAGAGTAAGCTATAGTATGGTGATATTTCGTACTAATTAAGTATAATTTTCTTAAAACGGTTTTTTTTTTTCAGTAAAGATTCCGAGCTACTTAAATTGTTTCGGAAGTGCATCACGAAACATTCACCTGCTTCTTTACGTTCTGGTTTAGGAGTGGTACGATCTGCGGATATCAAATTATCAGATTTAGGTGGATTATTTGATGTTAAAATTAATCTACAGTCATTTGTAGAGTGGCCATTAAAATATCGAAAGTCATTCAATAGATTGGGAATACCTATTCCTAAAGGTACGAGCATAAATTAATCAAATTATTTCATCTTGTCAAATCGTTTTTTTTTTCTGTAGGAATTCTATTATATGGGCCACCAGGTTGTGCAAAAACTAGTTTAACATGTGCCATCGCAAATGCTACGAATACAAATTTCCTGTCGATATCCGCTGCAGAATTATATTCGCCTTATGTTGGCGAAGCTGAAAGAAATGTCGTGGAATTATTTCATAAAGCTCGGGTTAATAGTCCTTGTATAGTATTTATTGACGAAATAGGTATGTGACAAAATGAGTTCATCGAATTCGAACAGAGTTGCATTCTGAAGTTTTTCCTGTGCAGATGCATTAGTCGGTAATCGCAGTATTTCAAATAAGAACGTCCAAGAAAAAATTCTTTCAACTTTTTTAATCGAAATGGACGGAGTAGGTGGTAAATTAGATTCATTTTCTGTGCAAAAATTGAGTGACATTGAATCTAAAAATGAGGTAATTTTCATTCATAAGTGAAATAAATGTCTCAGAGAGAGTTGATTTTTTTTTCTAAAATTTCAGTCAAAACCAAAGAGTACTCCTAGTACAGTTATTGTAATAGCTGCAACGAACAGGCCTGATAAATTAGATTCCGCTTTACTTAGACCGGGTCGTTTTGATAAATTATTATATGTCGGTGCTCCTAATCGTGACGAAAGATTGGATATTCTTCAGACAGTAACTCGACATTGGAAGTAAGAATTGTAAAAAAATACGTCTTTTTCTTTGTAACGGAAAAAATTTAATTTTTCGCAGGATGCCTTTAGGATCAGATGTTGATTTGCCAGAAATAGCCAAAAATACAGAGAATTTTAGCGGCGCTGATCTTACTAATTTAATTCGCGAAGTAAGATTATATATGTAGATGATTTTGTACTTTCATATTTGAGTGTAGTAGTTACATCTTTTTTGTTTGTTTTTAGGCAGGTTTCGTCGCCTTGTTTCAGGAAGGCATGACCGCTGATCGTGTAAAACAAGAACATATTGAAAAATCATTAAATTTCATTCAACCGAGTTTAAAAAATGAAGGGTTAGAGTATTCGAAGATGATAGATAGAATGAAAATTTAATACAGTGATTTTAAATGGTTTTAATTTGATAAACGCTCAAAAGCGGACTGAAGTTACCATTTAATTCAATTATAATTTCAAGTTTAATTTTTTCTTATTTTTGAAATGTTGTAAAATAAATAAACGGTAACGAATCCTTTTTTTAAATTATGTAATTTTATTTCAATACTTTCTCAACGTTTTCTTTTACAGGTGAATTTGATCAATCGCTTCATTTTTTGTACCATTTGCCAAATCAAAATTTATTCAGCTATTTCGAAACTCACGTAATTCCCTCTCATACATATTTTTTTCTTAATTTAGCTAAAAAAAATCCAATAGTATCATCCTCGGTTTCGGTTTCAGGTCCAAAACGCTGAACTAGTTGTCTTTGTTCGTCATTTAAACCGCACTGCAATGAGAATTATAACGTGAATTCGTAAATTTGTGACAATTAATAAAATAAAGCGTACCTCGGGTAAACCGGGCCCTCCAAAAAATGGATCCGAAGATAAAAGTTCCATCTCAGGGTATGTTTCAAGGATCCAAGCAATAATACATTCATTTTCTTCACAAAGAATAGAACATGTACTATAAACCAAACAGCCACCAGGTTTGAGCAAATCTATAGCCTAAAAAATTGTATATTGGTTGAATTCTTCATCAACAATGGCAATTCAAAAAAGTTACTAACATTTCGAACAAATTTTCTTTGTAATGGAGCAAACGTCGTTATATCCGATTTACTATGTATCCGCATTTTGAGCATCGGTCGTTGACCGGTACCGCTACAAGATACATCTAAGAGAATTTTGTCGAAAGTATTTTTACAGAATGGTGGACCATTGGTAACTAATCGATCATCATCGCTGACGATTTTGGTGGAATCGCCCTTAAAGCTTTTTATGCAGTTTCGTATCGATAAATCGGCACAGCTACTTGAAACGGAGCTAATTCTCGACGATCTATCGATAGCTATTAGTGTACCCTGAAACATGACGTGAACTTGTATTTTACATTTTTCGCGCAAACAATACGAAAAATAATTTACTTCGTCTTTCATCAAGGTAGCTATATGTGTGGTTTTATTTCCTGGTGCAGCACACATATCCAATACTACTTCTCCTGGTTTGGGATCTAAGGCTCGAACGCATACCATGGATGGAAAATTTTGCAGAACCCCTAGATCACTGGGGTAGTCGAACATAACAACGCCGGAAATTGGATCAGTGACGAAGACAGCTATTCCTCTATTATGCAAATATATATTTAATAATTATTCACCCCATATTGAAATATGTACCTCATACAGTTGATTTACCTTTCACAACTACCACCATCAAATAATTGATGCCTATCCATCAAAGCTATTCCATTACCAACGAATAATTTTCCTTCTTCTTCGTAGTGTTTTTTAAATCCTCTGAGACATTTCGCTGACAGATCAGCGTAAATTGAAACTTTCAATCCGGGTGATATATCTGATGGAAATTGATAAAAAACGTTAAAATGGAGCCAATATGTAATTATGTTTGAAAATAACTTACGAGGTAACATCCCTAAAACACCGGGAGCAAACACATGAGCTCCTCTTAAAACTGAAGCTCCGCAAAATGCATCAACTATAACTTCATCCGGTTTACGAACAAGATCTAATTCACTTTCGGCTAGTTTACCGATGATAATACATTCTGGTATTGTATCATGAGTTTTGATGCTAGGTAATTGAGTGATTCCGTAACCATATCTCTGCAGTCAGTTTGAAATATAAGTTTGAATACATAAATATCATATTTTATGAGAGATTCAATATACCTAGAAGTATAGCACCTTTTTTAGTTCTTCTTCTATTTGTAGAATCACCTCTTGGGGGTTGTACAATAATGTATTTACTCTGAACGTGGAACATTGTGGAGCTTCCAAATACCAATCAACTACGGTTTGTAACTATGGAAATATGTTAATTAGTGATGATTTATAACTAGACTAAGAATATTTAGAACAATTTAATATTACATCAAGAACTTTACTGCTTTCTTTGGACCAAGATAAGATTTTGGCAAAATGTTCTGTCAAGTACTTTTTCAAAAAGGAACTCATTTTTGTAAAACATTTACATATAATAATAATAATCCAAAAGTGAACCAGTTCCTTGGTATGTTTGACGTAGTTTTTATTTCAAATCGTTTCTATAAAACATCATTCTTTTAATCAATATTTCACGATTTAATTTCCATTTTTAAACGAATATTTTGATTTTGAAAAAAATAAATTGATAAAAAGTTAAAATTCCGATATCTTCCGGAGATTTCCGAAATTAACCGAATCGTAAAACAACACTGAACTTTTTTAAATCAGAATTTTTAGCAGTTTTTCTAATTGATATGAAAATATTAATTCATTAAAAGAATATATTACCGTAATTTCATTTTAAATTCATATTTAATTTGAAATTAATCGATAAATGAGGTGAAAAATTAATATTAGTTTAGGGAATTTGGCCTTTCAATACACTTTTTAAAAACTAAAATCATCATCAATGAATGTTATCACTATCGCTCGCCATAAACAAATTTTCAAAAAACAAACTGTCAATGCGGTAAAGATTTAAAAGTATTTTAATGATTTTCACGTGCAGTGCAACTTTTTAAAATTGTAATCACATTAAAATGTAAGTATTTTAATCAACATATCTATCAATCCTCTTAAATTACATCGCTACAACTTCTATTTCGCTTCAATCTGATTTCCATTTTGGCGCTATATTCGCACCTGTATATTTCTTACATCCATATTTATCATTACAGCTCGTAAACATGGCGTTAGTACAAAGTTTCCAACCGTCAAGTATCGAAGAAAATGAATACATCCAATATCACCGCAACAAAATAGAATCCGCCAAACAAACCCTACGATTCTTACGAGTACGACTCCGTCTCCTTCAAACTTCCAATAATCAAGTACAACGCGAACTACTCGCCGATTTGACCAAACTCGAGCACGCTTTGTCGATAGCAGTACACGATATGCAGAAAAAATTCGCCAAACGTAACATTGCGCAGTTGGCCGTCGAAAGATCTATTTTATCTACTTTACTTTTTGTCTTCAAGCGAAAAATCTTCGATTCTAATAGAAGAAACGAAATCGAACAAAGTGTCGTTGATAATTTGAAAATTATGTTATCGCAGACTGAGTCTTTACAGAAAAAGATGCAATTATCTGATGAAGAATTTTCCAAAATAACAACGAGCCGAGATGAATTCGCGGACGTTGCTGGCACCATTTTTGAAAAATTACGAAACGAAGAAAAATCAGAATCTGATCACAATAGGAGGCGAAAAATTGCTCAGAAATGCTCTAAAATTAACTTACTTAGAATGTTTTTTTCAGTTTTGGTTGCTGGAAATCCGATTTTAGGAAAGAAAGGTCTTCATTTGACGCGAAAATGGCGTGCTGTGAGGTCATACGAATATTATAAGAAGAGATGTCTTACACGTGAATAATTCATTGCTTCGATATAATTTTATATTATTTAGTTTTATGATTCGATACGATAATTCTACACTACTTCATTTTTTGCGTTATGAAATTATTGAGTTATTTATATAAATTTGTACATTAATACAATATATGTTTCTTAATGATATGCATTTGTCCTACTGTTTTTGGCAATTTTTTGCAAACGGAGATAGATTTAGTGAAGTTAGTTCGATTGTAATAAAATTGCGCAATTAATGCAGAACATTTACAGTCCACGTGTTCGAAGAAGTACACACTTTTCGGGCAAGTAGCGAACAGCTGTTGTAATACTGCAGCAACAAATTTACATGAAAATAATTTAAAGCCATAAACTAACTCTCTGCGTTCTTTTGTAAACGAAATAGACGCTTTCTGTAAAATAAATAGTCTGCGTAATGTTTTCA
The DNA here is from genome assembly GCA_003261595.1 of Maconellicoccus hirsutus. Taxonomy (NCBI): domain Eukaryota; kingdom Metazoa; phylum Arthropoda; class Insecta; order Hemiptera; family Pseudococcidae; genus Maconellicoccus; species Maconellicoccus hirsutus. Next base: position 125,875 of record QBDW01005000.1, read on the forward strand.
AGGATTTCATCATTATTTCCATTTCAAGCGTTGTTTCGATGATTTATGTGATATGGTTATTTTCAGTTCACGAGCGATTTCCATTTTGTATTTCAGTTTTTTCCTTGTTTAGGTTTTGATAAATTTCAAAAGTGAGTTTGATTTTTGCGACATCATTTTCGTTTCCTGAATGTAAATTCCCATTTATGAAAAATAATCATTCAATGTAACTTGCAAATACGACATAATTCTTAGAAGTGGCATCAATTACAGTTTCACCTTAAACTTCAAATAAAACCCAACATCTAACACAAAATCTTTATAATTCTTAAAAAAATGAAAAAAGTAACTAAAATAATAATACAAATATTATCACACATAACAGCATAAAAGAAAAACAATTTTACAAATTCTTTTCAAACAGCAATAATCTTGCTGGGATCAACTTTAACGCGAATAAACAGCGTATCATCTCTAACGAACTGTCTCTTTTTCAACGTCTCGTGCGACACGAACCTCGGAAAACCGAATCCCAATGAATCAGGTTCCTTGCTAGGTCGTTGGAAATTCTCCCATGTCGGATCAGGAACGAAACTTTCAACTATGTTGTAAGGCTAAACAAAAAAGAACCGAATTAAACACAAATTCACGTGATCATTGATCAATTAAGAACTTACTTTTTCGCCTTGATCGAAAATCGTGAACGAGACGGTATGAGCGAATGGCCATCTCAACAAAGCGTCGTATTCTCCGGGTAAGATTTTAATGTATACTGATATATGTGTACCTTCTCCGGCACCGTTACCGTTTAAGAACACGGAAGCTTGTAATTTGTACCCGAATTGACTGGTATAAAACGGAGAGCTGATCAATTCGACACCATCTTTACCACGAGCGTCTTCCATTTTGGCACTGTATTCGGTTATTTTCCATACCAAAGTACCTGCGCAACAGCGGAAACGCGTATTAGTGAGTGTTTACATGGAATAAATAAAATGCCTTTAGTACGTACCTGATTGATATAACGAGATACGAGACAATGCATTTTTAAGCGAACTTATTTGGTTTTGTTGTTTATTGACTAGCGAACACATTAGTATTAAATGCTGTTGAACAGATTCCTCCATATGTCTATCCATAATCGGACCACGTAAACCCTGTTGAAAATCGTGAAAATTAATCGCCTGAAGACGACATACACCGATGATTCAATATAGCTTACCTTAAACCTACATCCAGCTTCTTTGAACGCGCAACAACTCAATAACAGGTTACAATGATCTTTTAAATGCGATTCCATTTCTTCCCTTGGTACGACCATCAATTCGCACCGATTCGGACAAGGTACCGGAACTCGGGCACATTTCGTGTGATGATTTTGTAACGTATCGGCCACATATTGATTATTACAATATCTAAAAAGCGAATATATTTCTCATGAAATACTCAATCACGATTACACGACGATAATCCACTCAGGATGTGGAAATGATTACAAAAGCATTTTTAATTACCTGCATGGTACCAATCGTTTACAGCAATCGTTAACCTTATGTCTGGATAAATATCGACGTTGCAATTTCTGACCGCATTTATTTTCGCAATATATCGGCTCCAAAGGGCAACAGCCGTTGTGTTCTTCGATGGCCGAGCCCGGAAAATCTTGACCGCAGTATTCGCATCTGGCTATTCGTTCGGGGCATGTGTATTTTAAATGATCTTCCATTAGTATTCGCGGTATTTGCGAGCCGCATTTGTTGCTGCATGGTATCGAGTCGTATTTACAAGTTTGAAGGTGCGCCTGCAAAGCGGACAAATTTTATTAGGAATAATTCATGAAGAGTATTACCTTCGGTTTTGGTTATTTATTTCGAATGTCTAGGGAAATCGAGTTTTATGAAGTAGAGATGAAGTAATTTGTACTAGTTTTATTATCATATTCTATTTTAAATCAAAGAGTAGTGTACGGAATATTGAAGTGAGCCTGTGACTAGCTCTTAATGAATTTAAATTCGACAAAATTTTTATTCTTTTTTTTCGATTTTTACTTTTTTTCAAGATATTAAGATAACTATAAGTAGGTACCAGTTTACTGATGATACCTGTCAATATTTTTCTGAAGTGAAAAGTGATAACACGAAGGTTCGGAGGGTGAGATAACACGTGAAATAAACGAACGCTTAGAGGGGAAGGGGGAAGTGATACTTTTCGAAAACAATTGTATTTTGATTACAATATTTTACATATCTAAATCGATTGATTTTTTTGAAAGTTTTTCAACTTTATCGAGCATAATTAAGATATCGTTTTAATGAAGTCTTCAAGTCTTCAGAACTTTTTTCAATGAGAGAGCTTATTATAAAGTTTTGTATTTTGGTAAAAGATTTTCAAAAAAAATGAAAATTGGAATAATGATTTGAAAACTTTAATCATGTAGTATTTTGCCCAATAATAAAGACGCTAAAAAATGAATAGTAACTTACGTTTAAAAATGTCAAATATTGGATTTTATTTTTTAAATTGTAAAAATTACATGAATAAGTAAACTATTTTTCGAGTGAACTCGATTACTGTGTCAATTACAGGAATCTTCAATCAAATTGAAAACTGATGCAATATTTGTTAATTTATAAAATAGCATTTCGAGGTTTTCATCATAGTCTCCATTTTTTTATCATTTCATCGTCAAATGAATCATCGTGATTTATTTCCAAAAATGTATTTAATGCTAAATCGCCAAATCCCATGTTTCAAGTTGCCGTAAGGCGCAATTTCCAAAAACACCTATTTTTTCTTGATATCGCCCAAAATAACCAACTGTTATTAATTTCGAATTTTTTCTAATAAAACCCTAAGACAATATCAGATTGTTTAAGAAAAAAAAAACCTATAGAAATACACGAAAAAATCTGTAAATCTCAAGTCGACCATTTTGCGATAAATCGCCCAATCTGGCAACACTGCTTTAGGTAAACAGTGCGGTAAAATCAGTAACTTTTTACATGAAAATTATGATTAAAAAAATGATAAAATTGTGTACTTTTAAATTCAAATTTATTGAAAATAATTTTACTAGGGGAGGGGAGTAGAGGGGAGAAATAGGATCAAACTAGAAGAAGTTACATGTTTGATCTTTTATTTTTCCAACGGAAGTATCTGTATTTTTTAAGGAATATGTTCTTTTTTTAATAAAAATTTTATGCCATTTAAAAATTACTTTCTTATATTTTTCTGAGACCATTTTGAATAAATAATTCGAGCACAATGAAGATAAACACTCATTGAAAAAAAATCATTCAAAATAAGGAAAAATTGGTATTATTTTTAGCGTTAAGTTCACAAACAGCAATTTTGAATTGTTTCATTTCCATTTTACGGTAAAGTTTTGTTTGAAAAAAATATCCCTTAATTTGCACATATTTCAATACGCAAACAAATTGAACAATTTTTCCAATTAAATTGATACTTTTTTTTCAATGTACGAATTACCATCAGTTTAATCAAGATTCATTCACATTCTCATTTCAACAAAATATACTCCTAAACTATTCCATCAAGAAAACCAAATCAATAAAAATCCTACACTTCGCTCCTCTTCCACAACTTAGCGTCGTTTTTTCAACATTTTTCAACAGGGAAAAAAAACACGCAAAAATAAAAATACCGAAACTCTAAACCGCATTCGTTCTTCTCACGACATCGTTTGCTCTTCGAGAGAGAAAAAACAAGCCCGAGAAACCTGATCAAATAAAAATATTCGTACGCGAGATATCAATCTTCTAGGCGATTCCTTCAACATACAAATTCATTGAGAAAAATCTCACTACGAGCCAGGTCACTACGACCGTTATCCAATTTCATTATCGATAATACGAACATAAGGAAACACACGGGAATCGCACACATTTTCAAATCTGCGACTAACATTCGAAATCAAACAAGGGGCTGCAAACCAATTCAAAAACTTTAGCTTATCTATCATCGGGTCACGATCCATAGCCCATACCTCGCGGGTTTATTTGGCGCGAATGTAATTTTAATTACAATTCTTACTTTCAATTTACGAAGTTGGTCACTCCATTTGCATCCTTCTTTATGATGAATACAGTACACCGTCGATCCCATGATATCTTTCTCCGAATCGGATATCTAAAATGAAATTCGCACGTTAGTAAAAAATTGCACACTAACACATATAGAACGTTATTTTAAACAAATATGAAAAAAACCGTTATTTTTACACCGATAATAGTTGAATCAGCGTATACTAAATCAACTTAATTTCCACTAAATCACTACCTTGCTCGTTTTCATCAACGGATTATGGATGTTTTTATCATTCGTAAACATATCAGCTCCGGTGAATTTATACATGAGAGGTATTTAACGTTACGACGACCACGACCAAATGAGACTCTCGCATCGTGCTAACTCCGAAAGGCAGATGGTTTAGGTATAAAACCAGCTGATACATTATTACAATTATCGACGAGCAGCATTGGCACACAAGGGATCGTAATGATATGCGCACTTCGACGATAAAAATAAACCGTAACTTTCCCCTTTTTGAAAAAGATCAAGACATCTGTTCGCCGCAGAGCGATTTCCACCGCATACCGAAGCAACCGAGGAAAACGGAAATACGCCCTATACCTCCAGCTTTCGACCCAGATGATACATCGTCAAGGGATTAACCCAGATGGACTGGTTCGTTTGTCTTTTAATCACACATCGTCTTAATGACCAATTCGCGTCTCCGTCCGGTCTTCGAGGTTCATATGTCGCGCGTGGTGTAACACGTGACACGTGTTTGTTTCAAAATTAACCTCTGTTTTTAATGATTTCGCCATAATCTATCGATATTTCGTATATGCGACGAATTTAGAAAGTGTCACGATTCGAAATTCATATACAAATGTGCATTTAAACTTTCCAATATTTTTTCACTCGATTTGATAAACTTTTAGACTAATTGCGCGGTAAATGGATTGAAACCTCTTGGTAGCTGCCTAAATGTTATGTATTTCTGCATGACTGAGCAATAAAATCATCCGAGACGTGTTTTAAGAATTAAGCGAAAAGGTAAAAAAATAACCACACCGGGCGTACATGGGAATGATTCGGCATCCGATGCAATTACACCTCTTTATTTTATCATTGTAGAGCACGAATCTCACGACAATCACGAGATTACCTAGATTTTTGTACCGGCTTCGAGTCTAGTTAGCGGATTCGTGGAAACAATATTTACGTGTGTCGATAAAAGATATATGCGTGGTTAAGTACCATGCGAGCGATTTAACACCTCGAGAGGGAATGGTTGGAGAGGTACAATTTGTCGATGGTCGATGCCTCGTTGAGATCGTTTTTGAAACGTGTATACCATTATCGATAGCTTTAAGCGGATGTATTCGAAAGTGATTAGTCTGAGGCTATGGTTCGCGTGAAGGTGCAAGTGTGAATCTACCTAAAATCGTTTTTTGTTTAGAAAATTTGTATATTACTGTTAAGTAGCGTTGAAAATGATTTTCGAGGTTATTTTCATCTGAATACGAAATTCGGAGATGTGACCTTGAGATAAAGGAATTTTTCTGATTTTTCAACGAACGTATTTTTGCAACAAAAAATTAATAAAATTTGAGTAAAACTGAGATTGTATTGTTTTTTTATATTTTTTTCTATCGTACTTAAATTACTGGAAAATTTTCGAAATAGCAGCTACGTCATTATTTCAAAAATACAAAAAAAAATGAACCATATTTTTTCTTAACATACTTCACAATAACATGTTCAGGTATTTTACATGCCGAACCCACACAAAAACAACGAATAATAACAGAACGCGGATACAGCGCGTGACCGTGAAAAAGCCACCGTAGTGTAGCGGGCGACATTCGCAATCGAGCTTCGATCATTTTTTAACGTTTTTCAATCTTCAACTTGAAAACGTCAATTTTTTGAAGATGACGCAGATAAAAAGTTGTGTATTTCGACAAAATAAATTTATTTCAAAAAAAAGTTCAGCAAAGAAACGTTCTAAATGCTCCATGAAATTAAAATAAATTTTCTCCTAAAGTGAATTAGTAAAACTGAAATCACATTAGCAGGAAAATTTTCAAAGAATTTTTCCTCAGATTCTTGAAGTGTAATTCAATTCAAAAAATTAATCAATATTCGATTTTAAAATTTCATGGTACCTAATTAAATACTCCATGAGACTAAAGTCAATTTCCTCTTTCAATTAGCAAAACTGAAATCACGTAAGCAGGAAAAATTTTGAACGGAAATTTTTCGTCTGATACTTAAAGTGTAATTTCGATCTGATTCTTAAAGTGTAATTCAATTTCATAAAAAGTTTCAACAAAAACTGAAATAAACAAAAAATTTATTAACAAAAAATTAACAGAGGGGAGGAGAGGGAAGAATTCTCAGCAAGTGAAAAATTGAATAAGATTCGTTTTTTTTTCACCTCTCTTAAATATACATAAAAATATTGAAATTAAGAAAATTGAAAACAAATATACACGAAATGAAAAAAAACACGAGAGAAGGTAGTTGATGAAATTACACAGTAATTCGAAAATAAATAGCTTGATAATTCAATTTTTTTCAATCCTGATAGAAAAATTATAATTTTAAACGAATTTTAAAGAGATCCTTGACTGAAAATTTTCAAAAAAAATTGGAAAATCTTGAAATCTAAATTTCCATCATCGTTGTAATGATCGAATGACAAGTAAATTTCTAGACGCTTATTTTATTTTACTCGAAAATTTAAATTAAGGGAAAAGAACAATGAAGAGTAAAACTAATCGACCAAAAATATAGGAAAAATTTCACACAAACAATTTAAAATTATATTTCCCTCTTCGATATAATTCTTGTTACGCTCACCTTTTTAAATCGCAGCAACCACAAACTCAACAACCGTAACCTAGGGTAATATCAGAAAATCGCACATAGCAAATATCCACTAAACACGAAATGCGTTAAAAATTCATTAACAAAACCACGCCATTTTGAAACAAACACTATACACGTATAACTCACACACCGTTATTATTTACCATTACTGCGTCGCATATGCGATGGTTATTCACCCGATAATTTCCATACGAGGCCTCCGTGTAATTAAACCTACTGCATCGTTTTGACGCTGACTCGTACAAAGTCTGATTAATTTACATTTTGTTTAACGTGTTCGGTGAAACACGCTGAAACGACGTTTTATAAAGTCAACAATACCAAAACACAAGTTGGCAAGTTTCATTACGAGCGCTATATCCTTTAAGGTACATAAATCACGAAACGATAATTACAAGATTAATTCTTCGATTACGTTGCTTAAAATTAAAAAAAAAAAAAACAAGTTCATCATATACACGTTGATCTAATTAAAAAAAACGTCGTAATGAAAAAAAAGGCTATTTAATTATAACCATATACTCGGGTCAAAGTGAATTTCCTTTAGATATGGTTCCGGAGTACGCGTTTATTCGACAAGCCGTGACCGGTGTACTCATGAAAAATTCAAAAGTATATCTTCAAAGTTCAAAGACTTGGATCTTTTGTCGAAGAAGGCGTCCACTCGCGCCACTCTTTTATTCATTCGATACACAGACGTTTTAAAAATCGATGTAATGTGTTTCGAATAAACACCTCTTGTCGTACACACGACTGAAACGTTGTTTTTTTATGGCACATTATCAATCCACTTTTTGGAAAACTTCGAGTATATTTCTCCAGTAACGAGCGATAATGCACCGTGAAAGTACTAGAAGTAGACCACGTGCAGTGGGTAGTTCTTTTAACACGTGCAAGGATGATGCACCATTACAAACCGTTCGATTAATTGCGCTCACGAAGACCTCTTCCCCCCAGATGATTTCGTTTACGTGATGGTTACATTGTTAAATGAGTAAAGATGTGGACCGATATTTAAAAACGTAATATTTCATTCGCGGAGTAAAAATGATAAAACGCTCACACGATTTATCCACCTCGAATTATCGAGTAATTTTTTCAAATCTTTTAACGCAATAATATCGAAAAAACAGCGTAATTAAATTTTTTCGCTTCGGGAAAAATTCCAAAATATTGTACGAATTAATTGAAACAAAAAACATCATGTGCGTTATGCACCAAAAGTTGATAGATTTCGAGTAAAAAATTATTCAAAAAAAATTCACCAGCGCGAGCGACATTAATGAATTTCCCACTTAGTACTAGCGGCTCGTTAATACTACGCGCTACTTTCAGGTTGCTACTTGAAGCAACGAACGAGCAAACGCGTCAACAGCGCGTACGCGAGGGAGCTACCGCGTGACGAGTTCCGTTCAAGTTGTAACTTTCCTGATGTGGCGCGACGCGATGTAATTGAGCCGCTAGTACCTCGCGGAAAGTATTGATAGTTGCGCACGCGTGTGCAATTTTTTTAAATAATTTTTTTACTCGAAATCTACCAATTTTTGGCACGTAGCTTAAATGAAGTTTTTCGTTGTAATTAATTCGTAGAATATTTTACAATTTTTTTCGAAGCTGAAAAATTAAATTAGGGTAGTTTTTTCGATGTTTAATAACGACTTTTTTATTTTTAACGAAACAGAATTTTCGGAAAGAACTCGTTAATATCTCCAAAACGTAAATTCTAGTTGTTCATGAATATTTTTAGATTTTTAGCAAAATTTTTAAAACTGGCAAATTTATTTTCAGCAAAAATATACTTATTACATGAAGAGCTTTTTCGATAAAAATTCCGGAAATCGATCTAATTAATGATCAACTACCGATCTACCAAATACCAACCTATGAACCTACCCTATCGATATCGCCTGCCATTACACTACCAAATCCACCTCCTATCCAACACTCCCTTTCACATTTTATTAATCACTTCACCATATGCGAGAGGCGAAAGAAAAAAAAACAATTACACGACTCGAAAGCCTCCATCTGCGTAAAGCCATTTATACAATGGCATTTCATCGACGTGTGTATCAATGACGCCAAATCCACTAGAAACAGGATATTCAACGTAGATTGTAATTAACGCTCGACTACTACGTTCTTTTTATCGCATCGGCTTTTTTTTTCTACCAAAGATAGATCACCTTTTTATAATACGAACCGATATGCTCGATGATTTCCAACAAAGAAAAAAAAAACTCTGTAGTCGATATAAACCCATATGCCACTTATCTCGGACGGAAGCCGAGGAATGTTTTATGAAATTTCTTAATACTCCTTGGCCTTATACTTGATTACAATTACTATTATAATTTCGGACCCGCGCATACATAATTTCACGTCCATTATACGAGTCGACGCATAATTTCGTGCTTTTACACATAGTCAGCCGGAAGTTTGCATCGTCGAAGACAGAGATTTGTTTTATTCGTGCAGAGGCGCGGTATAAATCGGAGGCTTTATATTTCAGCATTTTTACTCGCTTCGATTATTCGAAATAATTAACGCGAGCGCGTTTGACCGATATTTGGCGCCGCGAATTAATTAATTGTTACAACAAAAAGTTCACGATACGTTGGTGGTCAACGGTATCGTGAACTTTATGATACAAGTGGATCGAGTAATTACACCAAATGGATATTTGTTAATGGAACGTAGCTTGGTTTGGAAATTCATCTATGTAACCAGAACCAGCGTTATGGGAAAAGTCATTTCGTTTATTACATCTCAATGTAAACACGATTATTGCAATTGGTTTAAGTAATTTTCGTGTATATGAAATTGAAGGTCGAGTAGAAAGAATTTCACCACGAAATTCAACAGGAAATGTTCTCACGGAGATTTTTCACATGTTTGCAATCACGAAGCATCAACGTTTTATATTTCGCGTATATTCGCCGGAATTGAAATTATTTCGAATTTAATACGTATCGAATTATCGACCGATTTTTGCTGTTATGAAACATTTCACTGTAACGGGATTCAGCATGAAAAATATCGGATTTCTTTTTTGCGAATTTATCAAGCAATCGGTAACTTCACCGAGCTACGCATTTTCAAAACAACGAATATTCGAATACTTCCAAATGTACATTCGCCGTTTTTTCGACTCATTTTTTAATTTTTCCAAAAAAATGTTCAAATGAAAGTTCTTTAGAATGGAATGGGAAACACTTTTTGTTCAAAATATTCTTTTGTATGTTCCCAAACTACGTTATAATTTTCCTTTATCGTATTCAAATGGGATATTTCAATCGTGACGTTGCAGACAGCGCTGCGCTCGGGAAAAATTGTATTGACTTTTATGGAGGAGTGTGAGTTTTTCCAAATTTTCACGGTTAGTTTATGTAAAAATTGTATAGAACTAAAATTTTAAAGCGGAAAATTTCCGATTTTTTGAGTATGTTGATAATCGAAATTCTTTTAAACCATCAATAAAGTAATAAATTTACAAAAAAATGAATAAAGCTACCGAAAATAACGCAATATCCTCAAAATTATAATTTTTATAATATATTCTTATGAGTTATTACTCATTATGTTTGTTTGTTCCGCTAGTAACACTTGGTTCCGCAAAGTGCCACAGGCGATCTACTGTAATAAAATCGCCCATTACAATTTTTTTATGCAGTTTGGGGTGACTTCGGAAAAATATCGTTCCCCATCCAATTCCCAATAATTTTTTTTACATCAAGGTTTCTCCAAAATGTTTCCAAGATTCACCGAACAGCAGAAATTGAGCAATTTCGTAATGACTGATGAGTAAACTGAAATAATAGCGAAGTTTGCTGAGATATAAAAAAATTCACAGAATAAAAAACGTTTCTCGTTCAATTTTCGACAACTTTTGCATCAAAAATTTTTCTCCAAAGTCGCCCCAACATCCATAAGAAAGCTCCAAATGTACAAATTCGTGTACTGCGAAAATACAAAACATTTCAAGCGATTTTCATTTTACTATTTTGTTGAAAAAATTCACTGACGAGATAAAAAAACAACAAACATGTCAGTTTCAATTTTCAACACCAAAGTTACAACGTTGCCAAATTTCCAAGTCAAACGTGTTGCAAGGGTTGCAACCATGAAGCAGCACACTACCGCTCCTACTGCATGTTTAGAATACGAAAAACATGACGTCATATAAAAAATGTTTCGTTTTAATCACCCGCAAGTACCAATCACAATGACGTCACGCACTTTATTCTCTAATTAAGCCAAAATTTTATGAAAAGTCGAAACAATCGTCTCGAATTTCCGAGAATCTGACGACGTAATTGAAAAAAAACAGACAATTCATCTCAATCGAATAACACGAATTCACCGCAATTATCAATTTTCGACCATTCATAACTTATAATTTCCGCTTTTTTCGCAACAATTACATAAAGTGAAACATCGAACACCTCAACCAATCGATACTCCTTTCAACACATCATTCGCCATCACGCACACAACCCAGCAACGTCGCCGATAAAATAATCGTAAATTTAAAACCCAAGAAATTATCTCCGGAACGTCGCGACGGTCCATCACCTTTGGCTCGTTCCCGGACGCAACGCTTAAAAGATTAAACGAAGGGGGTCTCGAGCGCATTTAAATTCTTCGCCACCGAGATTGCAAAAGGGAGCAACATTCTTGGTATAGATATCCAAACCATATTCCATATTCGTAATCAGCCATAAACCAAACTTATCGGAAGACTAAGGCGAAAAACCAGTAAAGCAAAACTTGGCAGTCGCCATAAACCGAGTCTTTTACTATCCATAAAATCTAATTATACAAACAAATTCCTACTTTTTTTGCCTCCAAACTACCGAAACTTTTACGGTGCTCGGGATCGCATGAACAAAAGAAACGAATTGATGTAATACGAATAGAATGAAAAAGGCAATTAAATATGTTTCACGGTCGCGTAAGTGGAATGATAATCGAGAGTAAAACATTATAAAAAATCCGCCAAGCGTTGTTTTCCGATTTTAAAAAAGTTATTCGACACAATGAATTAATAGCGACGAATAGACCACATCGGAGACCGGAGAAAGGTAAAGTAATAATTTAACGATAACGCATTCTTTGAATGTTTTTATATTCTTGGACGGGAAGCATGAAACGTTAGAAAAATGACTGACTCGTCGCCAGGCTTCTTTTTTTCATTATTGAAATACACATACGAGAACATTATTAATTCAGCGGCGTGTAGCAAGGTCGTTTCGAAAATTCCCACACCTCGGTCGAAGGGAGTTAATCAGCTGGACTGGTTTTCATATTGAACAACGATATAATTTTCAAATTGATCGACGAGAAAATTTCATCTCACGAGTTGGATCGGAACGTTTACGAAATTCTTCTCGTATCGGCGTATACGATAGATTTTCCATATATGGAAATTCGACGAGAAAAAAAATCACCTCGAATGGAAACTGTTATCAGTTAATTAAACAAAGATAATGTCAACGTAGTATTTTTACATTTGTGAAAACGTCGCCTACGCTGTATCCTCCTACGAGTAAAAAGCACCTTAAGGGCTACTCAAGCGACAGGTTGAAAACAAGTTGAAGCAAAATTACCAAAAAAACCAGTCTAAGATCTTGTCAGGAAATCAATACTGATTTTTAATACAATGTATTCTTGTTTTCCAAAATGTATTTTTCCTCTTCCGTACCCACACTGGATGCGAACCTGAATTCGCTGAATTGATACTTTCGTAGGAAGATATCCGTATTGATGAAAGATGAGAGAGAATTGTGCCACCGTAGATGATTTGTGACCTGTTAATCTTAACCTTTTACAAGTCAGTTTGGGGTTGTATACTTGGGTGGTCTTCACTGTATATGTTTTCATCTCGCGAACACTGTAAACGGAACAAATTAATTCAAGAACCCCCTAACTGGTTTATACAATTGATTCGGATCACAGAAACATTTTTTTATGAAAATTAAAGAACATCTAATCGTCGATGTGGCGTATTAACGCGCCGTGAACATAGTTGAATAACGAGAAAGGTAAGAAGCCGAAACGGTAATGTCGCGTTTGTTTGCTTTCAAAGAGCTAAGAAATGTAATGAATAGCGATATCACGAGCTTGTTGAATCTCATTCATTCGTCGTAATTTTATAATCGTCAAAATGAAAGTATTAATTTTAGAAACTGTGAACTCACTCGAATTTCAATAGCGACAAAGTATCAAGATGATAGATGATAAAAAGAGTTCATGATATATCAGACGTTTCAAAATGGTTACGAAGTAACGTACACGATTATTATGCCAGTGATTTACGAGTATCGTATTGTCGGTTTACTTAATTCGTGAAAAATATTCATGATAATATGTTTCATTACATCAAGTTTAGAAGTAGTGGAACAGCATAATCGGACGAGCAAAACGTTCAGACGAATTACTATGTACTTGTCCTGCATCTACCATTTTATAATCGATGATTTAAAGCAAATATCCATAAAAACATTCAATAATAAGATAAAGACAACGTACAAATAAACGAAATAATAATATATACCATTATTATTCAAAATGACTTCATATTTTATGGTAAACTCAAAAATCAACCGAATTGTTTTGAAATCAAAAATGTAAAAGTAAACAAAACTGCAAAAATTGATTACAGTGTTGCCACATCAGAAACTCATAATACCACGAAACCACACGAAACGAGAAACACCGTAATTTTCGGTTCTTCAAAACTCAGAACCTAACAAAATAATCCCGAATCCCCCCCCCTTGAAAAATTTATCCATTCTTTTCCACTTAAAATTCCATTCAACTCGATATTCCGCAAAATGATTTATCTCAAACGCGTTTTCCTATTTAAGTTATCGCCGACATTAAATCATAAAATACCTTCTTACGAAGTCCAAACACGTCGCGACACATCTCTAGGTGATGAAATCATCCCGGATATTTCAAATTATGCGAAAAAAATGGAAAAATTCGATATAAATTTTCAAAAACTTACATCAGGCGTGGTAGCGGGTGTTTTATCTTTAGTCGGAGTAGGTGATGAAACAATGGAATTATTGATCTTATCTTTTGATTTCACCGATGAATTATTTCTCGTAGGGAAACTAAGTGTTTTGGTCCACATGGCTAAACTTCGAACCATTTTCACGTTAAAAAGAAATAGCGAAATACACGATAAAAATAAATTACAAATTCAAAACTCAATTACGATCACGCATTTGACGCATTACGAATTTAGACACAAAATCACAATCACAAGCGCGATATAAATGACGACCGTTCTCACGATGCACCGAACACCAACAGCTGGTTGAACTACTTTCGAAGATCTGCCTTCTCTCGGAGTTTTTCTTTTATGCGCGAGCTTGTCTGTGGACTTGTTGGTACACGTTTAACGGATGTAGAACCTGTCGCCCTCTTTTCCCTCACCCACTCTGTATCGATATATGCTTTCGCAGTTCTACTACCCCTTCCATGGTTTTTTCTCTTTCGTACAAATGACCTTGCTTCCCAATGTTCGGGTCATTCCTTTTTTTCTCATGTATTCAAACAACTGTCAATTTATGGATTTTATGCAAAAATAACCGGGTTGGAATTCGTAATAGTACGTAGGTGATGGAAAATTATAGACAATTTTAACGAAAATTGGTGCATTCGATTGTCGATTGTCATTGCTTCTCTGAAATAAGCGGCGAGATGAGAAAAGTACGTTCGATGACGTAGGTCGCATGTATCAGCTGTTGCATTGTATAACAGGTAATTTTCGCTATCGTGGTTTTAACTTCGATGCTGCTATGTGGGTGAATTTTGTATGGCTTTTGCCTTTTCAATGAATAATATCGCCGAATAATATGCGGGATGTCTTTGAGAGGTATTACAAAAATATTTCATGTACATTGGCGCGAGTTTAGCTGGAAATATCAAAATCATTGATTCGGTGTTTTGGTAAAGGCAAAGGAATATGTTCGAAAAAATAAATAAAAGAATTCCGAAGAAGACGTGTAAGATTTTATTTGAATAGTTGAGAGGTTGACATTAGAATTGTAAATTTATTCTATTCGCGCGACACATTTTTCGAAGGAACTTGTCGAGTTCGGCAAGTTCATTGAAAAAAATTTGTAAATTTTTTTGAAATATTCTATCAATTTGCTTTAACAAAACCACACGTTAACGATGTAAAAGTTTCATTTCTAATCTTCGATAAAATAAATCTAGAATGAATGAAACAAAAAAAATTCGCCAGTTTGATGAACACCGAAGAAAATTAAAACACCCGTATCGTATATTTCGTGAATATTATAAAATGAGATTTTTATGTAGAATCAAGGACTTCTAGAGAATAGTTCGTAAAAAGTAGTCGTTGCTGACGCGAAAGAAAAATTTACATGTTTTTTACAGGATTGAAATTCTTCCAAACATTAACTGACCTGACCATTTTTATTTTATGTTTTTCTCATCGAATAAGATCACAACCGAGTAGCTTGAAATATACACCTATTCTCATTTCCCAGTAAAAGCAATAAAATATGCTTTTTTAATTTTAATTTCGTTAAAATATCAAGTCTTAAACTACTACTCAAGGTTTCGCTACCTCTAAAACACAACCCTTTTTTTAAAATTCAGCATTCTTTTACCAAAAACAGAACCTTCATATCGGTTTTCGTTTCCTGGCAATGAGAAAATTACGCAGCTCTCAAATTTCCGATTTCAACGATCAAACACGTGTTTATTTTCCAATACCTACTTTTTTTTGTCTCTGTATTTCAATACACAACGGTACGTTAAAAACATACAGATACACTGACATGCGAGCGAGATAAATAAATCAAGGAAGATCGTAAAAGTATTCGGGTTCTGAATTTTATTGTAGTCTAGAATTGTTTTTCATTTTGAAAAATGTTGTTCACTAGATCCTTTTGTCGGTGGAAGACCCCTGCCGCAAGAGTTAATACGGTTTAATTGACGTTTCGAATATATTCGAACACATTTGCTGAACAGCTGAAGCACTTTCCGATTGAAGATATTTCGTTGTGTGGACGCATTTTTAGGTTTTGATTTCAGGAGTACGTCTGGTATTTGTTTGTATAAAAGATTTCTTATTGATAGTGGGAGGACATTTTTCATAATGTTTCATAGCTAATTAAAGTTTATTAAAATGTCTTACGTAAACCGTAATATGTCTGTGTCGTGAAAAATAAATGCAAATACACGACACATCGCTGTTAGAAAGTAATAAAAATGAAGTATTTAGCTGGTAACTTGTACGATAGATGAGCAACATAAACGACAATTAATTTTTTTTGCTTCGTTTGTTTTTTTATTTATCATTATTGTACGTTTAATTATAATATCATCGTATGAGTTGACTTCGATAATGAAATCGATTTAATGAGCCGAATTCTCATCGTTATTTTTTAATTAACGGTAAACACACGTCAAAGGTGAGCGTTTCAGATATCTTGTCTAATTGTTATACATAATGGGTTAAATGTGTATCGTAAAAATATTAAAAGGTTAATGAATCGATATGTCAAAACAAAATATCACTTTTTGCCTCTCAATTCATCTTCTTAATAACAATGTTTATGACTTGAAGCTCGAAGATGAGTGAAAATTGACAAAAAGTGCTCAATTACTTGTATGTATTCTTTGACAAGTTTGAAGAAATATTGAAATATTTTTAGTGCATACAGCGATACTCAATTATCTTCGGAATGCTATTTCTAATCTTTACTTACATCCACCTTTCGATGCAACACTTTATCAGATTGAAATCCGGTAAAAACCAAGTTCAATTACTATGCGGGTATTATGGGATAAAATAATAACCACAAAGCTTCCTTTATTGGTTTCTATAAACATTCATTGACTGCGTCGTTAAATCTAATCAATTTTGTCTAGACTTTGGTGCTGGTCATCTTTGAGAATGGGCACTTAAGACTTAAGTAAGTACACCCTGAAGAAAAATATTACTTATCATAATGTGCTTCCGTTTAACGTTCAATCTTTGCTAATACGTCCGTATTAAAATTACAAAAAACTTAATTATGAATTTCCCAATTGAAAAAAAAATTGGATTTGTAGGGTTCTCTCATAGATATATGTTTGCTCAAGTGCAAACTAAAGAAATCATATAATTACAACTTTTGTTGATCAAATTTGTATTAATTAAGCACGTTATCACATTTTCATTACCTTATAGGAACAAAAAAAATTAAGCAATTAATACAATACAAAATTGAATGATTTATTACCAATGCATCGTCTCTCTCACACTGTCAACCCGATTCAGATAATCATTATATTCTTGTAATTAACGTTATTACACATTCATCGTATGATTACGCAACGATTACGAAGCGAAATATCGCTTATCTTGATCGATGTCTCGAATTTAAATTATGAGGAATGATTCGGGAGTTTGTGTGAATTCCTGGTCACTTGTTTAAGGAATGTGTAATTTTTTGCGCTTGTATTTAGCGTAAAAATGCGATTCTAATAAGCGGAAAAAATCGATTATGTCTTCGGTGTGCCGCTTTAACAAGCTCCGTTCATACTAAAACGATACCATAAAGTGTTAGAAACAAAAAATGAAATCAGAGTATGTGGCGGATCAAACGACTCAAAATGGGAATGACCGCGCGGTGAGAACGTAAAAAATCTTAACAATTGACCATCGCATATCTTGGTAATGCACTGTATGGTCTAGAACGCTTGGGAATTTCAAAAGAAGACGGTAAACATGTAAAAATCAAAATCACTCGCTAATACTTTTAGATATGGAACGATTGTTTGAATAAACCGTTCAATTTCAATGGTTGTAATCTTCGATTAGTGTATTTTCACCGCAGGCGAAATTCTCCGATAGGATTTTCAAGATAGACAAATAGTAAAAGGAATTGATTCGGTTCTTTATCAAAAACAATGAAGTGTTGAATTATCTTTATCGTGAATTATTGTTCGGTTTTATTTTCTATCAAAGATAGAGAAATTATCGTTTGCGTTGATAAACAATGTAACGGATTGATAACGTTATCAATACAATTTGCAATTGCAGGAAGACGATTGGAAACTGTAAAATACAATTAAACCGCATAAATGGTGAAATTATATCGCTCATGTTTTATTTACTTTTACATTTTAATGGTAAGTAACTTTTTTGAATGCTAATTAATCGGTTCAGGAGTTTCGATACGGATAAAGTTTACTTAACCCATATAGTGTTACTTGTACAAAGAAACAAATTGCAAAATCTTCCACATGATGTAATTACCTTCATATTACATAATATAATGTCTTAAAAGCGCACTCATTAACATATATAAATTAATTGTGTAAAGTTAAACTTTAAACCGTGTTGTTTTAAAATATTTGTCATCAATTTCGCAGCCTGAACATCTCACAGGAACGCTCTCATCCACTAAACGACCATCACGCTTTCATAACCAGCAGTACAATTTTCATGAAAACGTCAAAAATAAAACTCTCAAGATATTCCGAGAAACATGATGGATATTTTGTCGTAAAAATGAGTAATTTCGACAGTGTAATACTGCAAGAATTAACCAATCATCAATTGTACTACAAGTTGCGAATTTTTTTACAGAGTTTACGGTCACCTTATAAATAGCCTGAAGATCGTACGAGTATTCAAAACATGAGAAAATGACTCAGCGATTTGAAAAAAAAATTCGAAATGGTATCTCGTGCTACGGACCGGTTCTAGAGCGGTATATTTGAAACGGAAACGAACGCGAATTTTTTCCTCCAACTAAATATAAATTTTTAATGTTCAGCTAATTGACAGAGTCGAAAAATTGGAAAAACAATCCGGCTATTTGTCTTGCTCGCGTAAATCAAGGTTAAACAATGAGATATTGTCGAAGATAATTTCATTGAATGGGCGGCTTTTGGTAAATTCTACAAAATTGCGTTATGTAATTTGAAATTTTCCTGTCGGCGCTAGGTAAAATTAACGCGGTGCTTATAAAGCTATTTGATCAAGGTTGAAAATAAACTAGGCGGATTCCGTGACATTAATTGTACTCCGGGCTAGACTAGTAGCCTGATGATGGTAAAACTTGCTTTGAGACAGTTAATGCCATGTGTAATCTAAAAATGCTATGACTTAATTTTTTCCCAGCACTTTTAGTACCACAAGTCAAACAACAATCATTCAATATTAAGCAGTAAAGCACTATTTCACCATAAAGGTCAAACGGATTTACACCTGTAGGCTATGTGATTTGATTCGCGTAGGTGTTCGGGAGATATAACTTAATGAAAGTATCTCGATAAGTAAATAAAACGAAGTAATGGTTTTTACTTCGTTGACATTAAATATCGAACGTTTTCTAAATAATTTTTCTCTCGAGATAAACTAATTTTTCATCTCTTACGTGAACTTTCTTTTCTTTTAAAAACCTCAGCAACGCAGAATTTTATTCGTTTTTAACGTCGTTATTCTTACACAATGTCGCAGACCCAAGAAAACAGTGGAATTAAAAAAGACCTATCAAGATTTAAATTAATAACAACAACTAAAAAAAAAACGAAGGTAGTTTCAAAAGAAAATATAATATGAATACACCGCTTTGTGAACAGGTCAAAACTTGTTTATGGTGACTTATACCTGTATAGGTGAGTAGTGAGTACCTCTACCTATTTAATTGAATGTATTTTTGTTTAAGGACTCAGTACGGTCATGAGATGATCTGTATAATACGATTTACTAATGAAGAAATTATAATATAACACGTACTCGCCGGGTATTGCAACACAGGTACGTTGTAATTATTGCATTTATAATTTCCGGCGTCGTCGTAAAATACGCAGCAAAGGTAGAAGAGGTACAATTTTACTTGTATCCTGTCTACGTACTGTATTGTACTGGCGAGTATATTCCTTTGAAATTCTTTCGTCATGAAGTTTACACATTAATTTGAACGTGTTAGAAAAGGAAACACGGACCACTTATTTCGCGGGAAAATCACTGGTACGTTTCGTTTTCAGTTATGTCGTTCAGAGAGTTACCTCTGTGATGTGCATTTCTTTATAATCTGTTTCCAGAGCTATGATGACGTGATGGATTAATGAGACCGATTACGATGATTACCGTAGAAATTTATGTTCGAACAATGGCATTCTATGGATTAAATGAAATTAATATTATTTAATTGTTGTATACTTTTATTTCATATAGAGATCATCTTCTAACACCGTGTAATCAAATGATCCAATTTATTAAAAATTATTCCAATAATATGTTCATAGTATATCCTATGTTTCATTCAAAAAATAACATTTTTAAGCATGAAATCGTAGTCAGTTATTAATTACCAGACGAAAAAATGCTTACGGAACGGAAATATGAACAGGTGTATTAGACTCGGTTATATACGCGCCGGAGTTGGAAAAAAATGACGGCTGGTTTTCACAAGGACGCCGAATTATTCCTGCATGGTTGCTCGTTCCATTCGAGCAGATGTAATCGATATAGTATTTTTTTTAAACATTGTCGTATATGTAATCTTTTTTTTTTCTTTCAATGAATATATGCAGGAAAAACGATACGAGTATCTTTTTACAAATTTTATAGTCTAACTGTAATTCAAGTATGATGGTTGAAAACGCGCGAAAACGACGACTGGTTTTGTATTAAGATATTATTATTAAATTTTTCCAGTATTCGTTAATTTTGAAAACTCTCTGTAACTAATTTCGTTCCGATTCGAATAACATAACCGTTGAACACGTTTGAATAGTAATGTAACGATCAATGAAATACCGTACATCACCTTGCAGGCGTCGACAAAGTTAAACCTACTGATATCTGTGGTGCTCAAATTATTGGGACTTCATGTACATTAATATTATGCTTCTTTAGAGCTAAATTACAGAAAATGCCGCTTTAGGATACTTTTTTAACTCGTAAGTTTTTAATTGTTTCTCTCATAAAAAATATAGCACGGCTGCTCGATTAATGGATTTTTAATTTGTGATTAAAAGCGTAAAATAACTTGACGATTATTCGGAAACTCGCTTTTTATTTTGTGTAATTAAAAGCGAACCAAGACAACCAATTTATTTCACTCGTATTATTGAATCGTTCATAATCTCGCTGGTTCAACTTGAAGCGAGAAAGTTTTTCATAACGTACACTTATGTTTCCCGTAAATGTAATGTTTTTCCAGTGTTTTGTAATAATTTTGTATTTTCCTTACAAATTAAAATCTACTTTGACATGCGCTTGATTTCATTTCCCGTGTTTTATTATTGTTACTTAATCCGTTTCATAATTTTCTTTATAGTTACAGCGAAATTAAGTAAAATGATATTAACTTATTACGATCGTATTCAGTGTTACTATTTTGGTCAAATGAAATTCCAAGTTTTCAAAAAAATTAAAAAACAAAAATGTTTGTTATGATTTTCAATATCGTTCATGCTCAAGTGGTAACTCCACATTATTCGTAAATAGTTTGTACGAAATTCAGTTATTTGTTCCTAGCAGCAGAATTACTTAACTGAATTCATATTTTTCGTAAATTTTGAATAAAAGCTTTCCGCAAAAGTACGATGTACTTAATTTGTAATTTTTCCTTCAATTATCTGAAAATCACAGTTCAACGAACTAGTAAGACAAACCAAAATTAATTCTGTTCGCGTTATTCGATCACTTAATTCACAAACATGATCGTTGCAATAGTAAACGCAAGTTCCGGACAGCATTGGCGCAATTAATATTGACACTTCCAGTAACGTAACGGAAGTCATGAAAGATTTCAACGGATATCGCAGACTAAAATTTTAACTTCGGTACTTATGTTTACAATACTTATCGCCGATGATTTGTAAAAATGCCAATTTTCATTGATAATTTGTCAATTACGAATAGAAATCGATACTATAACATGTCTGTTTTTACAATCAAAAGTCAGACGAGGTGCAGATTTATAAAATGGTAAAATCTTAAAAACCTTTCATCGTCTGAAGATTCTTAACGCTGAAATGATAAGAAACCAGATGATCGCCAGCGATGAATTAGATTTAAGTGCAGCAGTGGTTAGGTGCTGCAGTAGGCCGGAATTCTTTGAAGGAGGTGATTCGGCGTATAATTTAATTCAAGCATGTGTTCGTTACTCCAGGAGGGCCAGATGTTCTGCTTGCTTTCGTACTCAGATTGAAACTTAATCATATATGAACCAAGACACAGATGCAGAACGTATAAAATTTATGAGTTGAGTTTAGACCAAAGGTGTACTGAAGACTTCGAATTAAGAATGATGTAAAACAGAGACTAAAGAAGATAGGTAGTACTCATGAACGAAACATAAACGAGGTAATTAGGTTTGCTTATTAAATTCACCAAAATATAAAATTCATTACTAAACGCCTCATTAAATTTGAACACCTATAAGAATCTCATTTGGAAAAAAAAAACCGTAAACCATATCCATGCTTTTGTACTTTATTGTCGATAAAAACGGCACGCGTATGAGCTGCAATGACCGTGAAAAATGCAGATAATGAATTCTGGACATTTTATTAAGCTCATTAAAAAAAATCATCGAAACTCTTTGTTAATTACGTAAATCGTTTATGATCAGTTTTGAATTTGTAATTTTTACTATGTCGTCCAATCCGTGCTCGGGGTTTCTTCAATGTCTGTGGTACCATGAAAGTTCACGTAACCGCAGGAAGATATAAATTCTTGCATCGGATTTTTAATTTTTTTGCGCAAAGTAATACATGCATTCTTCGAATGAACGGTATTTAGCAGAAATTTCTACATTTTGTAACTATGGACATTAATTTTTATTACCATGTTTCGAAGACCGGTAAAATACCAAAATTTGACGTGGAAAAATTTTCAAATAGAAAATATCAAATTCTTGAAGAATGTGTGTTGCTAAATTACGCTACTTTTAAATTATTAAACAACTTTATTTACGTGTAATTTGACGGATTGACGGACACGTGCTGTGTTTCAAAATGAACAATGCAGCTGGTAATTTGTATGCCACGTCAGGCGACTGTTCTGGAAGTACGATTATTGTTATTAATTATTTTGATTTGTTTTCACTGATAACGTGTTTGACGATAGGGATACATGAATCGTGCTTTATTTTTAATTCCATTTGTTTAAGGTTATTTACTTGGTCGATGAATAGAGTAAGGTAATTTAGTGGAGCAACTATTTGGCATGTTGAGATAAGGTAGCTCTACAGCAAAGATGAAAAGATGGATTGATTGTTATTGATGTAATTAAAGAACGAAAATTTTTCAAATGATTAATTTTTTCTTTATTTGTAGGTTCTAATATTTTCAAATTATGCTTAAAATCCTTCGGTAATCTTTATATTTTTACTCAGTTGCGGTTTATATCAATATCAACATTATTCTGCAAAGAAAATCAACTTAGTAGGTAATTAGGTAGGTACCTTCTAATTTCACCCAGAGAAAACATTTTCGCGATCAATATTGAAACAAAATGTTGAATTAAATCAAAATTTACAAAACTAACTTGCTAGACAAACCTTTAAAACGCAGTCAAATGTCCGCATACCTTTATAATTTCACCGGAAAAAAGTTCTACATTAGATGCATAATGTAGTCTAACGTTAAGGTCATTAATTGCGAATTCGAGCGTATCTTGGGAAAACTATGCGAGGAATTTCTATTGTTTTTGTTGAATTTATTTTTCCTTTTTTTGTGTGTATGTTAAAATTATATTCATCTTGGGCGAGGAGTTCCTCGAGACGCGACTTAATGAGCGACAAGTGGCAGGATGTGTTTAGAATAAAAGCGTTTGCGTGGTTAACGTTAACATTTTATTGTGAAAAAATTAACGTTAGGTGATCGGTTGAAGGTTGATGGCACGCTTTTGAAGTTTATTTGACGGATTTTCACATCATTCTTTTGTAATTTAACAATTTTTCGAATACGCAATGGACACGCAATGTGCTGAAAATAGGTTTAAGCGTAATTGGTTTATGTTTGTTTTTAGGCGTGATGTTTGATTCGAATCGTCGGCAGATATGCTGAAAAATTCGACGAACAACTTTTTGTGAGATATTTCAATGGCGACGTTGTATCGTGTATTAACCCTCAGAGTCAAGTAATTCCGTACTGTAATTTGGTCTCCTTGAATGTGATTGTAGTATTTGCCAATGATAGTTTGTCATGATTGGCAAATACGATTTCATCTTGAGCGATAATAAGTATTTCCTTATATTCACTCAAGTAGATAATATCGTTGTAAATGATACTAGTTTTTATTCTGTTTACATTCGAACTGATTCATCTTCATTAAAGTAAATAGATTTTATGAAATAATCGCGTACTTCAAGTAGATATCTTTTGTGAAATAAATTCTAATATTCGTGCTTATTTAATACCTGGAAATTTGATAAAAATGTTTTATCTCTTTTTGTAGGAATTGAAACATGAAAGAGAACACTCTGAATGGTGCGAATGGGAGTGGAATCAGGAATTAACATAGGCTGCAACTTGTTAGTGAAGTCATAGAAGAGTGTTCGTCATTATTTCCACGAATTTTTATGATAACTAACGACCTCGTAACTATTGTAGGCCTAGATATGTTTCAAAATGAAAATTTTAAACGTTTGCTTTTCAGCGAAACAAAGGTTTGAAAGATTTTACATGAATGACATCAAGATTAGGCTTTGTATGTTATCGAATTTTCATTGAAATGTTACATCTATCAATGAATTTTGACGAACATCCGGTATCCGTCGCCAAAAAATAATAAAAATTATCAAAAAATGATTCTAGTCGAGTGCAGAAAATAAGCAGGTAACCTTTGATCATGGTACTCTAGAATAATGTAGTAAATTTTTATTAAAATAAAAAATTATACACTTACTCTAAACAAACTGTAACAGTTTTTGGCTAAAATCATTTCCAAATAGAAACGTCACCTAAAAGGCACAACACGAATTCACAAATTGAGATTTCAACAATCGCACAGCTCACGGGTTAGAATTAAAACTGAAAATACGATGAATACTACGGGTAATCACATGTAGAAAGAAATTCATCCAGCATATAATTACGAAAACGGGTAAACCAGTTGTTTGTTCGTACAGGGAATTTGCATTGGTGTGAGAGATCACAAGCACACAAACGTAACACCATTACATGCACACACTGGCATATTTAACGGGTAATTGACTTCTATGCGAAGATGTCACCATTCGATGACTAAATCTCGAGGTATCGAGTGCATATATACAACAATTAAGACCAGCTATAGCTAATCGGATGTAACGTGAGAATGAAAACCAGTTGAAACGTGTATTTTTCGGTGATGTAATTATTCAAAGATGTATATGACTGTTTTCCGTTTTTTAAAGCTCGATTAATCGTCTCGTTGAACGCGTGTCTACGTGTAGTTGATTTCCGATACTAGAATTTTTCTCATGAATGGTTACTACGCTTTCAAGTACATTTGGAAAATATGCTATGTTCATTCACATATTTGATTTTTTTCTCCACATTCGATTATACGTATTTTCTCATCAGTAATACGCTGATATAAGTTAATCAATGGTTTATCGTCTTGGTAGCAAATTAGGTTAAAATTAAATAATCGGTCAACCGGAAGGTTTACTAACAAAGATCAGCACCTTGTGCGGTAGCAGATGTAAACCTGACTGCTTGACTGGCAAATTACCAGAGTAGGTAGATAGCTAGAGACGATATTTATAGAAAAGGTGAAAATTCACTTGGCATAGTGATTTATTTGATGAGTGTTCGTTAATTTACTCGGTAAATTTGTTCATTTTTATAAATATTGTACGTAGGTATTTTACGTTGGAATTATTCATTTCGATTTGGGTTAATGAGATCGTATACAATGATGTTGAAGCGCAACTTTATGGTATTTTGTGATTACTTTAAAATTGAATATTTTAGATGATGTTGATTGTTAAAATGGATTTTTTAAATTAACCTAGAATCTGAAGTAGCCTTCGAATAATAAACTTGAAAGATATGGTAAAAACAAGTTGGCTACATTCTTCGGAGACAATTTTTTATCGCTAAATTTTTTCATCGCTACGTATAAATTTCACGAAACCTGTTGACTATATTGATGTATAACATATCGTAAATGACGAAAAAAGGATGAAAAAAACAATATGAGTTTAACCACGTAGTATCTACTAATATGAGAATCTGTTGCCTCGAAGGTTCTGATAATTCATCTTTCATTAAAAACCACACCAGACACCACCACCTGAAAACAAATTAAACCAAATTTATAAACCAACTGCTCACCTAAAAATCTTAAAATTACAATGTCGAGACGTGCGCGCCTATAACCTTTCGATATCGCATTCCATAATTCCAGGTGCTGCACAAAAAGCATCTGCGGAGTACGAGGCCAGTCGCGTGGCACTGCATCTTTTCAAAACCCATCTTATGAAATAGAAAAAAAGCGTTGTATTGTAAAATTATACATTTTGTATACTTCAGGAAAAGTGGTAGTAGTCTTTGAATGTAGTCGAAGAACGGATACTGGATCCATTATCCAGCCATCTGCTACATTTACACCGAACGGAATTTGAAGGGCGTCGAATATCGCATGAGGGCGGATGTGGGTACTTTCTGGATATTCGACGATTAAGGATGAAATTTCAACGAAATGCCACCGAAGTACGAATTGTCGCCGCGTTTAATTAACAATATCGATGATTTTTTTAAATAATAATGAATAATGTACAACGTACGCAAGTTTAGAGCTGTTTTCAAATCATAAAATTGGTAGCAATGCGAGAAAGCAGCATTTCGGTGGCGATTGTTTTGCGAAAAATTGAAATCGCAAAATTTCCTGTAACCAATCGAAATTTAAAAATTTTGTAGTGTTTCTTACAGTATATCTTTCTTAATTGAATGAAATACCCCTATTTTCTTCTCAGGCTGTGAGGAACTTTTTAGAACGGAGGTATTTTCTTACTACTGACTACTTATTACTTGCAGATAGACAGACTGATTGTAGATTGTACTTAAGTAATTAAGTGAGAGCAACAAAACACTTCTGGAAACCGTAACGTAGAAAATGAAATGATTTAATTCGTGAAGAGGGTTCAGGCTAAATCCATTTCTGAGAGAAGAAAAAATAAATGTAAACAGATACAAGAAATACGTTCATGATCATTACATATGATTTCAATATGAACCCGGAGAACACATACATCGGAATTCGTGATGTTCTGTTAATCTTCATAATGAATTTGAAAGCAGCTCATCGTCGACTTTAAAATCTAATACCATGATTACGAATAACGAGAGAAGATTTTAAACTCCAGATTCAAAGGTTCAAAGTGGATCTGCATGAAAGTACATACTAGGTATTCCGATTCAGACACCTACTTCACTTGTAATTCAAATCGTGTTACTTTTCATAATGTACTCGGCCATTCTTTAAAATAAATTGCATCATTTAGACGGACACATAATGTTGTTTAATGTTTACAATCATTGTAGATACAGGTACATACTACATATACATATTTAAACGTTCCATGCTACATTTCACAATTCATTATTTTATTCATTACGACAAATTCGCGAAAGCATCAAATTGCAGCGTTTACTCCATTCAATTCGTGTTGTGTAGTGAAAAGAATCAAAAGTAAATTCCGACTTTGATGATTTCTGTTGTTCAAATCACGTTCCAGATAACATCGAAGATTTATGTTTATAGAAACGCGACTCCGAATGAACTATCGACACTGCACTGACCAATAGCTGCAAAACCACTTCATTAAACGCTGAAGAATGTAAGTGGAGTTCGGACAAATTGTATTTAATATTGACATTGGCATGCATGCGTTTGTGCTTTATGTGAAAATAATACTCTGTATCGTAAAACTAAGAAGTAAGAATGTTTCGACGAAATATAATGCATCTCGGAACCTTCACCGGTCGTCATGTTCTCATCCTCAATCTATGATCTAATGTATTTATTCAGTTCAATGTTTTGGTAAGGTACGGCAACTCGAAGAAATTTTTTCCGCTGTCGCTTTTTCAAAATGATTTGGCATTTAATGAAGATTAATTCGAGATATCGTATAAGTATGTTATTTAAATATAGAAAAAAATGAAAATATTTTGTATCAATGTATACCTTGTATTTATTTGGGACCCTGGGTAAAGGTTATTTTAAAATTCTGAGACGTCGGTGTCCCACTGATTGAGAATATGAAATTATAGATTGGTAACGCTGATTTATTTTTCTGAGTGTATTAGTGTGTATGTGTATATGTGTGAGCATCTAATCAGTGTGTTTGAGTTTGAAGTTATCACGTGGATTCATTCATAAAGTATTAATTTTAATGCATTATTAATTGAGTGTCGTGGTATTATTTTGTCATTTGTGTATTGTGTACAATTTTTGTTTAAATTAAAGTACGTGTTTAGAAAATCCACATGAATGCAAAAAAAGGAATAGATTGAAGTAAGTACAATGCATCCTAAAATAGGAAGTTAGTTCTGCCAACAATTATCTTACCATAAAGTTTACATGTAGATATTTTTAACTGAACTAGATTCCTCTTAAAGATAAATTATACTACTTATAACTCGAAATTTTCGAGTACAACACAATATGAATAACAACCGCAGATTCAAGTTCACTTCGACGTCAATAGTATCCGTTTGTTTGTACTACATTATGATCTTCATCCGAAGGAAATCAACATAATGTTTTATTACAACGCATTCACAATGAATGGTACATCTACATACGTACAATGTATTCATATTCAAATACAAGTTCTATATTGAAATTCTGTATATCACTCGGATTCAAAGCTAATGAAGGCACGATTTCGCAATAAATAATTACGTGCAGGGATGTCATGGAATATGGCGATATCAGCGCTACCTTGTTATACAACTTTGTACTACTGTGCTTTGCGGTGGGATTTTTCTCAGATGGCAGCACTGAATACTCGATTAATTTCCTGTATTTGTTTGAATTTTACTTTCATTTTTCAAAAATGTTGAAAAAAACGATCATTATTTTTTTTAAATTATGAAATAACTTTTTTAAATGGAATTTTAGTTTAATGATTTTTTTCACAAATAATTGTTTACTCATTTTGAGGCATCAGACATCGGCCTGGATGCTCATTGTTTTGTTGATAATTTGAAATGTTCTTCGAATTATGAAATATTAAATTCATACGTTATTATAATCTTATTCTGTTTTCAGATGCTGAGATATATCAGGTAAGATAAAGATCGTTACTACTGATAGTATTTAGGCAACTTCTATTGCAAGTTCGCATGTCATGGTGTCGAACATCGTTATTTAAGGAGCAACTTCGCGCAATGTAACGCAGACATGAGTAAGTTGCGTAGTTATCGAATCATTTGTGACGCGGTATCACAATGTTGCGTAATACAGAAGCAAATTTGAGTCAACTAAGTTCGTGCTAAATTTTAAAACAATACTTTACAACGGCAACAGTTCGTAAAATACATGACGTCATTGCTGAATAATTAACCATTAAGCTGACTGGTATTTTCACGTCAACCGTTTCACAATTTGTTTCTAGAAGAGTGAACTTGAAACCGCGAAAATTATCTCGTTTAATAATAAATGTATTCCGCAATTGGTTGAAAAATTTCCAATTAAAATCGATATTTTCAAACGCGTATACGCATAGTAGCTAAAATCAATACGAGGCTTATATTCGAGGATAAAAATATTACTAAAACGAAATATATTCCGGGCGTAACTGGTGCCTACAAAAAGTAGGTTATACTGTTGTTTTCATATCTGCGTATCGAAAGTTGCGTTATCAATGTCAAGGCCATTGTAGCGAATTTAGGTCAAACGTAATAAAGCCTATGAACGAGGTAAAGGGAAAAAGGCACGAGGCAATGTCAAGGTAACTTTTGTTAAGGCTAAGGCCGATACTTGGAGAGAAAAAAAGGCTAACTAAATAAACTTGATTGGCGTAAATTTGTCAAGATTATCTTTTTTTCACTCTTTCATCGCGGCATCGTTTCTATTTTATATTCGTTCATGCGAATAAAGACGCGGGAGTTTACGCGTGTGGAAAGCATAGCCTTGTACGTGAAATTTGTTTTTCTCTTCGTTATGACGCATTATTTCGCCTTCGTTTTATCATCTCGCTAACGTCGCTCATCTACCCTTTTTTTTTAATCCTCGTATTTCGCAGGAATTTTTATACTCGAGAGCATCGTGAAATTTTTTCAACTTTCATACCACGTATGAAAGTTTTATAGTTGTCGGATAAATTACAAATTAATGCCTTCAATTAGACCTCTACACTATACAAACAACGCTGGATTTCATTACGTTTGTAATTGGATGAAAAATCGCGTTCAACAATGTATCATAATAATAGGTTTCAACGGATGGTGAAACATGGACCAATTTTTAATTTCGGTTTCATCATACGACGCCAATGCGCTTCACTTAGAACGGAGGATGTTTTGAAGGTTAATTTGTGGTAATTTGATGGAAAAAGGTCTTTAGCGTTATGAGTAATAAAAATTCTAGTATACATTACAACGAGTAGTTTCTAATAGTTTTCGATTATCATGTCAGACAATCGATGGGAATAAATTACCGCTCGGAAAACGCCTTTTATGAAAAATGAAAATCAAGGACGAATCTTCAGATGAATGACCGCTCGCCGACGAGGATTTCGACATACGTTATTCACTTTAATTACATTTGATATTGCTGCCAAAAACATCGCCGAGTGGAACCTTTCTGGAGCCTCTTTAACGTACGATTTGGGGTTCATCCCTTCTTGAACTACTTTTATATCACCCTCTGCGGAGGTTCTGATTAATGCTAAGAGCTGCGGAAAGACGATAAAATAGTACAATGGAATTGTTGTCTTAATAGAAACATTAAGTTTGAAATGATGAAAAAATTTCGATTAATTACCCATCTTCTGCAGCGAAATATTATGCAGTCGGGAGTCGTAAAAGGAGGATGTGCCTTGGTGGGTTATATTTTTATGCTCGTGCAATATTATAATGCTTCTAACTTCAGTGGAGTTTAAATTTTACCTACAAAATGAAATTAATACGGTCTTTCGATTGAATGAACACGTGTTTGTATTGGTAACTAGGGCTGTACTTCATGAACAGAGTATGGTGTGAACTTGACAGCAGCAAGAGAGATTTTCGTCAACTTCTAGCGAAAAAAAATGAAGGATATAACAGAAGTAACCAGGATTGTTAATTTGTTATTAAACGATTAAACACCAGTTCACATGAACTAACTGAGAAGCATTGGTAAGATTTCGACCATATTGAGATGACATATTATTTCAAGCAAAACTCGTTATAGTGTTTTTTGAGAAGATTTCATTTCCATGCATAATTCTTTATAAATATTGTAATATAAAGTGAAGAATTTTTTCAAAATGGTTACGACAAATCAATATCTCGTCATGGAACACAAAGGAAATTACATTTTACAAAATTTTCATCATTAAGGATTACGAAGCCAAAGAAAAAAAAATTAAAAGCGTCGTTATCGTCACTTTTAACCTTTTGAAATTTCATCATCTCGTAAAATTTAAACGTACAGCGAACTACGAGTATACTCATTTATTATCTGAGCTACGGTACCTCGAAGCGAGGAGATTTTACAGGAAAAAAAGTTTATTCGGAGTACAAAAGTAGTATAATAAATCATTTTATACTCGCGAGATTATATAAGAGAAATCTGCAAAGGTTGGAAATGTTTTTTCCGAAGCATTGAAGGTTGCAAGTGATGGCAATAACCTTGATACGTGCCCTTACCTCACACCCGCACTGACGAATAGCACCCTTTGTGCTTGAAATTATTGCAAACTCTTGTAGAAATTTTCGCTTTCTATCGATCCTCCATCTCCCTTGTAATGCCGTTACGTAAAAAGGTCATTGTACCCCTATCCCTAATACGCATTTTCTTGGAAAAAGGCAGTAGGGTGCGTGGAAGGCTTTTTTCCTCACCCTCGAAGGGTGTTCGAAGTGTGTAAACAGTGTTACCAAGCGCAGCACGTAGGGTTTGCAGATCTAAATCCATGTTTAAGCAGTCCTATTCCAAATATGCCTAATTTTCTTCGCTGAGATGCATTTTATGATACTAATCTCGTTCTTTATTTCAACTCGATGGTCGAGCTTAAACGAAAGCAACGACTGTAATCGTCCCTACGTGATGTGAAAACTACAGAAATCGTGTTTAACGATTTTGCTATCTGCGCTTTACGAGCTTTCCCCTTTCCATTTTAAAAGCATTATTTGAGATGATTATTTTTCGCGCTTTTAAGCTTTTTTTTATCTTTCCATACGTGTAGTGCTGTAAGTATCTAATTTGAAATGAAATAATGGAGAAGCTTGAAGAAGGAATTTATCGTTGATGGCTGATGGCATTAAAAAAATAAATAGAAATGGTATCCGAGATTTACTTAATGATTATTAAAGCAGTTATCGGCTCATTTTAAAACAAAAAAATAATGTATCGTATCAAAGCGTTAATTATTTCGCTATATTGCAGATGGCGTTTTGGATTATAAAAGATCTTTCCGTGTAGTATTTATTTCGTTGAAATGCCGTCAGAGCGCTCTGCTTTATTTTATTTAAGGGAATCAAATTTCTATAACTTGATATGAATTTTTGCGGGTATTGCTACCACCTTTTTTTTCTCATTTGGAAATTGAATATTTAATTCTTCTCGAAAATATCATTTTTCATTTCGTTCGTCAAATTATTTTTTTAAATGTACAGTTGCAAAAAGTAATTGTAGTGCGATCTGATTTTTTTCAATTTTGCTCAATTTTTTCTTATCTTATAACTTCTATATTTTTTCAAGTTTTTTAACTCATTTCTACTTCAAAGCAGTTGTAAATTTCTCAATTTCTTATATACTATTCATCTTCTTAATTTATTCTCAGTAGAAAAAAAAACATAATTTTTTTAATAATTGATCGTTCTTGCAAATTTTCAGCGAAATTTCTCTTCGGAACCCTGATTTTTTCTTTTTTTTTTCAATGTCAAAGGAGGACTTTTTAATTTTTTCATCACGATATCTTTCTTTATTATTATAATAATAACTAAAATTGAGTAAATTTGGAAATAGTCTGATCTTACATTTAAAATTAGTGAATTTTCTTTGAATAAATTTTACAAATTTTCAAAGTTTAAGCTGGGGTTTGGCTAAAAGCTGAAAAGTTCGAATAGTATGATATTAAATTTGTGAAAATTTAATATAAAAATTTAAAAACATCATAACTCATCTCGTGTGAGAAAATTATTGAAAAATGATCTGTTTTTGATTTTTAAAATGCGTAAATATCTACTTCAGAAATTTGAAGAATTTATTAGATTTTTAAAAATAATGAAATATGAACCAAAAATTGAAAAATCTGAGAATACATGTTACCTCTGCTAAAAGAAATGACAGCATGTCTAATGTTATCAAGTAACAAGGCCGCCGGGATTTGAATTTATAAAACTCATTACAAAAAATTTTCTGGCTTTCGTTTTGAAAAGATTTTTTTTTTCAACGTAAAGATTTCCAAATTTTTTTAACCTTCGAGTTTTTCTCTTTGAAATTTATTTCACCTTTCATTAATATCTCTTCAACCTTGGATATCGAAATGTCTCGAGGTATCAATTTTTTGCTAGTTTGGGTTTTCTGAGATATTTTTTTTACAAGGTTGTTTTTATCTGATTTTTTCGCCGTTGCCAATAAATATTAGAATTTTGATATCGTGCTGAATTACGAACAAAAAATTACGTAATTTCATTAATGATTTCGTTGGCTGAAATAAATTTAATGATGGGAATTTTGTTAATAATTTTAAGAATCGATTGAAACATGAGTTTGGACTAAAAAAAAGATGTTTTAGAAAGTAGCTTATTTGGGAAACTTGTTTAAGCCATATACCCTTCTTCTCTTTCGTCTCCCAAAAAACGTAAATTCGAATACTTTGTATTTCATGTTTTATACATATTCGTACTGATGAATTAATTATTCGTTACTTTTGTAAATGATTAATACTGAAATGAAACTTCGATTAATTAGATTCATCATGGCAAAAATTGCGAAAACTTCAACTCCAGAAGGTTTGATTTGCGAAAAAAAGTAATAAGTAATCCTTTAACGTTTTAAATAAAAATATCGCAGCGTTCTTACTTCAACAAAAACTTTAGTTATTTTGAAACTTTGGTAATATAATTTGTACGTACTCGACGAAGCGTTGAAATAAATTAGCAGCAAAACGAGCGACATACCGAACAATGAAATAAATTCTCGTTCAAAATTCGGTGAAAAGCGAAAATCAAGAATTTTTTACGTTGAATGAAAATTTTAGTTTTTTTTTTCATCTCACTGGTGTAATTTTTTCCCCATTTTATCGCGTCCAGAAAGTAAACGATGGGTAATTTTTCGTCTCAATTTAGGCCAACATTGTTTTTATGGTTTCTAAATATTAGTAAAGGCTGGAATTTGATGTAATGTTCGGAATTTAATGTATTTTGTGGCATATTTTACTCATTAATTAATTTCATGTTCATAAATCCATTTTTGTGTGAATATTACCCCCCTCCCCCTTCTTCTTTCCTCTTCAGTTTTTTGCTTCTATCTTAGCAGAAATTGATTTAATCAAAAAAATAGCTTGGTTCAAAATTAAAGCTTGTTGAATTTTTAAAACAAAAGATTTAAAAAAAAATCTCATCACTTGACCCTGTTGTACATATTTTATAAACAATTGAAAAAACTAAATTTTTTTGTAGATTTGAAGAAAACAAAATAATTTTGTTTTTTTGATTTCTAACGCATTAATAACTGATTTAACTGAGAAAAGAGATCAATTCAAAATTAAAGGCCACTAAATTATATGCAAAATCTGCTATAAAATAATCACGTCCCTTGCCTAGTTTTCAAGCTATGGACTGAAAAAGTAAGAACGATTTTGATTTTTTGAGTTATTCATGGGATATGCAGTTTTTCATTTTTAGTTCATCGAAAATGGATTTTATGAAGAAATCAGCTCACTCAGCTCGAAGCTTATGATCTTAAAATTCTGAATAAAGTAAATAAAACAATATCTGAGCGTCGAATTTTGAGTATATGAATAATAAAGTTGAACTTTTTTCTCATTTTCAACCTCAAATGCTAAACTGAGTACGTTCGATAAATTGGAAAATCATTTTATTTCATCTAATTATAAAATTTCATCAATAAAATTACACTCAAAAAGGCGACGAAAGTTAATAAAATTTTGACTCGATTTCAAATTATAGCTTTTGTTTACGTTGTAAATTATTCAATTACGTTTCTAATTGATTCGCACTTCTAGATATTCGAGTTGCTGGTTAATAATGAAATAAAAATATAAATGAAAATTACGCCATGTAAACTGATTGAGTTGCAAATACGTTTACTCGTGTATGACCTCGATTCGAGAATATTCCGTTTCCATCCCTCGCTTAGTCATATTACCGTGTATGTTATTAAACGCTATACTGCAACGGTCTAGACTCATCGATCTGACTTTGTCTGTGTCAGATTGAATAGAGTTCACTGTTCGCTGGTATAATCTCCGTGTATACGTATCTAGCCGATAATTATAACCCTTTCGAATAGCCATTAGTATTTTACTTTGCACCCCTTTTTGTGGTTATACTGGAAAAAGTTTCCAGTTCGATTGGCTTTTGTATATTCGACAAAATTATGTTGACTGTCTGCGTTTCACCCTTGGTGGCCTCTTTTGTCGGGGTAACCTCCATGAATAATGTTTTGTTACCCAGACGCTGCGAATTGTACGCTGCAATGGTGAACTTTCGTGATTTTGCTTCTACTGGAAACTAAACGTGTTTGATGAATAGCATATTGTTACGCCGTAAATATCAATATTGCCGTCTATGGTATTTTAGGTGTTTCGTGTTGGTAATAGTATAACTGAAATTATTCAGGAGCGTGTGAATATAATTTAGGCGGATTCGAATCGAAATCTCGTTTAATTTACGATTCAATTGGCAAAATTTTCTGTTGCGTTAAGTTTTTCTGTTTTTTTATACAAATCACCTACGTCGAGGTTCTCCTTGACCTTGATAATTTGCGAATTAACGAAAAAAATTCGTATACCGGGTACATATTTTTTTTAGCGTTCGTACGAGAATTAAGATTAAAAATTCATGTCGTTTAGTGTCCTCCAAATAATCCGATGTACGTATTGGTAATTTTAATATTATCTTTGTTAGAAATTCTCGTTTATTCGATAAGTCATCTTGGCGAATTTTAGCGAACTTTTCGTCCAAAGCCTTGAACCCGGGGTTTTGTTATTTTTTACGTTATTATGTAATAAAAACCAAGCGTAACTTTTTTGGGCTGATAATAACCTCAAATGCGTTTAGTCGCATTTGAAAGGAAGTGAAAAATTAACGTTAATGGAAGATCCAGACGGTATTGTAAAGCAGGGTGAATTAAGATGGACGTTATTTATTTTATTTCCTTTTAATTCAATTTATTTTTATTGACGTGACTTCGTTTTACCTAATCATGTCTGTGTATCTTCCTGTATTACGATCTGCGAATTACGAACTATCCGAAGGTGGAAAGTATGTTCTTTGTCATATTTTTAATCTTCTACGAAATTAACGTTGTACGCGAAAATGTCAAATGTACGGTCTTGACCTCGTTCGTTAGCATCTTTTCTACTCGGTGTAACGATCGGGTCATCAAACCTAAAAATATTCACCTTGGTTATTACGTTTTGCTCTTCCTTTTTTCTTTCGTTCTTTCTAGTCTCTTTATAAGGAGGGTTTTGCGAGTGTACTTGGCGTATATGTTCTTGTATTGTGAGATTGGTACATTGTGATGGCGCTTATTGCGAGCAACCGATTCCGAGAAAAAGTCGCGTATAAAGAAGATCATAATTCTTAATTATGAATGATGAACGGTAAATAATGTAGGAGCGCGGGAGAATAAAGAATGGATCGTTCTGTGAAGTGTTTTGG
Source organism: Maconellicoccus hirsutus (assembly GCA_003261595.1). Lineage (NCBI taxonomy): Eukaryota > Metazoa > Arthropoda > Insecta > Hemiptera > Pseudococcidae > Maconellicoccus > Maconellicoccus hirsutus. Next base: position 162,823 of record QBDW01005000.1, read on the forward strand.
TTATTAATACGTGCGGAGGTGAGTGTACCAGGTAGTTTGATCGGTATATCAAAGTTTCGATTTACAGGAGCCAGGCGTGATGTAATTATCTTGGTTCTCGGAAGCGTTTAATATTCGAGGATGAGATTTTTTGGCGATCGTGAAAATTGGCTTGAAATTTTGTCGAATTTAGTCTCATGCTTGGAAATTTTTTTTAGTGGGAAAATAAACGTGATGTCATTATTATTTTTTTTTCATGTATTTTGTTTAGGCGAAGAAATTTTTCTTTCCAGCAATTTCAGTTATTGAAAAAAAAAGTAAATGAAGAAGTCAAGAGGTTCAGAAGGAATTTTTTTGGACATGTATTCCAACCAAATCACAATACAACATCTTCTTGTCCAATGCGCACTATACAACCATCTTGGAAACAGTCTAAAATTACCATCCTCCCTGAAAATCTTTCCGCACCACGTGAGTCAAATGCCAACTCGTTTTGTCTCGCTTGAATAATTTCTGCTAGCATTTTCTAGAATTGATAACCTCAATTTGATGAAGTAAATGATTTTAATTTGAAAACTCACAAAATTGTTGAAAAGAGAGGGACAAGTTGGTACTTTGCCCCAGTTCCACCTTTTCTGGAAGGACCTAAGAAATCATACATTTTCCCAAATTCTTTTCAAAAAATGAACTATCATGCACAAATTGAAGATGCGTCTAAAAACATTTATCCTGGGTCCATTTGTACCCTCAAAGGCAATTCAAACATGACGGACAAGGTCATAAAACTTTGCAGATCTACATCAAAAACCGTTTTCTAATTGTAGAGAAAACTCCTCTTATGAGAAGACGCGAGTTGGCACGTTACTTACGCGGGGCAGCTACCAAGTCGTGCTCGAGTAGAATCGCATATTCAGTTTTTTTACAAAGTTTTTGTTCGATAACTCGAAAACAAAGCGTGCTACAAAATAAAATTTGTATATCAATTTGTAGGAAATTAAATTTTCTATCGTTAATGTGTTTCCTGAATTTCGATAGGATCAATGATTGGCTAGGTATTGGCAAAAAAGCAATTTGAGGAGCTGCAGCTAAACATTGAAAATTAAAAAATTTGTAAAAAATCGAATTATGAAATTCAGTAGCTAAAAACTTGGTTTTGAGGTTTTTTTATTGTTAACTTCGATCCTGCCAAATTTCAGGGAAGATTTACTTGTGAGGTCATTTGGACACCCAGTATATAGGTTGGATCTTTTTGAAATTCTTTAACACCATGTATTTTCTTCTGTCGAAAAGGGGTTCAAAAAACTGTCATATAATTTAAAAATTGAAAGCATCAACCTGCGTATTTTGTGCCTAGAAACAAATACCTTCGCAAAATTACGCGTAAATCCGATTTTTTTGTGGATTTCAACTTGAATATTTTCTTGTTGAACTTGATTTCTTCGATTCTACGTTTTACCTTGAAATTGTTAAATTTACGATTGAAATATTTTCTAATATTTTCATGGCTTGGATTAATCATAATTTATGTGTTGAGATTTGTTTTGTTGTGCTGATATTAAATTATAAAAAAATCGTTTTTAGGGATATAAACACCCGAGTAATTATTCTACTGAAATTCTTTTGTATTTTGTTGTAAGTTGTTTTGAAATTCACAATGTCTGTGAAACTCTTCCTTCAATGTATGAGATGTTGAAGGAGAGCACAAAAAGAGAGGAAAAAACAAGCAAAATTGGGATTATTTTCGAAAAAAAATATTTTTTTTTATTTTTTGAATTTATTGAACGATCTTGTTGCAGATTTTCATTTTGTTTGATTTTATCATTTCCTCTTCTTTGTTAAAGTAAACATTATGTAATTCGGGTTGCATAACCATACCAAAGGAAACCTCTAGAGGTTTAAATTTTCATCTCTATCATTATCAGCGAAACCATTTGTTGTATAATTCGCGTTACATAAAGCTCGACCCGAAAAAATAAAATATTAATCGAAAATAAACCTTAATTTGCCTATTCAGCGATGCGTTGACTGTATAATTTGTTAATCCGATTGAGCGAATAATTTGTTGCAAAAAAATCAGAGCTACGCAATCACTACGAAAGTTCAAAATTCAAGGCTTTGCAAAAAACCCAGCTGACACGAGCCGATTAACTTGGTGGTATAAAGAGAAAGTAATTAAATTTTAATAGAGAAAAGTTCAACTTAATTTCGTCACTTTGTGTAAAGCTTATCCGCTGTAGCCAGTGGAAAAAATTCCATCGAGAATTTTTTTCCCACGCGGCTCGTGTCAGCCTACACGTGAACGTAGGCCTAAAGACGACGGCGTAAATTGGATATCAATAGGATTAGAAATTAAAACTCGTGTAAGAATATTTTGTGTCAGAAAAATAACAACCTTGAATGTTATTGTACTATCATCGTTTCCCTTTTCTCTCGGTTACCGCGGCCGCGTACTCTTACTATTTTCATTTTCTCTCTCTTTGCGTATTCATAATACTTGGCATTCGATGTTTCAACATTCACTGCGCCAAGCAATGCTAAACAAATGCGACGACTGGCATTTATGTAGAAGGCCAATGCCCTAGTTCATGGTTATTGGTCTCGGAACTCGGTTTTCCTCCATTTTTTCGCTCGCAGTGTTGAAAAACCAAACGATAAATTTTTCGCGAAAGAGAAAATAATGCTGGGTGATTTATAGTGTGCAAACTTCGAAGGGCCACGATGCGAATTTCGAGTGTTTGCAGTTTTTATAACTGATTAAAATATCGACGGGTTGGAGTTATCGAATGTTTTTTTTATCGGTGTCGTTGAAGTGTTATTTTTTCTAATTTACTGTACAATGATGAAATTGGGTGGTTTTTTGTTTATTTGTGGATGAAGTGGTTTTTGAATTCTTTGCAGGAATTTATTATTGTTTGGTTGAAATTCGAGAATTAATTTTTAATGTAAATTAAAACAAATGTAGGAAGGGATTCTTTTTTGTTTGAAAAATTAAACAAAATTTATCAGTTTTTTACTGTTATTGCTGTTTTTTTCAAAATAATTTTTTATAATTTGATTTTTTTAAATTCAGCGAGAGTGGAAAAATCATTACAGGCAAATACATGAAAATTATAAGGAGGACTCAAAAAAGTGAACATTTTTTCTTTCAATAATCTGCTTATGAAAGGGGCCATGAGAGGAGGGGGTTACAGTGGTTTCACGAACACAGATTCATAAATTTCAATACAAGAAAAATTTGTTCAATTGAAAAAGTCTCATTAAAGTTTGTTGGTAGTGAAGAGATCTCTTCTCACTTGCTACGCCCTCGGTATCTTGACCTTGAAATATCAATTTACATTTTTCTGACCAAAAAGTGTCTTCTTTGTATTAAGATTTTGGATTCATATAACAACTAAGTTATTTCCTTGTGTTATTTCTATTCCAAAAATGTAATAAATTGGTAAAAAAGGGGGCTCAGAAAATTTTCCTTTCGCTCTTGACGGCTCTAATGAAAATATGACCGTATAAATCTGATTAAAAGATAAAATCCACCTTAAGCGTCCTCGTAGACACATTCATCACCCATGGATCAGCTTTTTCTCTAATTTTGCAAGTCCAAGGTCATTCTTCGACTATTCCGACTACGATAACGCTTTTTCCTCGAAGAATCAAGAATTACACCAATTTTTCCTTCAAGCTCCTCCTATTTGATTGAAATTTATCGCCATTTTGATACCCACAATTATTCCTGAGTCATTAAATACAAAGTTTCTCGGGTGCAAAAAAAAATCGAAATAATTAATTCCAACGAATTCAACACGGCGAAACAGTCCATTTAATTTTCCGCGAATTTTGTGTAAAAACGTTTGAAAAAAAACGCCAAAAAAATGATTGACTAATGTGGCCTCCAGAAGTCATTGTTTTACTAAGCTGTAATTTACACGCGGACACATGTTTAGGCGTATTTAAGCATATGGAATTTTAGTTAGGCAATTATTCACGCTTAGTTGAATTTTTTTTTCGTTAATTCAAATTTGTAAAGCGAAAAAGGCGCTGGGTGTTTAATCTTTCTCCGGTATATTAGGGTTAAATTACAAGGACATTTATCTCATCGACGCCAAATTAATTATATAGTAAAACGGGAAACGGGCGTTCTATGAATTTAATAAAAGCTCATTTAAGCTAAATTTTACACCGAAGGAAAACTCGCGCTCACGCGAATTTTATCAATTTTATCAACGTTGTGAAGTGCAACGCTCTTGGGTACATGGTTCTGGAACAATTACAAATTCATCGGGGTTTTCAGGCAATCGATGGTTATATGGAGGAAGTTTTGGTAACAGGATGAAATGACGATGGTATACGAACATCGATAAACGAAGAAAAATCACCAATAACGTTTGGGTTGTTGAACTATGGCGAAATTTATATCGGATCAAAACGATGTACCGGGATGAATTTACAACATTGAAACCGCATTCTTGCAAGTGATCCGACGATGCCAGATTTCTCGAGAATTGATTTACGATATTAAACGACGGCGTATCGAAAGACAAACGACAAGCTTTGCTGAACCGAATAATACGAACTGGTTCGTATGTATGTACAACAATGTAGGGAAAAATACGCCATCGTAATGGCGGATTCATTTTGTGACCTAGAGAAACGAACGAGGTTCTTTATTCGAAGATAGGCGTAATTTGTGGAGCGAATATACGCAAGACGCAGAACGTCGACAAAGAACCGAACTGGCGATGTAAACGATATAGCCTTGAACTTGAAACCGACGTGAAAACAACGGGAATGAACTTATCGCGAGATATTCCCTCGACGTCCTACGTTCTTCCTTCCGATCGACGGTAATTTCATCGAGTTGAACGCAGGACTAGGAATGACGGATATGACGGAAGGTCTGTTTTCTCGGTTTGGACGGACGAGAGAGCTCAAGATGTCGCAATTATGAAATATAACCGGTTCCGCAACATTGTTATGGCCTTTCTGAATTCGGTAATATTTTTCGTGGGTAGAGAAGAAAAGTGATAAACGGTTCGGGTTATCTCAGCGATCGTCGTAAGGCGTCCATTACACGTTCATTATGTGATTTTTCTTAGACGCAATTTCTTATGTGATTTGGAGGTCAACTCGAAGCGTGGAAATTGAAGTTTTTTAATTTAATCGTCGCTAATTTCTTGTTTGGAAATAATTGGAAGCATATTGCGTAGAAAGTCTAAGGCAAGGGTGACTTTGACATGGAAGGCAAGACGAGTAATCGGATTTTGCGACAATTTAGCGCAATTTATGACCTTAATATGAACTTGGATGAAAAATTTATGATAATCTTTTTAACAGAGAATTTCACGTAGAATATTTTTCATGGTGATAATTTTTTCAAAAAAGTTGATATTTCAGAAGATACAGACGATTTTAACAATACAATCAATACAAAAGATCTCTTCCTCGAGCAGTTGTATTGGATTTTTTTTTCAAAGTTTGTAGCCTTAATATGAACCTACACAAAAAATTTTTTTTAATTTTCTCGTAGAAAATTTCACGAAGAATATGTTTTATAATGACCATTTTTTCGAATAAATTAATATTTAAGAATAGAAGTAATTTTAGTAGCTCAACAAGATCAACAAAAATCCTTTCTTGAGCATACTGTACTGGAAATTTTTTGTTCAGATTTTGTGAGTGTCGTATGGACTTGAATGAAAAATTGATAAGAACCTTTTTTGTAGAAAATTTCAAGAAGAATTTTTTTGCCATATTAATTTTTATCAAAAAATTGATATTTAAGCCATCTTATTAATACAAGCGTTCGAAATGATTCCTTTATGAGCTTACTGTACGAAAAATTTCTTTTTCAGCTTTTATGACTTTTGATATAAACTTGAGTAAAAAATCGATAAGAACTTCTTAGAAAATTTTAAGTAGAATTTTTTTGTAACGACAATTTTTTTTGGAAAAATAGGTATTTAAGAAGATAAAAGCAATGTTACCAGCGTAACCTTGCAAAAATCCTTTTTTGAGCTTGCTATATCAGAATTTTTTCAGCCTTAATAACCTTGATATGAACTGTAATGAAAAATTGTTGAGAACCTTTTTCATAGAAAATTTTAAATAAAAATATTTTTTATAATAACAACTTCTACTAAAAATTAATATTCATGAATATAAAAGCAATGTTACCAATGCTACGCTGCAAAAATATTTCCTTGAGCTTACTACTGGGAATTTTTTTCAGCTTTTTAATTTGCCATTGAACTAGTTCCCAAATTAGAATTTTTTTGGATAATTTGACGTATCCATGGTGATTAATTTACCCATTTCGATGAATTTTATCGGTTTGGGAAATTCAATTTTTTTTTAGAGGTGTGTCCGAGCACGCAACCGATTTTAATTTCGATTACAGTATTTTTTTCTCCAAATGAAAATTGTACGACCTTCGTAATAACTACGACTGTACAGCTATTTTCACAACAAACGACGTCAAAGGGTGAAGACAAAATCAAATTTCCAGCCGCTTTGGAAATATAAACGTGTCTCCTGCTGTTTCCAAGAGGGTGGACAATATCCTATAACCTTGAAAGATTTTTATTTTCTCGTATTCGACTACCTATTGTCGGCGTTAACTGTGAAAAAAAATAAAAAGGGATCTTTTTCTGAAGCTTTCCAAATTCATTGTCAACGACGTTAAGAAATTTTACTTTGTCATGGTTTTCATAAAAGATCGAATAATAGAATAGGTACCTCTTTTTGTTTTCGTCTATGATTTCTAGATAATACAGTTGCCAAAAAAATATAACGCGCGTAATTTACTAGCGGAGCTTTAAAGGTTAAAAATCAACTAGAAATTGTCCCTGAAAATTGTTAACACGTTCGTTGAACGTATTTTTATGAGTTTATTGTTCCTTTTTTTCATTTGAACTATCGTATTTAAGGTCAATACTGTTGGAATATTAAAAAACCTTGAAAATAACTGTGATAATTATAGAGAATGGGTAATTCAACTTTATTCGGTGTCTTAGTTTATCAAGATAAATAAGCGGTCAAGTGTTTCGTTCTAATTCAACGTTTTTTAAACGAAAAAGGTCTTTTATTCTGTGTAGGTGCACGACCTTGTCGATGGGGGTTTGAAAAATTCCACGTATGAATTTAATTCATCAGCCGACAAAATGGCGCTAAGGGAAAACGTAGGAAGAAAAAGGATTCGAAATTCAAGTATTTTAGATTTCCAACGAAGGTGTTTGATACGTACGAAATTTCAAGATGTCAAACGAACCAAAGATTTTGAAAGAAAGGAATATAAAAATAGAAAAATACATGATTCACGTTAAAATTATTTCGCATTTTATAAAATCAAATATAATATTCAAGGTACCTAAAACGAACAGGTCATTACTCCGAATAAAAAACCAAGTGGGACTGGATTTTAAGCAGATTGTTATTCTTGAAAACATCGAATGACTTCATTCAGGAAGACTGGATTATCAGGTACGATTTGGGGTTAGCCTTGAATATCTCTGGAGATGCGTATGAGATCAAATATGGGGCAAGAGAGGAGATGGGTTATGGTTAGAGGGTTATCGTCGAAGAATTATGTAGCAGATTTACAAACACTGGTAACCATAATTTATAATTTTTTTTTTCAATCTTGGATACACCTGGAGGTTTTTTTACGCTGATGGTATTTAAATTCTGGGTTTCGCGATTTATTGGCAATATATTTCAATCGGGTTCGAGTTTAATTTGTTCGTTGAAAAGGTGAAGGTCTTTGGAGGATGTGGATTTTGTGTAGCAAAAAAATTTTCAGGTGGAAATGTGGATTCAATATCGAATTATAATTCACGCCTAAGGGAATTCCAATAAAATCATGGAATTGAATGGTAAATTGACTGTGAAGAAGGAAAGCCTTTTTCGGAATAAAAAGAGCTCCTCTGTGACGTGAAATTTTTCAAAAAATTGGAGCAGATTGGAAACATGAAAGCATTTTACTTAATTTTAATAATTCTTGTTTGCCTACTTTTAATCCAAAGCTGATCAAAGGACTCCAAAATACCTTCTAATTCGGGTTCATTCGTACAATTAAGAGCGTTGGTGTTTTTCAGCGTAATTGGTGGGAAACACTCGTTTGGTTAAATTAATAATGAACTGCTCGTCTTATTGCAGCCCACTGGCATTTGTTTATTTCAGTTTATAGTCGGAATAGATGCTTATTGCTGTTCTAAGTTTCGATATTTTGATTCAGATATTTCGATATTTGAATTTTGATTAATCAATTTCGGTATATCAATTTTGATAAATCAATTTCGATACAAGGGTTCTGGTAAATCGATTTCGATGTATCGATGTTGATGAATTAATTTTGGTATTTCAATGTGGTTTCGATGCATCGATTTTGGTAAAGCAGTCTCTATACAATCGTTCTGATAAATCGATTTCGATGTGTCAATTTCGATTTTGGTTAATCAATTTAGTTTTGAGATATCGATTTCGATCAATTAATTTTAATATATCAACTTTGATAAATCAATTTCAATTTCGATTTCGATGTATCGATTTTGATAAATCAGTTCCAGTACGTTGATTCTGATAAATCAATTTCCATTTCAATATTTTGCTTAAACAATTTCGATATTTTGATGAATCGATTTCGCTTCAATCCACATTTTGAGGACTTATTATATTTCATGCAAAAATACCAAGTCACTTCAAGAAAGAAAATTGCTGAAATATATAATTAATTTTTTTTATTGTGATACCATGTCTGTGATCTTCGAATTATAATATATTGCCTAAGATGAATACTTTCCCAAGCATCTTCGTTTCTCGTATTAAACAACCATCTCCGAGAAATATTCCTTTCACACCCTTTACACCCGTTTGTGACGCTTTTCATCCAGAGGCCGCAGATGTCCACTGAAAATTAGATCTCCTCTTGTATAAATCCTTGTAATAATGTTGTCAAAACGATCCGGCAACGTGTGATTTCCAAACAATAAACCATCATGTTTCCTGCACTCCGCATACGTTCCTTCGCCAGCTATATACATGGGAACTGGTAAAAAAAAATACTTTTTTAAATATCCGAGGTTCGTTCACCCTCGGAAAAAACAATCAATTGTTAATTAAACATAAAACAATTTATTTACATTTTAAGGCGCCTTAAAAATGCCAAATTATGCAAAATTATTAACACCGTTTAAGCTAATTGGGTGGTAACCTTTAAAAAAAAGATATAAACACAGCTGAACAAAATGAAGACATATACTGACTGAAATAAAGCGATAACGAGCAATTTTTGTTCCTTTTTTTTTTTTACGACGAACGGAGTAGTATAGCAAAACAGTATGTAAGTATGGTGACCCGTAACGTCGTAAATAAAGCACGATGAGGTTGTCTGGAGAGAGTAGAGTAGCGTCGGGGTAAAGTACAACGGAGTGTAACATTCGATTAAGGTTGTCGCGAAAAGTGTACTTGATATGGCTGCGGCGCGTACAGACAGAGATGCTTTTAGATGTTTCATAAATACGTGTATCGATCATATTATAATTGTGTTAATTTGCATACACGAAATGTGTACTTGGAACGGAGTGTGCTTCGTTTGGTCGCTTTAATAGTTTAAGCGGATTTTGAATACGACATTGATGGTGTATTAATAACAGACCTAACAGAGCTTATTTGACGTAGATGCTCGGCGACGCTGGCGCCTTTTTTTTTCTCGACGAAAAACTAAAAATTTTCCCATTTCCTATGGCGAAATAAGCGCAGAGAGAGGAAAATTATCCAATGTAGGAGGTTTGGAGGTAACGAATGTTCGCACAAGATGAATACAGCGTCCGCTAATGTACGGTTTAAATGAAGAAGGCATGCGGAGGTACACGGTGCAATGGTTGCCAGGAAACGTCGGGTAAACGTCCGCTAATACACGGGCAACAACCTTGTTCGACTCGTTCGTGGCTCCCCCACTATGTATCACTCTCATCGTACCCATTTTGCGATTAAAATTGAAATGGGTCAAGTGCTCATGATCGTTGAAATTTCTTTCACACCGCGCCCAGTAAAAATTACAAGAGACTAAAAATTTGATACGCTTGTGTGGTAATAAATCCCTTTTTTTGGCGAAGGCCTCTTGGTAAATTTTCAAATGGCCGTTTATCGTGTTTCGCAGATAACACCTTAAACCAGACGATTACCTTCAAAGATCGTGAAACATTTGTAAAATAAATTTGTTTAAAAAAATTCACAAAACATGTCTGCTTACGTTAAGTATAACACTGACCTTAATTACGAGCGAATTTTTCGCCATAGATAAAAAATTTGATAATGTAGTCGGCGGTTGTAACTTATCGCCGTTGGTGAAACTTACGATATTTTCACGTCGATTTTAATCTAACGTATTAAATTACCGCGAACCTATTACGCATAGGATTACCCACTTATTTTTGCACCTCCATGTCATTTAACCTTGAGAATTTTTCGGACTTTGTTTTATGCATTTAGATGATTTATAGGTATAATAATAAATCAATCGTCAAATTAAATCAGTAGATGAGATATGTGGGCAAAAAACATAACCGAGAGTATCAAGTTTTTGTATTTTAAATTATTTATGAGAAGAAAATTTTTCTATGAAATTTAAGCCATAAAAGAGACTTATTAAGAAAAACGTACGAAAATTGCTCATTATGTTGTTTGTCAATTTATACAGGTCTCAAAATGAAGTAAAAAAAAAATTCGAAGAAAAGAGTTTGCGTGTATTGTGTCTTTCAACCGAAGCAATGTGGAAAAATTTGGTTAAAAAATTGATCAATTTCGATTTTAAATTGTTGAAATGAGAATATTCAGAGCAACATATGAAATCAACAGTAGAATATCGAAATCGAAGTGTTGAAATACAAATAAGTTATATGGAACTTGAAACAAGTATCTTAATCGATAAATGTATTGAAATCAAAACATCAGAATTTCAAGCAAGATGTCAAAATCAAAGTATCGACTTGAAATGTTTGAATTGAAATATCAAAATCGAATTACGAAATGCGAAACATCGAAGCATCCAAGTCGAAATAATGAAATCAAGATATCGATATCAAATCATCAACAGCAAAACAATGTCGAAATATTGAAATTATCGAATCAAAATCGAAATGTCTTACTTGAGGCAAGAAAATCAACACATCAGGTCGAACTATTAAAATGAAATCGAAATTATCACAATCGAAACGCTCAAATTAAAGTATCGAAGTCGAAGTATCGATAATCGAAATATAAAACTTGAAATCCAAATATCAGAATCAAAATGTCTAAATCGAAATACCAAAATTTAAATATCGATATCGAAACGTCGATAGTGAAATGTTGAAATCGAAATATCAAAATGGATGTATCGGAATCAAGATGTGTAATTGAAATATCCTGATTGAGATTTCGATATCGTAACATCTATGGTGAAATATCGATGTCGAAATATTGAAATCAAAATATCAAAATTGAAATATTGAAATCAAAATATCGAAATATCAAAGTCGATGTATCGAAATCGAAATATCCAAATGGGTGTATCGGAATCAAAATGTGTGATCAAAATATAAAAATTGAAATATCGATGCCGAAGAATCAAAATCGAAGTATCACAAATTACAATCGAAATGTAGGAATTGAGGTATCGAAATCGATACATTGAATTCGAGATATGTGAATGGAAGTGTCGTAATCAAAAAACCGAAATTAAATATCGAAATCGAAGCATTAAAATCGAAATATGGAAATGCATGTATCGAAACTAAAATTTATAAATTGAAATACGAAATTAAAATATTTAAACTGAAATCACAAAATTGAAATCTCGTTATCAAAAATTAAAAAAGAGTAGATCTACTTTTTTCTTTGGTAATTTTCCAAAAAATCTAAAAATTACGTTGAAAGATTACACTGAAATTTCCTGCTCGTGAGATCTAGTGACACGAAATAAGATTAAGCTTGTATTCCTGTACATTTGACCTTGAATAAGAATAAATTCATGAAAACCAGCAATCGAATGACTGATTTCTGTTTTATTGAAGGAAGACCCTAATGAGGTAACGTGGGATTTTTCAATAGCGTAGGTTGCACGCTTCAGTAAAAATTTTTTTTCATTTTAATACTCGTTTTCGAAATAATGAAATCGAATACGTTCTCGAAAAGTGGTTTGTAATCTAAAGTATTCTCGTTTTTTGGTTTCCTCGAGGGATAAACAAATTAGCAAAAATTTCACTGTGTTTTTTCGTATAAGCTAAACATTTTGTCGAAGAAAATTGTTTTATATTTCATTTAAAATAATGCAAATCAAACAATAATCCCAAAGAATAGAGTTATAATTTTGAGAAATACTTGGGGAAAGAATATCAAGGTAGGCGAAAAAATCGATGGCGCATGACAACAAAAATGGGTAAAATCCCGAAAACTTATCGTGTTATTTATGATTTAATTTAAAATAAGTGTCTTTTTGTTTGGTAATATTTTGCTCGTGTTACGTGATCAGTATTATCTTTGGTTCAAGCGCTCGTGACCGTAAACGCTATATATATCTACCCTAACATCGACATACCATTACGTTTGTACAAAAGTAAAGACCATCAAGTTCATTTACGTATAATTGCGTAGAAAACGTGTAAAACGACGACGTGGTGTGTATGTGTGTACACGAAGCCAGCATACAGTAAACGCGAAACTTGTTTTCTCTGTTTTTATCTATAATTAGCGGAAGCGACCTTGGCCGAGCGACCAGGTGAATAACCCAGTATCGAAGTGAAGGACGTTACCCTTCTAGTTTCTGCGCGATTAAAGTAATGGGCGTTTTGAACAAAATGCGCTGCCAAGGGGGGTGAACCCTGCCGCTCGTTACGCTGGGAAACTTCACACTTCGCTCGGCTTTTTTGTACGCTTCCTATAACACATACCTCGATATCGTGACTGAGTTTTCTTAACCCCGTATTCGATTTTTAGTCGGGGGCCTGAATTTTCCGCAAATTTTGCCTCGCTATTGATTTTCTTGCTAAATTATTCGTTTTTGCGCACTACGCGGAATTTTTTTTGTCCTTCTTCTCGTTACAAAACGACGTGAAATTCGTCGCCGGTTTCGTTTTACTTTAAATTTCACACTTGGTCGATGTTGCGAACGCCGAGTTGAATATTCGGAAGATGTTCGAATGCGCTTTCGTAATCGTCTTCGATGATGAAGCGTGCATGGCTTCGTGAAATAGCTTGGTTATTACTCCCGAGTCTCGACTCTCGAGCATCTAACTTTGGCCTGTTTCGTCAAATGAAGGTTAGTGGTTCTCAAAGTCTACACGTGGTTTTATTGAAATGGAAATTTCAACGTTTATTTTAAAATTTACCCGAGCTTGAAAGGAGATGCAGAGGTTGCGATCGGCAGGGTCGTGAACTCGAGTTATAATTGGTGAATGTATTATCGCGTGTTTTAAATTTTTAATTACGTCGTTCTTCCGATACGAAAAATTGCTGTTATTATCGATCGGGATTTTTGTATTTCTGTAAATTTTCCATTTCGACCTAGGAAGTTATTAGTTGTAAATTCAGCGCTGATGAGGATTTGGGTTTTGTCACGTTCGGCCGGTGCCCAGATTCGTCGAGGGGGGGAGCAAGGGAGGGAGCACGTTGCCTCGGGTCCTGTTTTTTAGAAGAGCCTGAGAAATTTAAAATTATGTAGTAATGTGGCCAATTTTTCCCCAATTTTTTTCAGTTTGTATCATTTACAAGTTGAGGAGGGGACCCCAAACTTTTACACTGGACCCATTTTCGCTCTTGACGGCCCCACTGATGCCTAGGACGTTTTAAGGGAGTATTTTTGATCTTTTTCTCAAGAAAAAGGCTCAAGTTTAAGAAGAATGAATAAGCGAAATAGTTTTATTAGCTTAAACGTCGAGGAATAAATAAAGAGGAAGTGATTAATTATGTTTAGTGTAAAAAAAAGTACAAATGAAATTAAAATTGAAGAAATAATACTTCAAAAAAATAATATGATTAACATACAAAAACTTCATTTTTGAACACCAAGTAAATAAATAAATAAATAAATAAATAAATAAAGAAATAAATAGATGAACAAACAAACAAACAAACAAAAACAGAAATAAAAAATCGCGTATAAAACGGAAACAAAAAATGTGATGAATGATAAAAAAGAAAAAGGAAAAATAATAGGAACAAAAAATATTAAAGAATAAAAATGAATAATCTCGGATCACTTTTTATCGACTAAATATGACGTCATAGATCATGGAATAGGATCAAAATCAAAATTATTACCATTTTTTGTGCCTCCATGTCCTTAACTCACGAACAAGTGCATCAAATTATTTTAAATTTCGGATATTCCATCTTCTGGTCCAAAAGATTTTCATGAGATATGTATTTTACCTCCAGATCTAAGGTGAGGGGGAAGGGATGCAAAAATTGGTTTAAATAGACCCCTTATACTGTTAATTTTTACATTTTTTCGAAATCAAGTACCTCATTATTAGTTTTAACGCTTCCTCTTTGTATCATTTTTTGTAGCCATCAGTCAAAAAATTGAGAAAAATCTCCTTTCACTTTATTTTTTGAGTCAATTAGTAAATTGAGAGGAATTCCCTTTGTTCAGAACTTGAGAACTGAAAAGACCTGACGTCATATTTCACTGTAGACATATGGGTACTTGCGGGGAGTGGAAAGGGTATACTCCTCATCTCACAACCCCACCAAATAACGTGACGTCATTTTTTTTGCCTTGCACAGCAACAGAGGCTTGAGGTGGTTTTTGAATCTTTTTTTTTGTCATGAATAGACTTCAGGACTTCATAATTTCTTAGGTTGAACAAACCATAAAAATGGACGCATGTAATGGCGTCATAATTCCTTTTGTCGTAGAATTACCCCAATAACGTCATTGATCCAGCTCCACGTGACGTAATCCATGCTGAAATTATGTTAGCAAAATTTCTCAGGCAAAATTTCGATGCTTAGTTCAATGACTTCGCCCTCTTGAGAAAATAAGCTTTTGAATTATATTGAAAAGATGCTGAATTTCTGTAAAATTGCTTTCAAGTCTCACCGACGAGTAACTTTTGAAAATTCTTTCTAAATTTAATGGGCACCGTCGAAGGAGGTAAAAATGAATTTTTTAAAATTTACGCGAAAAAACTTATCGAAACGTTTAAACGAAAAACGTGCAACGAAAATTTGATTTTTAGGGATAGAAAAAACTTCAAGGTCAACTATTCTTCGTATCTTCTTTCGTCACCGCCATATGTTGTGAAACGTCGAATTCGTTGGTGAAAAATTTTTTTTCGACGAATTCTCATTCGTTGACGTATCACACCGCGAGTCAGATGAAATTTTAAGGCGTCATACGCAACCTTTATTACTTACTAACCTACGCTCGAATTAATTTTTCAAGAATCGTGAATTGCATAGTGAAATTTCCACGACCGGGCACCTTTGTCGTACATCCACCTCGCGGATGAAGTTGTTTACATCGTTTCGAGACACGAGTTATTCGAAATACGTGTCGGGTATTCGGCGCACGTACATTTGCGACGCGAAATTTACCATTTCACGTGGCCGTAGAATTTTCGTCATTTTCGTTGGCCTATAATTTGCGAATCGATGAATCGCATGGAAACAGGGAAAAAATCCGAAACCACGGAGGTCATTACCTTGATTGGTCACTTACCTGAAGAGTCGGCTTAGTTGTAGGTTCATCGTATGGAGAGTTTTAATTCAAGGTTGAACAGTTTGTTTTGCCGTAGTTGGCTAAATAAATTCCAGCACAGAAGGAAACGAAAATTCAACGTAGGCTTTGTTAAATGTCGTTAATTCAACTTCTTCACTATATTACCATTGTTGTTTTCCCTCCTCTATTCTTATCCGGCCTCTGTAATTTGACTATGATTTCGTCTCGGAATCCTTGAACTTCAATTGCTAACTCGATAGAACGCATTCAACGTCGATAGAGAAAGGAAACATTGCGACAGAAATTTTTTCGTAAGAAGGGTTTTCATGATCGTGGGGCCTTGTATTTACATCTAAGTTCAACATACTTCTTATCGCGATGTTTTAAATAATATAATCGTTGACCTATTACACATAGAATTCAACTCTTGACTAGACTAGCCTTCGGTACTTCGTATTAAAATGATAACGCATGGAAAATATTAATTAATCGTCTAATTGGGCTAATTTAAAAACCTGTTGGCACTTTTTTTTAAAACACGATTTAAATACAGAACGTTTCACGAACTTATTTGTAGTTCGTTGAACTTCGTTTACTTTCTTTTAACCTTGAATTTATAAACGATATTGGAAGTTGATGTTTCACGAAAAAAGAAACCAACAAAAGCCAAATACCCAAATAAAAAGTAATAAAAACACGAGCTCGGTAGATTGGATTTTAGCCGTTTGCATGAATATTGTACGGCGTAACGATGGCGAAATTTTTCGCAGAAAATTCTCCAACTCGTGTACATTTCTTCAAAGGTTATAGGCCTAAATTGAAAGAGCGCGTGCAAATTTCACCTTCTTATAGTTGACTCGTGTTACGGCTAAAAATATTTTTCAATCAGCTTTTGAAATATGACGCTGAGAGCGCGTAGGATGATGCGGCCACGATGCGTGTAGTTTTTTTTTATCAAATTACCCATCTTTATTTAGTTTCCTGCGTTTACATTCCTCGGTGTAGCGAAATGTTTGGCAGGTTGCGTCGAAACAGGTGTTTATGACTTTTGATAAAATGTTTATTTAATGCACGTGCATGTGATATGGGTAGAAAGCGAAGTCGTATTATCCCCGCTACTTCCACAGATGACTAATTTTATTTTTACGATGTAACAGACGAGGAAAATTTAGGATTTGGAGATGCGAAGGTACTTTGAGAGGCGATTCTCGCGTTATTTAAATTAACTACGACGATCTTTCTTAACGCTGAATTTGGAATATTTTCGTCTTTTTAAGCTCCTAAAGTAGCTTTTTAAACAATCTGATTTTAGAGTACTTTTTGCGGTACTTTTCTTATATGTTTAAAATTTACCTAAAACGACAATAGGGAATATATTGACGTCACAGAGAATACACAATTCACGTTATATTGTTAAGGAATCGAGTATTCACCTTTTTTTGTAGGTTTTTTTTTTACGAATTTTTCTGAAAAACTACGAAGAGTATTCCGGTTCCTTTTGTTGAGCTGGAAGTACGAAATTTATTCATATTTTTTCGTATATTAATGATAAATCAAATCATTGCATAACACAAAGCAATGCAAATGAATTTATACTTTAGTTCTATGACAGCTTTTTGAAGTGAGGAGGGTGGAGCATTAATAGCATCGACCAGAAAAGTGAAGTATAAATTTTGAAATTTCGTTTTTACGGAAAAGCAGTCATCTTGCTTGAAACCGGATCTGACTCTTTTCTCCCCTCTACTCAATGAATCGATAATGACGTCATATGCTTTGGAAATGGCCTAATCATGACGTGACTTTTATCTCTCTCTCTCGAGATAATTCACCCGAATTTAATAACGCGAAATTATAATCAAAAAGTTGAAATCTGCATGCATTTGATTTTTATGTAAAAGCTCGATAAAAACCGTTAGTCCGTTATCACGTAAAAAATTTACGAAAACGAGGTATTAAACGAATTTTTCCGAATATTTACCAACTTAGCTCCTTTCGTTACCCATAGACAAAGCAAGAGCATTATAGATCTGTCATGCGATAAGTTCAATATTTTCGTATCAAGTATGTCAAACCCAAAGTAAAAAAAATGTCCTATAAACTCGTTCGAGATGAAAATCTCGATTTTCTCGCGTCAATTAGCATACTCGCGAGTTAATAAAAAAAAAACCATAATAGTGAGATTAATTACAAGAAACCATCAAAACCACTCATATACTCGATGACAAGTAATAAATTACATTTTGAAAGATATATGGAGCATTTTATTCATCCTTAAGCACCATGCCCTTGAAAATGAACCATAAAGATGATCTCGTGTGCATATATTACGTGCGTATGCATTATAATACAAAAATGCTTTTTATCGGAATAAAAATAATTTTGTTTTCCGATATGAACCATATCGCAAGCGGTTTATAGTTCATGAGGCAAGGTTAGCTATTGCATATTGTTAACAGCTGGATTTGCTTCATGTTTCCTGTTACACATTGGTGAAACATATACATAATATATCGAATAAATTACAAGCAATTTTATACGTTATGTGTGAAAATGAATTTTCAACTGGTACGAAACGCATCGACGAATACGAAGCGTGACCGTTATTTATTTATGTAAACAAATGCATCGTTATGAACGAGAATAATTGACGCGAATTACGAAATATCGAATGTAGCGAGAATGTGTTGAAAAAATAAATCAATTTTTCAAATATTCTCGCAAAAATTTACCCGAAAGTGAAAGCATAAACAATGGAGGAATGTAGGAAAATCTGAATATTTTAGGCCGCAATTACGACTGTGTAAATATTTAACAGATGTTTTCAACTTTAAGCTTCGATATATTAACAAACATTTTCAGTTTTAAATACGAGTATCGTCTGTGTTTGGGTTTTTTCTTTCGAGAGTTTCGACGCGAATTCGTTATTTAACGTTTTTTCGAGTATGTATTTGTATTGTGAAGACCGAATTCAATTGAAGATAGGGATGTTTATTGGAATTTTTTTAATAATTTGGAGCACGAATGTGACTTTTTTTTATGCTGGTGGATTTTGAATAAAGGGGGATTGTGGATGTTACGTTGAAAGTACGAGCGGAAAATGAAAGAATATTTTATAATTATTTTACGCGAGTGAGAGATAATCAAAGTGTATTTCAATTTTTATTTTTAAAAAATAGGAATAACGAAGACAATCAAAAATACGTAATTAAAAGATACTCATCGTTCGAGAAGTTTGTTTTATTTCGGAATCGAATAAAAATAGAACTCGAGCACTTCGATAAAAAGAAGTAGGTAATTAAGTAGGCTGTTGAATGCTATTAAAAGTTTATACACATCGTAGGTTTATGAGTACGATAAATCAAAACTATTTGGATGGGAAAAAAACCAAAAATTAAAATAATTTTTCAGGAACAACTTGAAATTTGAAGAATAAGTGGTATGCAAAATTTCAGCGAATACGTTCAGTGATTTTGGATCAGATGTAATAAATTTTGCATTAAAATTTAGACGTTGACAAATCGTCCAGTTGTTCTAAGTCTAGATGATCTAATCAAAATTAATTCTTGAGTTCAATGTTCATGATAGAGAATTCAAACATCATTTTAAAAAATTCCCAAAAGGGCGTAAAATTGGTGGAAAATAAAAACTTTTTAACTTTAAAGAAAAAATCAAATGTGGACTTGTATAATTTGCTTGCAAATATGAATGGAAGATGTAATGTGTAATTATGATCACAGAATGGATTTTTTTTGGAATTTATGAACCACTGATTCCTTCAAATTTCAGAAATACGGCCAACTGATCACATAGGGTCACCACGTGTTAATTTGACCCCAATTTTACCTCATATCCTTCAATTTTACAACATGGTACTCAAGTTTAAGGACATTGTATTTGGAGGACCTTATGACCATTACATTTAAACGAACATAACTTTCGTTGCCTTGAAATATGATGTAATTTTTTTTTAAATTGCTTTAAAGAGCGAGAAATTTTTTTATGACAAATTGAAGTTTTGAAATTGTTTGGTAAATCATGGACAAAATTTATTAACTGTTTTTAGAATTGGTGTGCTTTTTTATTTACAGAAATATGAATAAATTTAATCGTTTAATCATGTAAGTAATTTTTGGACCAATTTTCTTAGGTAAAATAGCACCCAAAATTTCAACCAAAATTTAAAATATGCATAAGCACTATAACGATTGAGTTTTTTGTACATAATGCCGAAGAATGTACTTGAGTTGAATTACCTTCAATCGAACGGAAAATCAAATCACTTCGATATTTGATGTTTTAATCTGTTTCGGAAACGAATGAGATACTTGACAAGATATTAATTTAGGGAACAAAGTTCAGATTGAATCTCGAAGAATATTGATTTTATGAACAAATAATCGATTGATTTAAATTTATTTGAAAATTATGCATTATGAATTTCAATTATAATACCATCAATGAATTTATGGTAACAGAGATTTAATTCACCTGGATATAAAAGCAATTTTTTAATTAATTTCTGATCTAGAACATGTAATAAATTATAGGTTTTCATTTTTGAATATTCATTTCTCTATCGTAACTCTTCACCTAATCAACTGATTTAAGAATTGTTCCAATGAAAAAATTAGTGTAAAACATTTTCAGTAATTTTTACTTGAAAAATGAAACGTGGAATATTTGTAATCAAAATTCTGCAACTTTTAGAACCCCTTGGTCATAAATTTTTATCCTTCATTTTTAGGATATACCTATGCAACCTTTCATCTACTTCACGTTTCATGATTTATTTCTCAATATCCTTTGCTTGAAAAGTCGAAATATGCACTTCAAAAAAAAATGGCGTCACACTATTGGTCATGTCATCCCGATAAGCCTCTCTTTTCGTACTTAATTCTCGAATAAAATTCGAACTAAATCAGCTCATGATTTTAAAGGTCGAAAAAAACTCGAAAAAGATTGGTTAAAAATGGACGAGAACTTTAACTTTGATAACAAGTTCAATACACTTTTGGCATTCAAAACACATAGGAGTTGAACTAATTGCGATATTTTTGTACAAGGTAGGTCAATGCGATATGTTTTGCTCATTAAAAAAAAATAATAATAAAAGCGAAATTCTTCTATCGCTAAAACAGCGAATCGACTCGACGCTGAAATTTTTAATTATGGGATTTCTTTTTATTTGAAACGATATTACACGATTTGATGCAATGCACGGTTTCATTGAACTGCGAAAACCTTTCGGGTACAGATAAGAGTATTTTGTGGATTTTAACTCCTTTTCAAAATATAAACACAACAGGACACACGCGCTGCTTGATAGGTTACCGAACGCGGTGGCGATAACGAGTACACGAGGCGTTACGTTACTTCCCCGCATCCGTCCCTCGTTGCATTGAAATTACGTGTATTAACCTCTCACTGTCATTGACAATATGTATTTCCGAATACGAATGCGTTTATATTTATTGCTAGTTATTTATTTCAGTAAGTTAGTGGGTCTTAATGAGTAACGCGGTGGAAAAATTATACGAGGAAATTTTTTTAACCATTGCATTCGCTATTACGTCGATGTAATTAGTGTTCAGATTCTTAGGTTATTTTTAGTCGATGATAAGGAGGATTTTTAGGTTTACGTGGTTCTCGTTTGTGGTCGAATTTCGAATGTATTTTCAATTTTCCGGTGACATCATGTCATGACAAATTGACAGCGATCGCCTGAGGATGTGTTGGCTTCTCTGATGAATTAATTCCAAGTTTTATTTATATATTTGTTTGAAGAAAATTGAACATGTTGAAAAAATTTCACCGTTTGGAAAATTTTATATCTAAATTTTACCCTCTCCCCTTTCCCCAAACTTCCACTTTTTCTCATTACATGATATATCTGAAAATTTCGAAGGTGCTTGTCTCGATCAATTTTCAAGTGAGAAACCTGAACCTTAGACCATTGAATTTCTCGTAAAATTTCCTTCAAAAATCACTCCAAGAAGTTGGAAAAATAATTAAGAACCGCGGATTTGATTTTTCGCTGAAACACAAAAAACATATTCATACCAAAGTAGAAAGGTATGAGAAGAAAAATCATCGCCTAATTCACCATAAAAAGTAAATTTCGTCTTTCTACTTACTTTTGAATTAAGTCACCGCGAGAAATTTCACGACCAGCGTAATCCCACCGAAATGAAATTCTTTTGAAATAATCAACGAAATATTTCAAAGTATCGATTGAGCATGTAATGAAATGAAATTTCCTAGAATTTCATTCTCGTAATCGTGAAAATAATCGATAAAAGTCATTACTCTTTGAATCATCACCACGAGCAATTAGCTCTGTACCCTTTAGCCCTGACGCCCCATTACCGCAGCTTGTAATCGTCTGGAACTACTTTGATAGGCTTCCATGGACTAGTTCGGACTGGAACTCGGTTGCGGTAAATTTTGCCGAAGACTTACAGTAGGCTGATTTCACTTATCGATTACATTGTGTCGGGTGTCTGCCCTCGTAATCAATATGAATTTGTTAATTATTCATAACGAGCTGCGTTTCTCTGTCGCGTTGGTATTGTGTTCGTGAAGAACAATTAAACCTCCATGATGACCATTGTTTTAGATTTTTTCCGAAAAAATTTCATAGATACGATGTAGCATAACGAATACGTTGATATCGTGGTAAAAAAAAACGTCTTCTATACAGAAACGTCAATTTCCCGATTTTTTATCTTCGTACGCGCGTTAATCCGATTACGAAACCGATCACCTGGCTAGGTTTGGTAATAATTTTATACACGATTTCACATGATACTAAAAAATTCAGATAAACTTATATCGGACGATAAAACATGTCCATGACCTTGAATTGGATCGCGCAAAGTGAAGGTGAAACCTCTGCACGATTTCTATTCTCCTGATACAACGACTCTCTATAATTGTCCGGAACAGTATTCCAGTTTCGGGCTAGGTTCAAAAATCATCTCTTAGCTGAACAAAGTAGTTTAATGGGTGTGGAAATGTGAATAATAAACCCTTATTTACCTTTCAGCAACCAACGGCTGCAAAATGTACCTCGCTTTTAACCATTCCATTGCATTTCGAAGGTTTCGTAACAGGTAAATACTATAGTTACCCGGCGATCCCCATTTCTTGTATAATTACACAATGGAGGAAACCATCGAAAGGGTGTTTCTTAGTTGAGAATTCTCGATGATGGGTTTTTCTCCGGTATGCTTTACAAAAATGTCTTATTAGTGAGCTTTATTTTGAATTGAGGACTTGTTTTCAAAATCGAGTTTTTCATCCTAGAATAATATACTTAGATTAAGTGAAGATTATTGGTATAATTAAATTGAACTTTATAATTTTTCAGCGAAAATATTTGAGAAGTTAGCCTTGTGTAGTTTACTTGCGAATTACCTGCAGATTAACGCCATGTACTGCCGTCAAGACTGGAGGTGTAACTAGGAGAAAGGATTAGATGGAAGAGAAGAGTTGGGAGGACCTGAGAAATTGGAGAAGACGTTAGACAAAGGAAGGATCGTTAATGAGTTTTTCTGGGATAGTTTTATTTACTAGACACAAATATTCTACTTGAGACTTTTTTTTCAATAGTTGGCGTTTGTAATAATTTCCGGACTGTTATGCTGATTGTGATTTTTTAGGAGGTTGTTAAATTTTTTTAAATATTTTTGGTTTTTCAAAAAATTCAAAATGTTGAAAATTTCACCGAGGTTGTTTTGTCGAGGCAACAGAGATATCCGAGAATTGACATTTGGTCTAATTGCAGGAGAGAACCATCGATACCAATCCTTTACCAATTCAATATCACTTCATAAGCATGTTATCATTGATAATGTAGTTGTACGATATATTCATTCACTATAAGTGCGTATTACCTGATGAATGAAACACCTTGGTTACATTTTTTCTAGCAGCCTTATATCATCTGCTATCTAAGCTGTGCATAACAAAGAGCTTCGAAGAAGCCTCATAAGCTGTAATCTGCATAAAATTAAAAAGTCGTGTTTAAAAAGCCGCTCTCGAGTTATATGAGCTGCATCCCATTGAAACACCTAACAACAAAATAACCTTCTATAAAATCCAAATTAGTTTTTTCAAGTAGGTCAATTCGTGAACTAGTTTTGGAAAAATCCAAATAGCTCACTAAACAATTTAAAATTTGACAATTAAATAAGGATATTATCTAGGCGAACATTCTGCTCGCGTTATGATTTTAATCGTTTTTCAAAAACAGTGTTGAATTAAAACGTGATGAATACGCATTTGATTAAAAAGAGAAATTTCTGAACAATCAAAAATGTGATAAAAAGTGTATATTGATAATAATCGTCGATGTTGGTGAGAGGGGGGGCAATCCTGAAAATGCTAAAATTTGGCAGCCTGTCGATTTCTTTTTTTTATTCAAATTTAAATTTACTCGTAGGTATATAAAAACATTTTGAGCTTTTCATCACGTTTTTTGAATTTTTCAAAATTTTATCATTCATATTTTTTGTAAGTACAAAATAATTCTATTTTTTTTATTAGTTCTAAGATAACTAAAAAAAGGCATAATTATATGAAATTATCACTTTTATTTACTGCACAACATTTGCGTAAACAGGTTTTTATGAAAATACTACAGACTAAAACCCGTTTTAATTGCCTACATTTAACAAAGTATCTTCAAGTTACCTACATTTATAAAGTGTGTAAAGTTACACTTTTTTCGAGTAATTTTCCACTACTTGAAATCTTGAAGAAAATATGGCGATTAAATTAGACTAATACAATGATTTAATTTTGTAATCTTATCAGGTTTATTTTCAAACATTGTTGTGCGCAATCTAATACATTCTTGCTTGTATATGCATCCAGTTGTACCCAGGATCAACAAAAATAAACGATAAAAACGGAAGCATGTGCGATAACGTGTTACGATAACCGAGAAAATGTGATATTGAAATCTTCGTCATCCTTTTTCCTACTAACACAATAAACGAAACTTTTCTAAAATTAATTATGTGATAATAAAACATTCGCCATGTACATCCTTCCTTCTATCCCATCTAATGTTCTCAAAGATCAGGCAATTCGGCACCATGAGAAGTCACGTTACACCAAATTTGCTAATCATTTCCAAGAAAATTCCGAAGTTGAGTTAACCGTGAATAATTTCAGGGGATCTGAGATTGACGTAGGGGAAAAAACTGAAAAGAAACTTTCAAGGATAATTTTTTGAATGATTCACGCCTATTTGTTGTTTCCGTTTCTATGGTAACAGACATTAGTCATTTAGGCTTAAATTTTATCTTGGCATTGGTCTCTGGTGACGCTGCGTGCTTAATTTTACCATAGAAGAAAATACCCTTCTAATGAAAGTATTTTCACCTGAAGCTGAACGAGATTAAATTCGTCTGAAGTACGACAAAAAGCTCGGTTTGACGTCATTAAAATTAATTAAAGTAAACTCGGCATTATAATATTGTAGAAAACATAAGGAAAAAAAATAAAACGGCGTTCAAGTTCAAGTTCGAAAATAGAAACCGTACAGTTGCGTAATGCGTGAACCTGAAGTGTAAACATGAGCATATGTCTGAAACGTGATTAATTGAGACTTCCGTTCGGTGTGCATTGATGACCTAAAAAGAAAGTAAAATGTAATTATCGAAAAATCGATTTCCTGTTAATTAAAATTCACTAACAAAAGAATTATGCAATTGTAATCTCGTATCCAGTTAAGATTACGAGTAGCTCTAGCAATTAGTTACTGTAAATTGTTCATGTTTTTGTACAAATTTCATTTTGATAAGAGTTTTTTCCGTTTTGATTTTGTAATTTGAACTTGCATCTTAATACTCGTACTTTCTACGATGTTTAGAATTCGTGTAGGTTCTCGATATCTAGACGTTTCTTCATAAATTAACATACCGTCGTTCGTTTTGATAAGGGAAATTGAAAGTTGATCTTATCAATATATAAAACGAACCGGCGTTATCATCAGTAGAAGAATTGATGAAATTGAAAGTGTTTGTAAACATAATAACTTGGTTTTTCCCTCATACAGAGTTTCATATCATGACTAGAATCAGAATCACTGTAGCTGCTCGCTTTACTGTAACATACTCGTATTAATTGATAAATAATTTTCTCGGAATTAGCGTCTCTGTGATTGAAATTTCGACATCGAGATACTAAATTCGTGAAAACGACTAAACTATTAATTAAAAACAAAAACCGTCTTACCATTAGAGCTCGTACATGGATATGTCCTGTAGCGAGTCAACTAATGGAAAAAAAATCGTAGTAATTGTTTATACACCATGTGTTTTTGTTCCAACATAAGCTTGACATTTCAACTGGTTCAAGTTTAAGTGTTAATCGGACAAATGAGTCGTTCGGGGAGTCTATGCTGTACATAAAACTTGATTTACAAGTGGAAATATGTTCATGAACGAGGCCATAAGTCACTCGTATTTTAAACGAATTATGTTGGGTGAAAGTGAAGTTCAAGTTGAATGTTATACCTACGTACTTTCGTGATAATACCGTCGTGCACTTGGAATGTTCGAAAAATTTACATTCGATGGATTCGATGAAGCGTACTTGATGAATAAGTCCGTTCTCGTTGATCAGACTTGTGGACTTTATGTGGAAATTTTTTTCGCGAAAAATTTTATCTGCCACGTGTATGCGCTATATATAATTGCTCGTGACAGCTACGACTGGCTAGAGGTGAAAATTTATTGTGGGTGTTCGATGCCATTGAACTTCTTTTTTGGTTTAATTTTTCATTTTTTCGAGTATTTTTAGTACCCGTTTGTTAGCTTTGACCCAGTTATATCGTTGTGGATATTTTTGATCTTCCGTTGTATCTGCGTAATTACACTTGATTTAGAGAAGTTTATTTTTTCAATGTAACCAAAAGCTCGAAACGACAAATGAATTTTGAAATATTCGAAGGATTTTTCCATTTTAATTACAATACTTGAATTTTAATGTATTCATCATTTCATCTTGACTTAGTTGTTTTAATCCTAAATATATCGATTTTGATATTTTTAGTTTGGAATATCACTTTCGAGATTTAAACATCGATATTTCAAATCTCTCTTGGTGTTTCAGCGAACAAACGTTATTAGTTGAAAGATTACGTTGAACTTGTTTGTTTTCTTCTTGTTTCTGTTATTGTAGCTTTCTGTAGGGATTATGATAGATGGGCAGGCGACTTCAACAACATTCTGAACTATAAACTTTAGCAAAGAATACCATAGGAACGACATGAATGGAAACTTATGCGAGACTTTCGCCCAAAAAAGTTGTGCCCAGTATTTAAATTTTTGTTTTTTTGCTAATAATTAGAAAAATCGTGGAAAAATGAACTTCAGCAGCTAAAAATTTGACCATCACCTATTCTCACGAAACGAAATCGATCCCTCATAGTTTCAAAGTTTTGAAGATTTTTTGACGTCCTCTTTCTAAATATTCAAGTTTTGTCAAAATCCTAAATTAACTCCTACGACAGTTCCCTTGTAATTTATACAAATTTTTATAAAATAATTATTGTAATGAAGCGAAATAGCCAGATAGCCGAAGCCGAAAATAAATTTAAAATTTGAAAATTGAAAAAGAAGAAAGAACCACCCGAGCGAAGGAAGGGTGAAAATTTTTTAAATATTCATTGCATAAATGTGCTGTTTTTATAATTTTTGAGTCGATTTTTACGCAAAATTTGGTGTAAGTAAAGTATAGCTCAATTGCCCAAATTGTTAAATTTCTTCCGTGGTCTATAATTATAAGGAGGGGAGGGGGGGGAGATAGCATACTAAGTGATAACGTGATTATTTACGATTGAAGCTGTTTTTTAATGTTTTCTCGGAAAGATGTCGTATTTTAGAACTGATTTTTTTTTAAATTGTGTTTGAAAGATTTATTATGAATAAAATGAGTGAATTTCTTTTTCCGATTGAAGTGAAACGGAAATCCTAAAATTTTCTGTCGCCCTTTGAAAAAGCGACGCCCGTGAATTTATCTCCTTTAGCTACCCCCTCGGTGCGCCGCTGTCTCTATCAAAAATATGTACTTCTAGGTAAAATATTTCACATTGTGCCCATATTACTACAATTCGACGATGATGCGCAAGACACCATTGTAAAAAATGTTCCAGATTTTTGGAAAGGATTTGAACTTGTAAACATTTTGCTGATTCGATGATCCAAGATTCAATTCATTTTCTTCCGATTTGCAACTTTCAATAGAAAGTTTCAAGTTACTATACAACCGTAGAATTTTATTTCTATGAAATCTTCTGCTATTCAAATTTACTAGAATTTCAATTTTAAACAATACATAACATTAACATAAGTAGTAACACTGTTGAAAAATTATCAATTGTAAAAAATTTTCAAAATTTCAACGACAGTTACTATTTTGAAGAAGACATTTTTGATATTGTTGTTACATGAAAATATAAAATTTAATTCAGAATCATCCGGAAAGCGACGCGACGAGGAAATGGAATTTAAAATGTGTAACATGTGCGCCGCAATACTCCATAGTGAGATTTTGATTATGGAACTTTCGCATATGTTGGGAATATTTCAAAGCAGACAAATGTGATTTGTTGGTTCATCGAAATATCACGTCTCGTTAACCTCCAGTTGTCATTCTCATGTATGGTTTTTTTTTCGATGTAATATTATCGCGTAGGAGGCAGATTGGCGACGAAAAACAATGCACGTCGGGTTTATACTGTATGTATTCGCGTATTTCATCCAATTCAGCGGTTTCACACTGATGGAAATTTCACCTTCGAGTAAATGCTTCAGACATGGAGTACCAGTTATATAGGTAGTTAGGTAGATAGGCACAGGTACCTGGTGGATTGCAGAGACACATAAACCATGCCAAACACAATAATCTAGCAAAATAGGAGATTATAAATATGTACCTTTAAGCGAACAACAAAACAGAGTTAGATGGCCTTGTTTTTAGTTCCAAGAGTTAAACATTATTACATAGTGTACTGCATTCCTCGCTCGCCTATTTAATGGGTGGCATTTATGAGGCGACGCGAAGCGGGTATATCGAAGAGTGACGTAAGACGGGTGAAGACGCGCGCCGCGCTCGTACCCTTCTGTCTGCTCGCCGCTGTATAGATATCCACCTTACGGTCGAGTTCAGGGCCCGAATTCAAGGACAAGGCCACGCCGACTAGCTGCGTTCTAACGCGAACAGCTCAGTCGGTCTCATGACGTTTAGCCGAGTATGTTGAGTGCGCGCCACATGACGAAATTACTCTTATTTTCGTTTCGATAATTTCGGTGTTTTATCGTTATGATTTTTGTTGACTAATTTTTTCCTCTTTTTCGGCTTTTTCGTTTCACGAAATTACCGCTTGTACTGTGTTATTGTTTTGTTGTTTTTCGTAATATTTTTACGGTACTTTGTTCACGAGATATTTACTTCGAGAATGAAACTGTCGCGAATGATTGTGCATATTAAATATTAACACAATTTAGTAATCATGCAGCACAGTGCGTCTTCGACTTGTTCCGATAATTCTGGACGCGTTTCCGAAGCCCATCACCATTATCCGGTCATCCAGCAGACAATACAATCGGGAGATTTTCGCGTACCCGGGGCACCACCTCCGGCTACTTCGCAAATTGTATCGTCATCTACATGCTCGCCTCCTTCGGTACCGGGTCATATTATCATGAGACCTCCTCCGCCTCCTCCGCCGTTGCCGTTGAAAATTTCGCGTAACTTCGCCCATCAGGATGTCAAATCGGCGCATATAACTCAAGAAGAGCCGTCTAGTTCTATTCCTGATTTAGGTATGTTTTTTGCTCTATAATCGTGGCCTTTTTTTCTGCAATATAAAGCTCTTTCAAAAATTGAGATCTGGAAGTACATTTGAAATCAAGTTAGCCTTTTGTTTGATATACCAAAAGGTGTAATTAAGAGACTCGATTTGGCTATGAAACAATGCGCAGAAAGGGTTAAAGGGTCTTAAGTGACTAAGGGGTTATTACCCTCGTGTTGTGTTCTAAGACGCAGCCATTTCTAAGATTACGATAAGTTTTCCATGTGTGCACGAATTAATTGCTAAATTAGAGGCACGTGTTCAACCGAAATACATCGAATATGTATTTACAAAGTTTCTTCGTAATTGATAATGCTTATCGATTTAATGGCCGATGCAATGATTAGATTTATGGTAATCGCTGAAGTAATCTTTCTGGTGTGTTTTCTGCGGAGGACAAGATCGCCCATTGCTACAGCTTTTTCACTGTTTGTCAACTATCGCCGTCGATGCTGCTGCTGCGGAAAATGTCGCGATGTTATGCACAGTTTGGCATGAATGTTATCGAATTATTTCGTGTAATCGCATATGCTTGTTTTGTTTTTACATTGGAAACTCGCGCGGTAACTCGATAGCCGAGTTTTTGGATCGATTTTCTCGTAATTATTGATAACGAGTTCGAGAAGCAAGCAAGCTGGATGAAGAGGAATGAAGAGTTCGTAGTGTGAAGTTGGTTTGAAAACGAAGCGTTTTGGGGCTACGTTGTGAGGTCCAATACGCATTTTGAGAAATTTAAAGGCTCCTTATACAGCAGGTTTATTTTTACAATTGATTAGATATACAATGAACAGATACCTTTTGTTGAAATGATAAGGGCATGCAATTATTAACTTTATGGCTGGTTCAAGATCGCATTAGAAGGCTCGTTGAAGAAACCCAATTACATGTCGAAGTCCATATTCGATTTCTTATCAGTGTAAATTTTGTGATTTTGCTCGTACATGACTAGCTTCGTTAGTTGGGGTTTGCCCTCAAACCCTCGCAATGTTCGCTACCTATTGTTCTTTTTTTCTATTCATAGCTGTAACTCTTAATCGTAATTGAAGTGAGGTATGTTCAAAATTTGACGAAATTCGGTTCGCTCGTTCCGGTGTGATGAGGTCACAAAGAAAACTGCTATCATTGTATATATGTATGTACCTAGATATAGAATTCTAGCTGCCAAAAAGTACCATTTAGTTAGTGATGGGTGAATAGTATTCAATTTCGAATAATGTTCGAATATTCGACGCCATTTAACTAAAAAATTATTCGAACGTCGAATTTCTCTACGTTTCGGTTATTCGAATAATTGTTCGTTGATATTCGGGATTCAAATATTTCTAAAACCTACTTGAAATTTCTACTTTTTAATTAAGTGATCGGAGGAGCAGATTGTTGAGAGGAATGACAAGGATGCTCACCTTTTTTTACTTTAATTACAATCTAATTGATGGTTAATAGTTTAATAATTCAAGTAAAAACTTAAATTTCGTTATTCGTGTATTATTTCATTTATTCCATCGTAAAAATCCAAACGGAAAAAAATATGCAAGCCCCTCTCCCTCCCCTCGAATATCCGAATATTGAATTATCGGATTTTGCCCATCACTACGTTTAAGTCCATTCAACAAACACTCAAAACCGCTTCGATGGAACAAGGCGCGATAATTTCGTAATACGAAGTGTTTCCAAAAGAAAGTAGTCTTCACACGTAATTTGTATGGATAAAAAACGAAAACTCATTCACGACTTGCATTCTTTCTACGACGCGAGTATAGTTACCTTAAAAAGTATAATTTTCAAATAGAACCGGTTCGGCGATTAAGATTTAGTG
This sequence comes from Maconellicoccus hirsutus, assembly GCA_003261595.1. Taxonomy (NCBI): domain Eukaryota; kingdom Metazoa; phylum Arthropoda; class Insecta; order Hemiptera; family Pseudococcidae; genus Maconellicoccus; species Maconellicoccus hirsutus. Next base: position 194,179 of record QBDW01005000.1, read on the forward strand.
ATGCGCTGTATATGGAAGGAAAAAAGAGTAGGCCATGGTGTATTTTTTGACGGTGCGTGTACGCGCACATGAGAAGGCGTCGGCGCGCAATGCGCTGCATAGGAAAATACTCTCACTGGAATTGCATTTCACTTTCTACGGTTGTGACTTTTTAAAAAGAGAGTTGGAAAGGGCGTTTCTTCGAGTTCGACGACGGAGTGCAGGGCACCCTTTACCAGCGTAACCTTATTACGTTACAGGGCGTTCGAAAAATACGTTCGGAGGTGCACACGAATGTAGCTCGCGTTGCGGAGACCCGTTGCGAGATTTTAATTGGTATAATTAAAGAATTATTTAATACAGGCGAGATTGCGGTTTAATTGTGTGAGCTCACACGTGCGCACAGATTATGATCCAGGTGAAAGCTATACATGAAAATATTATGAAAGAAAAGAACTACACTTCGATGATGAAAGTAAAAGTATACTATGTTGAGAACCACCTAAACATAGTTTTTTTCTGATTGATACGGTTTTTGAATCGGTTTGCCGTACTTGATATTATCGTAAGAGTTGAAGTGCTCTGTGAAGGTTATAAATTCATTAAATTCTCATCTACGACAAAGCATGTGTAAGTTTAACAAACTATGAACTTTGTTTTGATTATCAACTTTTCTACAACAGGGAAGCTCGTTTATCGTGGTTTTCAATTAATATTGATTTTGACATGTTGAACGCGTCAAGATTAATATGTCGTCAGCCATTATTTCTTCGCCTTAGTAAAAGAATAAGCTTTAAAAATGATGGCACTTAGGAGTGAAATTTACGAATAATCCGGTGCCCTGGACGCGACAGACAAACGCGATACTCTGCCGCTTTCCCTCTTATACTACTAACTCAGTTGTACGGTTTCTTGGCGAACTTTGTTTTTCATTTCCCGCTTCGATGTAGGTTCTCTTTACCCCTTGCTGCTTGAAGGATGTTCTGATCTCTGTGGTGGTTCTTAGTGCAATGTATATGCCAAGTTTTCGGTGGCGTGAATCGATTGTATGTTGATGTTATGTATAAATAAGTGAAGGGATTTTTCTACAGAGTGAGAATTGTTAGAGGAGTCAAATTTATTGGTGGAGAGAGGGGGGAGAGCGGTGGATATCGAATTTAACGCGGTTTGGGAACACCGAGTGATATTATTATTCTTTGTTATGTAAGTTATCAGGTATTTCTAACTTTATCTGAATTTCTTGAACGAAATTTCACGCTTGAGTTTTCACGAAAATGATAGAAAATATTTGTAAATAATTTGAATTAATTCGAAAATCGTAACTTCATGTTTATTGGTGAATTTAAAACGAAAGAGTTATTTCGAATTTGAGAAAATAATTTAATAGCTTTGAAAAAATACGCGAAGTTGGGGTAAAATGCATCAAATCCTAAAAAAATATAGAACAGGGGAAAAATATCCTTTCAAAAGTCACGTTTTATTCTGAACAAAACCGAAATTCAAGAATCATCCAAATCAGGTGAATTAAACAAAAACGAAAGAAATTGAAAAAATGTAATATTTTGCTTTTGTTGCAGGAAATTGTCTTTTCGGAAACTCATCAAAATGGTTTATTTAAAAAATGACCATTTTTATGGGGTATCTAATCTCTTGAAATGAAATTTTTTGCCAAATCTCGTAAATTTGAAAAGCAATGAAAAAAAAGTTAAAACAAAAAATGTTCCCTATTTTATTCTCAACAACTTTTGTTTAAAGAATTTTGCCATTTTGGTGACCCCTGGCTCACTAAATGTCTCCATTGATGCTTTTCCAAGAGATCAAAAAAACTAGTTTTGATGTTGTTTTTTTTCCGTAAAACATCAAAAATTTATAAAATTTGAAAAAAATGTTGCAACAGAAAATGATCCTTGTTTATTTTTCTATTACTTTTAATCCAACTTTTTTGTCAATTCAACCCTACGTTCAGAAAGTATCGCAACAATGAAAATTGTTTGATGAGCTTTGCCAAAAACGAGTTTTTTCCCAAAATCTCGAAAATTTGAAGCAAAATGAAAAAAATATTGGGATAAAAATTGTACCATGTTCATTCCTGAACAATCTTTTTAATGTGATTTTTTTGTAAAATTGATTCTTACTCGTAGTTCACGAAATGACCACAAATAAAATGTACTTTTAGAATTGTTGACCATTAAGAGTTATTTTGAGAAAAGTGACGAAAATTTGACGAAATACAAAAAAATTGTTGAAATAAAAAATGTTCCTTACACAAACACAAAACATTTTTGTCTCGATGCTTTTCTTATATGAGCTTAAATTCTCAGTATTTTGAAAAAAAAAATTCTTAGCGAATGAAATTCCCTCTCAAAGGAAAATTAACTTCCCGAAATGACAAAAAATTTAAAAATACCGTTAATTAGGCCATTTTGTGTAGGTTCTTTTACAAACAACGTGACTTGGCTTTAGCATAAGTATTTTTACTCCTGTTTACCAAGTGTATGCCTTATTAGAGGCCCAGTTGTGGGTTAAGGGTCAATTTGTTGATAAGGAAAGTTGTTGAGAATTAAATGAGGCACATTTTTTTGGATATTTTTTTCGTAATAGGTTTTAAAATTTTCGAAGTTTCCTGGAAATTCTTATTACTGTCCTTTGAATTATTCAACATTGCAATTTTCATGAATCACGTTCTCTAATTCGTCTGAAAACACGATTAAAATATCATTTAGCTTCCGTACAAATATCATGTTAATTGGGTCGATGATCACGCAGCATATGGGCAAAATTAACGAATTCTCGTTGCTCGATGAGACATATCAATCACCTTATGTTGAAATTCCATTCAAGAACCCCTTGAAAGGCGAGAGATAATTGAGATAAAAATTTCGCACATGTTCGAACATGAACCCGTCTGCGACGAATCATTGTACGCTTTAATTGGCGAATGATGATTTTTATAAACAGGAAATTCCTAATTGTGGCGCGCCGATGACGAATAACTTTTCTCGGAAAATTTCCATCATGGAAATTGGTTAGAAATAGCCATATAGCTTAGTCTATGTGTCGGTATGTCAATGGTTTTATCAGACGCCAGCGCGGCCGAGACCTTGGACGCGAGTATAATGGTTTAACATACCGAGGGAATTTTTAAAAATTTTTTCAATACATCGAAGCACCTATTCGATGGCCCCTACTTGAAAAATTTTCACTTGTTTGGGTTTCGGCCGACATACGCGAACAAAGTAAAGAAGCGCGGAGGTGGATTAGCGACGAGGTCGACGATGTAAGGTCATTGTCGGAAGAGCCGCAGGAGCCATAGTGCAATGTTTTCATATGGCAGTGTGCTGATATATGACCTTATTACGATGCTACGTTGCCATATCGGAAGTCTATTCCTTTCGGATGTCCGCCGGTGTACGAAGTGGCATACCTTGAAATACTGATACCCGTCCGCCGGAAAGAGATAAATCTCGGTCACCTGCTAAAAGTCAAGTTTATGGTAGACGATAGTTGACGAAAAAAATTCACCGATGGCCTTGGTGACGAGGTAAGCGCGGCCGAAGAGCTCCAGCGCCGTGAGAATCGGGAAGTAGTTCGGCGGAGGCGACGTAGGGCGAAAGAGAAAATCAAATTTACGAAATGTTGCGTAAGCAGGGTTCGCCCTGGTGTGCAACATTTATATGCCGGATGAAATCGAACGAGAAAAAAATTTACCAAGCGGGTTTCGTATTGAGAGCGAGCGCGCGCGTGTGTCGGACCTCGCGCTCGCGGCTTGCCGAAATGGCGGTCAAGGTTGCGTATTTGGAAGAAACGAAGACGCAGGGAGGTAAGTTCAAGAGCAACGCAGCGATGACGCGTTTCGAGGCCTATAGAATTTTTTTCAACGTTCCGCCATCGCAGAACGTTGCGTAAAATGCGTGTCGACACCTGTTCGCAAAATTACCATCGTTCGCGTATCGCGAAAACTTGCGTTCCTATTTTAGTTTCGCAATATGGAAGATCTGCGTTACTCGAATGAGAAAAAATTACGTTACCGTTACTGACCTATGATATTATAAGTAACGGTGATAGGTGAAAAACGAGAGCTGTTCTTTCTCTTTGCACCGGTTGCTTTCACTTTCACAATCTGGTTATCGGTTTCTTTGGGCTTTCGTCTTCGAAAAAAAAATGTAACGTGATCTTGAATTATTGGCTTCCTGTTAATGGAGTTCTAAGAACATACCAGAAATCTACAGTGACTCAGCGACCATTTGGGTCGTGTGAACGTGGTGTCCAATTTATGCAGAAATACGCGCAGGTGCTGGCGTTACATATTGGTTACTCTTTGGGTCTTACGTTCAAGGACTTCGTAGTCGTTAAATTTTTTTTCTTTTTTTCAACCATATCACGACTTCCTGCAGGTTTATGTAATGTTACGAGAGGTGTTATCGGATTAGATTAAAATTTCGCCGTCGTGATTGTTGGTTCGAAATATGAACTGGATCAGTCGGTTAGTGGAACTTTGAAGTAGACGATATAACAGTGATGACGTCATAAAGACCTCTATAAATTATATGTATTATCAGTCAAGGCGAAATGTACTAAAATAACCGAAAAAAATGGAAATTTTGTAGCATCGTGGCTTTTATAAAAATTGTAGATGGATCTCCTCAACGTCATATTACCTTGTATCGTCTTTAATCCTGTACTTTCCACTTTTACGGAGAATTTCTACCGAAAAAAGTGACTCAAAAACCTGAAAATTCAGGAAAAGAAAAAAATTTCTAAAATTTACTCCTTTTGATTCCCAGAAACCTTGTGTATATATTTTTTTCCAAAAATTTCAATTCTAGTTCCCAAAATCTACTCCAATAAAATGTATTTTCAAAACAAAATCCCCCAAAAAAAGTTTTTTTCCCATAACTCGAAAATTTAAGTAAATGTGAAAAAATTGTTGAAATAAAAAACATCTATGATATCGTTTCCTACTATTTTTGCTTTCATCATTTTTATCTCAGATTAATCCTTAATTCCTTACAGGGTACTTAGTAAAGAATACACTTTTATTTCACTCACTAACATGACTTTTTCTGATATGTCTCGATATTTTAAAAAGGTACGAAGACAAACTAACTCCCAAAATTTGCTCTATTCAATTCCCAAAAATTTTAGTATTCACAATTTTCCCTAAAATTTTATTTTTGGTACAAAAATTCACTTCAACAAGGGAAATATTTTCCCTTAAAATGTGTTTTTTTCAAAACTGAAACATTTGAGTGAATACGAAAAAATTGTTGGAATAAAAAATGTGTGTTATTTCATCCCCTACAACTTTTGTATCTATCAATTTCACCTCAGATCAACCCCCAGTCCACAAAGAAGTGCTCTACAAAAAGTACCCCTCTTACATGGTAAAAATTAGTAGCGAAAATATGAATTGAACAACTCGATGTTGTGAACTGTGAGCACAGCGTAATGATGCCAAGAATTCTATTACAATCAATTTTTAGGTGCTTTTTTGGTACAATTGTGAGATTGACCTCTTCCTTCTTCATTGAAGACTTTTTTGCTGAGGTGAATCGAATATATCTCGAAGCAGCGTCCCCCCCCCTCCGCACTCCCAGTAAAACTGAAAACTTGAGAATTTAAGCGTACCATATTTTAATGTGTTGCCGAAGGTGACTTTTTGGAAAATTTTCCATAAAAATGACGACGTTGCTACGATTTTCATTTATTTTCTCCATTATGATAAATTTTTGTTTACGTCTAGTCTATTTAGCTACTTCGTGGAAAAAAAAATCATAAAATCATTCACCTCTATCCGCCTCTCGTTAATAAATGAAAAAAAATTGCTACGTCTGCGTCGCATCTTTCTGTGTACATGTAAGAAAATGAAATAAAATGTCAACGTAGTGCTTTGAAGAATCGAAAAATACTTGATAAAATACCAAAGAGAAGTGAGTAATACGAGGTATATCGCAGCATCTATCAAACCAGTCGTTATCAAATTGGCATTCGGTTGCAACGAAACAAGATCTGATAAGCATACAATGCGACTGCAATTATGCAAAAAACCACGAAATAAAGTCATTTTTCAAATATTCCGAGATCGCGAATTATTACGTCGCGTACTTGACACGAGCAAAGAGGTTAAACCCTCCTGCCGCTCTGCATCTGAATCGTAATTTAATATTTTCGAACGTGCAATAAGGTTGCATTTTTTAATGGTATTTATTCTCGTCCAAAGGTGAATTTTTTCATGTGGTTGTATTGACGTGTGTGTCACCGGACGAATATGGTAATTGGAATTTTCTTCTTCGTATTTCGAGTTATGTAAGTTAACTGGGTGAGTTGGTTTGCAGATGAATACGCGGAATGGTTGAAATAGTAAACAGAATTATTACAAGTGATGCCCGACTGTTTTCGAGATATTTAAATTTTTTCTCAGAATAATTGAGTTTTTTCTATTGATTTATACATATTCATTGATGGAATTCTGAATGATGTTCTGTGTACGTAAGTACGTAACTGTACCTCGTGCCCGCTTTGAAATGCATTCTTCGTGACGAATATGTGCGAAGACACGTGTACGAAGCATGAAGAGTTCAACTGATTTAAAGATTTCTTTGACGAGTCGTGATAACCTGGTGTTTATTTTGAAAAATATGTGTCAAAACAAGCACGTGTCTGGAAATATCAAAATTCTGCAGTTTAATGGTAAAAACGGATTTGAAAAAAATTTCGTGGTGTTGTGAAAGCGTCTACTCTTTTATTAAATAATTGTTTAGTTCCTGTTGAAGGTAATTTGGCCAGCTATTTTGAATTATTTATTTTATTCCTTGATTTAGACAGCTTTCTTGAAGAATTTTTGAACTTCAGGCGCTAAAATATTTTTTAAATTGTGGAACTTTTAAGTTTATTTTCTGGTTGAGGAAAAGCCACGAAAACTTGTCACAAATAAGTTTGATTATGCAAAACTTTTCCAAGGTTTTTTTAATGTTCTTTTTATTTTTTGCGTATTTATTATTTTTTTTTTACCTGAGGTATTATTGTTCATGTCTTTTGCTTTCCCCCCCCCCCCCATTTCGTTCTTCTCATTATCGTTTGCATAATATAATTAACTTTTAAAAATGAAATATTTCATCAATTTAAAATTTCAATAAATTAATAAACGAGAAATTCATCGATTATTTCTCTTGAAAATTGACAATTTACAAGTCACACATAAAAAAAATGTAAATGAGAAAAAAATTATGCAAATTATTTGCAACAATGTTGCAAAAATTACACGAAAGGTGTTGAATTACTTTGAAATGCAGTAACCTTGAAAATTTGGTTAATTTGAAACCTTGTAACTATTTTTTAATGAATATTCGTTGGTAGGACATTTTTTAAAATGCATAGTTCTTCATGGTAATTCTCCGAACGTTTCGAAAATTGGAGGAAAAGCTGAGGAAGGAGATGTTATACGTTTTAATTTTTTGGAAAACCACAAAAAAATATTTGAAAAATTTCTATAAATTCATAGAAATTCCATGAAAATTAAAATTTTACTAAAAATATTCAAAACGTAAAACGATATAGCGTAATTCTTTGAAATTCAGTCAAAATATTCAAATTTCACGCAAATTATTTCTGAAAAGAAAATCAAAATATATTTAATTTTTAATCATTTTTTTCACACTTTCTATCGAAATTCCGTCAAAAATAACTCCATAGCGTTTTGCTTTCAAGGTGAAAAACACGAGTTCTTATCACGATACAATTTTTATTAAGCGTAACAATAAACTCGAATGATAAAAATAAAAAATCAAAAATGTCGAACAAATTCTATAACCTTCCTGTCTAAAGTTATCGCGAATCATACACAAAAAAATATACTATAAAGATAAAAAAAAAACATAAGGACGCGGAATTGACACGATGACTACTGTTCTATATGGCAAAGATAAGACGACGAGAATTAATAATTTTCAAGGTTGTAAAAAAATGCGAACTGATATGAGAACTGAACTTGAGCGATAAAGTGGGCTATTATAATATTTGGTGTAATTTTCCACCTTGATGATAATGGGCAACTCTTCGTTTCAGTTTTTTTTTTTTTTCAAAATTACCTAGCCCAAAATCACTTCAAGTTTTCACTGAAAAAAAATTACCAGAATGGAAACTTTGGAGTGGAGGTTTTCCAGTTGTTGAAATTTTGAAAAAGTGTTTTAGCAAAAGATGTAGAGTATAAAAAAATGAAATTTTTTTGAATTAGTTTTTTTTGTAAATAGTCATTGAAGGAAGCTGGCGCAAGGTAAATGACGTATCTTTTTAAGTTTCCAAAAAAAACTCGATTTATTTCGTAAAATTGACTAAATTCAATAATTATTATTGCTTCTCTGTTTTAAATTACTTCAAATTGATGTTCAAAGTGAGGAAGAATTGTTGCCTTCGTATAAATTCATGTTGAAAGGTTGGAGCGCATTTCAAAAACACTCATGTATAAATTTTTAGAAGAGGGGAGGGGGACTTCTTTGAGAAAGGAGATACAAAATAAGATTTTTTGTCCCAAAATTTTGTTTTTGATGATCATCGTAACGAGATATGCTCTAAAAAAACGATATAAAAATGTCAGGGATGCTGATGAAGTCTCGTTTTTTAAAAACGTTTACTCGCATCACTTTGGCTGTATCTCGTTACCTTGACCATCTAGAAAAAAACTTTTTGCATACAAAACCTTAATTTTTTTATGCTTTACGACTTTTGTTTGAAACATTTTTTTGCATCTATTTTCTTGGAAAAGTTGCACAGTAAATTCTTCCTGAGATTTGGTATTCTTTTTTGACTAAAATAACTATTAAAAGTTTGAAAACTACAAAGCTTCAAGTTCGACTTATTCGTTAGGGAATGTTCAGTACGGTTTGTATATAGGAAGTATAAAGGCGGCGAAAAAAAATCGATATAACGACGTGGGCCGCTTGCATGTGCTATACGGATACGTACGAAATGGAGAAATGCAACGAATAGGTCAATCGCCCTGACTCATCGCGTTTCCAGCACACACCCTTTTTAGGACGCGTAAGGGACGAGTTCACGAGATGCCCGAGGAGAAGTGTTATCCGGCGCTAAACGAATACGCCTTGAGGGTTTTCGATAAACTGGTTCCGTTTTTCACTTGGGAATTATCTACGAGACCTATGATGTAATTACGAAAGAAATGCTTTCGTCGTCGATGCACGCGCGTTCGTGTTGGTAAAAAGTGAAAGTATGACGTCACTAGTGAAAGAACCGGTAAGTTGACTGGACAAACGTAACGTAGGTCGGGATTCTATGAATGGTTAGACCACCGTTAAATTCAATTTACTCACCAATTGTTCGGTGGTTTTTACGGGTGCTCGGAAGCGCAATGCTTTTGCCAAACGAACCAGTTTCGGTTATCAGATCTTAAGGAAATATCGAGGTTAGCGGGGATGTTGGCGAGATATACGATGGTGTTTTTTCCCTTGGCCGTGATCGATGGACTTGACAATGTTGCTAATCCAACGAAGGATATCGCGATAACGTAGACGCCGGTGATAATTTTCCAATTGTAATTCATTTTGACAAGTTTTTACGAGCGAAGTGGTTTGTCCTTGGACTTGGTTTGTGCCTAAATGAACCATCGATGTATTGTTTATACGTGAGAAATACTCGTAGACGGCGTAAATGCATTTATTTGCATATGCATTACCAAAAGTATTTTTTTCGCTTTTCAATGACGTCTGGACGACTTCCGGCTTTCGCGAAAATACTCGTTTAAATGCATTAAAACTAATCAAATTTGGCGGCAGGGTGTCGGGGATACGTTAAGATGGCCTAATTGTTATTATGCAGATGTTCCTAAAGAGGGTTTTCTTCCGAGAGATCGTTAACCTACATGACCAGTTTTATGAGATTTATACTCGTCCGACCGACGAATTAGGTGGTCGAGTGCAAGGTTAGGTGATTTTTCGCTCGGCGTCCATTTTGTAGAATCGCGTTCTTTTTTATTGGTCGAGTTCAAAGTCGCAAGGTTAAACGCATCACCTTGGTTTGCCGATGACTCTTGAACGCAAATCGAGCTAGGATTTCACGAAGAAGGTTCAGCGATTATATTCGTAGATTTACATTTTGATGCAATTAAGAGATTTTTCAACCTTGTAGGTGTATACGAATTACAGCGCTAGTGTCTGAGCATGTGACAAGTCTGCAAATGGAAGGCTAACACGATACGAAATTCGGAAGTAAAACCGGAGACATTCAGGAAGCGATCTATTGAAAAGTCTAGCCTTGTGATTTCCTCTCTGCGAGGTGAATTGAACCGAAAAAAGAAAGATACCGGATGAAAACGAAAGTGATTTTTGTTCAACCTTCGAGTTTGATTTATTAGGTTAAGGTTTTTGTTTTCCGTTGGTACCTATGAATAAAGAGATGCGTAGGTATTGAAAACGAGAGCAATGGGTTGTTAATTGACGGGGCGTATATGGGGTTTCCAGAGGGTTTCAGTGGTTCTTCGGCGGCGATCTTAGGACCGCGAGGTAAAAATCAACGATACGATAGTTCGAATTCCAAGGACGTTTTGTCTATTGTCGACAAAGGTCGGTTTTTTTCCCTTCACAAGGGTTCATCGGATGGGAATCGAATTGATTAATTATACGATACGTGAATAATTTTACATATAAAAAGTTTATTACGTATTGTGTCTGTTTTTAAGGGTGATTTTTAAAATTTTTTTTAACCATCGAGTTTACTTGTTTAGCATAATCGAACAGTGTGATTTATCTGGAGTGAGCCTGCGGCGATGGTGGTAAATTATGTAAACATGTTTTGTTTACGATTTTTTCACTAATTTTTTTGGTGGAATTTTTTAGAAAACGAAAGGATTTTTTTGTCGAAGAAAAAAGTGAAAAGGCGATTTTTTTCATTTTTTGATGTTTTGTACGTTCATCGAACTCTTTTTTGTGTGGAATTTATATGTGGTCATGATAACAAATAGTTTTATTTCAAATGTAACAGATGAAGGAATTTTTATTGTTTTTTTCTGTTTTTTTTAAACTGAAAAAATCAGTAGAATAAGATAATTTTTTGTTTGATATTTTATTAAGTATTCGTTCTATTCAAATATAAACTTCCTTAATGGTTTTACTTTTTTTTCCCAATTTTTGAAAGAAATTACTTCGGGTTTTTGTCATTTTATTAAAAAAAAAAAAAAAATGAAAGAAAAGGAAAAATATTTTGTGTTGAAAAAAAAAACGAATTAGTTCGTGTTTTCAAATAAAATCTTTCATCTTTCTTGAAGTGTTTTTCAGTCATTTCGTCATAATTTATCAACGGTTTGACCTGATTTTTTCAAAACTTAGATTTGTCTTACTCTAGAAAAGGTAACGAATCGTGTACATTCTTTTCAGCCTCGAAATAAGAGAAAAAATTATAGAAATTTCTGAAATTTGGTCTATTTTTTGGCATTTGGTGTGTTTCATTGTCTGCAGTCATTTTCTATTGCTGTGATTTTTGATTCTTTCTGATGCTCTTTGATCCTCTAATTAGGACGGGTTTCCAAAAAGGTTTGAAAAATTCATAAAAATCATTTCCGTTGAATCGAATTAAATCACTTTATAAATCTTCAAGTTTTCGTATTCAATTTTGTGTCATTTATACAGAAGAGGAGCGGAGAAGGGTTAAAAATTTAGATTTTGTTTCGTAGTGATGCTACAACGAGACTGCGGTTGAATCAAATCTCTCAAATTTTGTCTTTTTTATGTATAAATCACGAGTTTATCATAAATTTTGTAAATTTATTTTATTTTTCCAAAATTCCCAAAAGTTGCTTAAAATTTACTATTTTTGCCCAAAATTGGACTTTCTTTAATACATATTTCGCAATTTCCGCCTTCGCCTCAAGCCTCAGTTGCTGTATATGGCGAAAATTAAAAAAATATATATTTAGCAATTTAAAAATACTATTTTTCAGCCCTAAAATATGCCTAAGATTCGATGGGGAAGGGGGTTGAAAAATAATGCGTTATGATTATGCAGTCGTACATAACTGAAGAAATGATTCCATATCACTTTGGCATGTTTGAAAAGCTCACTCGAAAAAGGGTGGGGGACGAAATTACCAATTAGTGAGGGTGGCAGCTACCTAAGGCGATGAAAAAATCCGTAGAAATTCTCGATTTTTTGTCTATACAATGCCAAGTATTTATCACAATTTGGAATTTGTCAATTTTCGTGGAAAAATTTTAATTTCTTTGTCTCTCTTCTGATTTTATTCATTTTTGATATTCGAAATGTGAAACTGTACAAAAATAGAATTTAATTTTCAGTTACATTAAAAAAATTCTTTCGATGAAAAAAATTAATTTTCTCGAAATATTTCTCTCGATGAAGCAGCCAAAAAGCAATCTCATAAAAATTAAAAAATTTTCCATCTTGAAAGGGGAATTTTTTATTTCGACTTTATCGTCGTCATAAGCTTCTTTACGGTGACAAAGTACTCGTCAAAATGACAAAATGGCGTTAAAGTTATTTATTCGAAATTATCAAACGTTTCAGACATAGACGACGATAAATAGAACGTAAAAATCAATTTCGCCGGCGAAATGTTTTGTCTGTGTTGCCCGACCTGGCATGCGAACGCCGTTTAACCTATTTTTGGGCCGGAAAACTCCACGTCTGAGATTTTTTCGGCGAGAAAGTTGCACTTTGGCTGGAAATGTTTTAGGTGGTGGATGAGTTGTATCGGAATTTTAAAAAGCTTTCGATATAGATAGAAGGAAAAGGGTTGGAGAAAAAGACGTCTGTCTGATGTCGGCTTTAGTTCATACGTTGTAGTATCGGTTGAATAACCGGGCTTCCAGATGGGTCGGTCAAGGGGGGAATGAACAAGGAACGTTCGGGGCAGGTGCGCCCGTCGCCGTCGATAAGCGGGCTGCGGCGCGTTCGGCGTTGATCGAGTCGCGAGACGTTGACCTCCATACGATTCTAGTGCTACCGCTGTTACGAGCGTGAAATTCTCTTTGGTTCGTTACGCAAGTGTGTTTGCGTAAGGAAAAGTGTGTATTTAGAAATATAAAAATTAAAAAAGGAAATTTTCATGTGGTGATTTGAAACCGTCTCTTTTTGAGCATTCGAAGAAGGTGAAAATAAGGGTTCTTGGGATATGTTAAAACGAACCAAACCGAGAACTATTCGACTCCTGGATTAATTCGAGCTGTGATAAAAATACCAAAAAAATTGCAATCATGATTTCATAAAAATTCATCGATATATCGATATCAACCTCGAATACCGAATAATGGCACAAAACCAGGGAATTTCACGCGTTAGCTGAACTGCTCGTTCGCTGTAAGTATTCACAGGACGACACCCCGCTCACCTCTGGCGCATATAATCGCGTATCTTCTATACCCTTTCTCGTTGCTACGCCGTTGTTCCAGTGTCAGCGGATCTTCGACCTCCCTCGTACCTTTCTTCTCGCATTTGAAGCGATTATCTTCCCCATACCGACAGTACCAACATAACCGGTCATTTCCCTTTCGATGTACACATTCTACTTAGCAATCTCACTTCATCCAGCTCCCGTGTATGTTCGGCAGCGGCGTTCAATGTAGCCCCGTACACGTACCCTCGTTCCGTCTGAACTTCTCTTGGCTCTTTCGTTATGCGCATTTCGGGTTTTTTTATCTTTTCTCGCAGACTCCGGGTCCTGCAGATCGGGCGTTTTTCCACCTTCAACCAGGAAGTTTTTCCGGAGGAATTACGAATTATTCATAAATTTCGCAGACGGGCGTGAACTCGTCTGCGCTGTAATTTGCACCGAACTCGGTGTGATTTGTACTCGTGCCAGAGCTAACCCGAAATAGGGGGTGGATTTTTTGCGGGGTTAAGATGTACCGAAGTGAGGAAATTATTGACGGTGAATGAATCGCGACGGGTATTGATTTTTTTTGCGTCGCGAAATTTCTGCGGTATTAAAATTATACCAGATTTTTTGCAATTATTTTGCTCAAGTTGAGAATTTCAGTATTAGTGTGCTTCGATGAATCGTTTTTGAGAGGTATAATTGTATTTTTTCATTTTTTTTATTGGTTTTCGTCGTTTTTATCCGATTATTGAAATTTTAATATAATTTTGGGGCGAGATATAAAATTTAAAATTGTTGAAAAAAGTTCATTGGTAAATAAGCGTTGAACTTTTTTAAACGATTTTTCATTCTTAATGTTGAAAAAAAATACTTCAACTATATCAAAAAATCTTTGTTTCGTAAATTGGAGAACTCGAAAAAAAATTTGATTTTGGTGAAACGAGAAAAACGAAATTGAGTGAATGAAGTTAGAAATGTTGTAAAAAATTGAAGAAAAAACGAATTATAAAGCAAAACTTCAACAAAAAAGAACAAAATTTCGGTAAAAATAATTTTTTTTCCCACTTCTGAACATTTAAAATGTTATAAAAAATTGAAAGAAAAAACAAGTAACGAAGCAAAATTTAATAAACAAAAAAAAACAAGTACAAAATATGTAATCAATTTATAAAATCTTGCCAAAAAAATTAAATATAAAGTTTAAAATGTTATAAAAAATCGAAAGAAAAAACAGAATATTTACTTCAGAAAAGTGTCCAATAAAAAGTACTCTCTTGAATTCGTACAAAAATACAAAAAATAAAAAAAAATAATTGAACCCATTTGACTAGATGAATATTTTAACAAAACGTTGAGATCCTTTTTATGATTATTTTTATGCAAAATAATTATGCTAAAAAGTTCAATTTTTGTCTTCCCATTTTATTTATTTCACGTGAGTGGCACTTATTGGAGGCATTTTAATGAATCAAGGGTTAATCTGAGGTGAAAATTGTAAACACAAAAGTACATTTTTATCATATCGCTTTCAATTTTCAAGTGATTTTTAAAAAAGCGAGTTTTTTACTCCAGAGAGTACGTTTCATGGAGACCGATTTAGCATTCTTATAGAAAATTGTTAATTTAAAAAGTCTTAAGGACTTATTACAGGAAAATGATTTATTTTAGCGAGTTTTGCTCAATTTTCTCTTCTTAATTAATTTAGGAAAAAAATTGAATTCCTTTGAACTTGTCACGTAGATCTTTAATGTCGTTAGTAAAACTACCCTAATTCAAAATACCTTATTTCTGTTCTTAATTATTTTCTCCTTGTATTTGTAGCTAGAGCCGATAAATCGTAATAAATATCTCGACACGACAGCGAATTTATTTTTCGATATACCTCAAGTAGGTGTTGTATGCTCGTCGAAGCATGTACCCTCGTCACACACCGAAGAAGGTAGCGGCTTGGAAAAATATTAATTCGCCGCGATCATCCCCGAAATTTATATTTAGCTACTTCGCTTGCCAACGACACCCTAAATTTGGAAAAACTCCAGCACTCGTTCGGTATTCGGTTTTGGTACATAGCGTAGTCTAGGGCAACTGGTATAAATTACGTTTTAAATCGGTACCCGAGACACGGTTTTTAATATTTCTCACAATTACCACGGGTCGGGGTACGGTCTCGTAACGAGGCGACGAATGTAATTAAAACGTAAAATCGGAAGTCTGCGAAATTTAACGATCGCTGGAGTTACACGCGACGACGCGGGCGTTGTCTCGAACGTTTTCCAGCGTCGAAACAGGGCGTAGTCAATGCAGGAGGGGTATTTTCCGTCTTTTTCTGGTCTGAAGGTCTTTTTGGTTTAATTGGTGTAGTTCAGTTGCTATGTGCGAGATAACAATAACCGACAATTGTCGCAACGATGGGTTGTGTTTGTGTAGGTGATACTCGGTACTATGGAGAAAATTCTGTCAACGACCTCTCCACCGCTTTGTAAGCGGTGTTTATCGAACGTTGCGCCACTGGCCGTCTGTTCGGTTAAAGGGGTGTGACACCGACTGGTATTCCGGTTATCGAGCTATGTCTGGTAACATTGAACCCTGTTTTGGAATTTTATGTACCCCTAATCTCGGTGTCGGGTTTCGTATTTGAATATTTTATTAATTTCGTAGACGAGTATTCGAGACTCGATAGGGTTTTTTTTTCCTACATTGTTCTACTACGTAGATCTACGACGTGCTTAGTCGACGAGATGATTAGAGTGTAAAATTAGGCTACTAGAACTGGTTTACGTAGTGCGAATTATATTCGAAGGGTAGTAATGGCGAAAAATGGTATGATTTTAATTACCATAGGGTTGATCCCTTGATACCTCAACGAGTTCCAAAGTAACCGAAAATTTTACCAACTAGTTTTTTACGCAGTTATAAAATTCTATTTAAGACTTTCACCACGTCCAAAAAATAGGGCTAAGCCAGTTCACTTCGTATAAATCTAATGAGCGGTATTTTAAGACACGCATAACAACTGCGTTCCTCTTTCGGTAACGGATTGACATGAAAACGAAGACGAAATAAAGGGAAGAAACCAGAAGGGAACCAAGGAGAAATACTTTTGGTATACGTGGTTTACACGGGGGCAATAAACTGGACACAAGGCAAACGCGTCCAAGACGACCGCTTACAAGGGCAGAAGCTTCCCTGCCCGCCTCCACACTTAAACAAAGGATTAGACTTGTTTTTTCTCTTTCCTTCGTATTTAAAGGTCATCATCGTCGAAGGTTAGGGAGAAATCGTTCCAGTTCGTGAATAAAGGATCAGGGTTTGTTCGATAGTTATTACCGAGATTGAATGTAGAACGATCTTTTCAAACATATCGTCTGCGGTGATCGAAAAGTGAAATGAATTTGGGGGCCTTTACACTCAAAGGGTTTAAAACCAGACAGAAAAGGAAAGTGAAGGTGAAAAATCGAAAGTACATTGTCGAACCTTTTTTTTCCATCTTTCAGATTAGGGTTTTGATAAAATTGCATCGTGCTTATAACAGATGGTATCGAAAATTCATCCTTCTCAACCCACTTCAACCCTCACCGGAAGATGAAAAAAAGTCGAAGGAGACATCCTTTTGCGTGCGTTTGCACAATGTATTGTGTAAGCGGAGCCGGAGAAAAAAGGGAACCTTATGCAACCCTAAGGTTGTCTGCGGTGGATGCACATTTGCTTTCATTTTTCTCTACCATTGTTTACCCGCGTAATACGAACGGTGCACCCTTGGCAAGATGTTGGTTTTTGATCAACATACACTCGCAGGCGGATTCTTTTCAAGGTTTTTGCAACTGGGGAGCGTAAATCGAGATGTTAGATTAGGTGTAGGTATTAGTGAGATTAAATATAAAGGTTGGAAGTAAGTGATTTTCATTTTAAATGTGGATCTAAGAGTTTGTAAATTGATCAAAACATGTTTGCGAGTTGGGAAACGTTGATGACTAATTGGATTTGACATAAGTGACCGAAAGTAAGAAAATTTTACCAAGAAATGCTTCAAAAAGCTATTAAAATTATTCATCTGAAGAAATGGAGCCCTTTTGAGATGTGGTTTGCCATCTTCGATTGAGGATTTTTGAAAAATTCCTAAAATCTGAGAAATGAAAAATACCTTGTTACAAAAAATCTGCCTTATTTAATTCCCTATATTTTTTATTCCCAAAATTTTCTCAAAAAATTGATCTGTACCCCTGAAAAAGCCTCCGTCAAAAATATCAATTTATTTCATTCCTCAAAAGTCAGCAGTTACCGGAAAGCTTAGAAAATTTTGAGGGATTTATGAAAAGTAAGGAAGTAAGAAAATACCTCATTCATTCATCTGAAAAGTTTGTTATATTTTTTGTGTTTAAAAAGAACAATTTATTAAGCTGAGATGTCTTGAGGATCAGGGATCGAATTTACCGGAAAATTTTCGAAATAAAAGTTATTAAAAATGAAATTTGGTGAATTTTTTGTCTCTTCTCAATGTTTGAGGAAGATGAGGAGTTTTGAAGATCAAAGATCGAATTTACTGGGAAATTTTTGAAATAAAAGTTATATTATTAAAAATGAAATTTGGTGAATTTTTCGTCTCAGAATTTTTTTGTATCTTTTCCATTTTTGAAGATTTTTGAGGATTTCTTATTTTGGAGATCACCCTTTATTAAGATGAGGTGATTCTGTGGACAAAAAGTTGACCTGTCAGGAAAATTGTTCGGACAAAAATTATTGAAAATTGAATGAGGAATATTTTTTGTTTGAACATTTTTTTTGTATTTCCTCAAATTTTGGTAATTTTTTCGGGAAACTTCACTTTGGGGAATTGAAACTTTCTCAATATGTTCTACCTTTTGAGACAAATTTTCGCACGTTTTATTTTCATTATTATTATCCAATTCAATTAGATTATAATTTTTGTTCATTATGTTATATCAATTCATGATATATCTAGGTCACCAGAAGCTTAAGGGTAGGAAAGGGTGAGGGAATGTGATTAGAAATCGATATCATCTATGCAAAAATTAATTCTTCTGTGCCTTGGAAAGACGAATGAAATTTGGAATCTGCCTTTCAATATGAAAGTCTCTCTATTACTTCACTTAAACTCTCCTCTTCTGAGATTGCGTTTAAAAACTACAATAAACCTCATTTCCCTCCTTTCAAATTGTCATAGCAACTGGTCCTATAATCGCAGCTGAGAGTACACCAAAAGGTTCATGGCTCCAATATACTCAGCATAGATCACGATGATAATTTGGGCAAATTTCGATATCGAAATCGACTTGGACATATGTGTAGTTCGGATGTTACCGCCCAAGTCGGGTCCCTCAAGGGTACACTTGGCCTAGAAACGTCAGCTGCAGACGGTTTCAACTTACCCTTGCATAAGGGATGTTACCGCGCGTCTATTGCGAAAACACCCACCGGTCACAGGTGAGAGAGAACTGCATCGTGATCCTGTACCGCATCGGGCGTCGCACTCAGTTACGTCAGAATCGAAGCAGATGTTAGAATGCAGCGCATATTTCGGGTCTTTTTTTTTTCTTATATTCGTACTGTATAAATTTCATGTTGTGAATGCCGAAAAGCAGGTAGATCTTGGTGGCGTGTGGGGCTAATTAATCTGACGCCGGAGGTATCGCGCCTCTATTGGGTTAGGGAGACGATGAAATGAGCCACTGTTTTGTGTGTGTTTTTCTCCCGAAATTCTACGGTTTACTTTTACTCTCTCTTTGGAAGCTGCGACGTTTTATTCAACGTGCTTTTTTCTTATTTCGAATCCTTTTATTTTAATTTGTACATATGGCTTTTGTTCGAATGGCCGAAAGTGAATTGAAAAAAGGTTCAAGGTTGAATCCATTAATGGTTTGATTACGTAATTTTCAACGTTATGTCGGAGGTTTTTTTTCTCGTCGTTGTACCCTTCCATGTCGATGGGTTATTTTTCACTGTCTAGAGGGGTATCGTAAATTTTACTTTATTTGCCCGGCGATGTTTTGTAAGCGAGTAGTTAACCTTGAGCTATTCAACAGCTGGATGACAATTTTGAAATTTTTTTTCATTTTTTGACCAACTAAGTAAATGTGTTGCCGCTTTGCCAGTTCTTTTTGCGATTTGAACTAATCGATAGTTTGTCTATCGAAGGTCATTTTTTACTCAATGTATGTGTAGGTCTAAATTTCGGGGAAAATGTTGCTTCGTGGGAAATTTATACGAATTTTTCTCTAAAATGAAATCAATTCAAAACTCGATTGGAATTATCAGGAAGATGAGATTGAGAATCAACTGTTAACCTTGTATGGTGCGACCTAAACCTTGTCATTGGTGATTTTGGTTAAAAGAAATGCCACCAAGTTCATTTGTACGTGGACCTAGCCCGTACGGAAAAGTTCATAAACTCGTTCGCCTTAAAAGAATAAAAGTAATCGCTCGAACGAACTTCGATTTACCACAAAATTAACCATAGAGAAGCTGAACAACTATCGATAAGCTGTATATCTTATTTATACGAGGAAGGAAGAGAGGGGGAGGGAGGTGAAAAACGCGTGTACTTTGTTTAATCAATGAAACGACGTATTTCGTCATTTATATTGAAAAAGCTAATGGATTTTATCAAAAGCGATAATTTTATGCGTTATCGCGGCACTAACTAGTTTCCAGTTTATTACTGTAAACAAATACCGGCTTATCACGAATTTCGAATTATGTATTACACATTGAACGAGTTATTATTTTTATTTTTTGGAGGTCGAAGTGTTCCTGCGATAAAGCCAAATGTAAACCGTGCTGATGCAGCGGAATAAAAGTTTGGTCAGGGTCGGCGTAATTCCAGACGATCGAAAAAAAATTATTCAGAGGTATAGCGGAAAAACCTTGCTCGGGTTGATTCTATCTTCCTTCCGCGTGCTGCGTGAGGCCGTCACGACCTTTACCTTATTCTGGCAGTTTGCGTCGACGTCGAGTGCGACATATTGCGTGTAATTATATACGCGGATAAATTGTAATGTGCGAATTGTACCTGTGTAAAGTGAACCTTGACGAGGTAACGAGGTTAGCTTATGTAATAGATAAGTGATTTACGGTGGTGAAAGATTATTCGCGAATTTGGTAAAAGTTGATTAGTCGGTCAGTCCTATTACCTTGTGTGATGGGGAAATGACCTTAAAGTTCATTGTATGCTACCGGTGATGTGCGATGAGAGGTGTATTTTTGTATTGATTTTGCGAAGGTTTAGGATTAATGTATTGATTCAATAAATACATTGTGTGGAGACCATAGTTCATCGTTTTAGCTGAGTGATTCGAAAGGGAATTGAAGTATCGATGTCTGAATATCGAAATCAAAGTATCAAAATTGAAATATCAACTTGAAAATATCAATATTACCATCGAAGTGTTAGATTAATTAGATTGACATCAAAATACCGAAAAAAAATGTAGAAATTGAATTATCGATATCTATCTAAATATCGAAATTGAGGTATTGAAACTGAAATATCGGAATCAATATATCGATATCTAAAACATCGATATTTATCGAAGTCGAACTATCGAAATTGAATTTAAAAATTATGTTCAGCATTTATTAGAAAAAAAAAAAAAAAAAAAAAAACAAAGAAGCTGACTCGTGTTACCACATATAGTAATTTTTTCGAAACACCCTGTACTCATAAAAAATGACCATATATAGTTGCGCATGTCGTACAACGAGTACGAAAGTTATAGACGTACGAGTATCGCAAATTAGGTATTTCGTTATTACTGCGAGTGTAATATTATTAACCTGGATATGACCTCTGGAAATGTGCATTCGATAAACGTCTACTCGACGTCGAGTCTATATTGAGGATAAGGTTTGATAATTTTTTAACGACTTGTTTAATTACCGCACCAATTATATGGTGTAAAACAAGCGTTGCAAACGATTGTTTGGGTCGGTTGTGCGCTCGTCGTTCGTACATATGTAGTTATGCATACGCTGGCGAAAAATGCTTTCGAAGCAGCAGCGAAATTTCATGTACGCTGGCGAAGGTGTATAACACCGTAATGGTCGCCGGTTCAACTTCCTATAGCTGAATGACCGATTACAATTACATGTGGAAGTTACGCGAACAACGTTCGCTTCGACCTTCCAGCCAACTTTAAGGTGAATTGGTTGAAACGCATCGCTGATCCGCTGTATAACCACGCTCCGCCATGTCGGCCGTACCGAGGTAAAAGTAATAGCAGTAACGACGATAATGAACGAAGCAGGAGAAAGAAGGTAAGTTGATTGACCCTCCTCTCCGCGATTGCCAACTCAGCGAGCTGTGCGCCAAGCGGCCATGGTTGAGTTTCGCAGTGACAGTGCTCTTTCTCTGCCCGTTCAACGCTTCCGAAGGTAACGTACCGCCAGAGTTCATTGTCCAATTCGCGTTCGGCATTGAAGAATTTCTCGGCTTCAACCGCGAACGACGTTTCGGATGAGCGAAGGTTAAGGTTTACGTGGGCCTTGCGCTTGAGCCTGTAGCGGTTTAATTAATCGTATCGAACTTGAAAACCAATCACCTTCTATGCGGTTTGCCGAAATTATACCTGGATGGACCAATGCTTAGTCATCGTGCAAACGTAGCTTTTAATATTTACGCACGTCTGCGAACTTGGAAAGTTACAGCTTCTACCCTATTTTATCGACGCGTCTATGAATCATCCCTTTCGACGAAAATTCCCTTAATAATATAGCTCACCGTAACGATACAATTTCAAAATGACGTCATCGTTTACAAAAATTAGAAATTATGCGTCATATGAGGAAAAAGGCGCCCTACTCCGATGGCTAATTAGGTCGAATTAGATGTATTAAAAAAACAAAAGGGGTACGCTTTCCATATGGTGTCTTGTGTTTCATTTTTTTAAAAGGGTTGGTAATGATTTTTACGCGCACGAATCGCAAATACACCGCTTCGCGTTTCCAGCCGGGAGAAATTAAGGAGGAACCCTTTGTTCGAGACTTTTTCGAAGTACGATACATGGGCGAGATGTAAATACACCGATACACCCTACAGCACGTCGATATATTCCAAAAATAAATAAAGAAACTGGAAATGTTGATGAAGTGCCAAAATGTCTCAGCTATTTTAAGCAGACCGCGTATTACGACCGTGCACTTTTTTTCTTCCAATTGTCGAATGCATTTTCGGTATTCCAGAGGTCACCTTGCCTTTGGTTAGGGTTATAAGAACGTAGTACTCGGATACTGGAAATTGTAAACGATGCCAGATTACGAAGCGCTATTTTTAAAACTCGTATCAATGTTTTACCCAATCTCTTCCCTGTGAAAAGCTATTCGAATGGGCTGTGATGCCAGGTAGTACCTAATTACGTAAAATCAAAGCCAGCTCGTTCGATTTACGAACTAGTGACTGTGACATTGGCACATGAACGTACAAAAAAGCCAACGTTTCAAGAATGCAATTCGTTATGCGTCACGATTCACGCGAAGTTACGGAACAAAGATGGTAAAAAATTTCAAACGTGCGTACGTATCGAAAGTATTTAAAAGTTGGAGCGTATTTCCTGTACAGAAATGGAATGAGGATAACACGGATGGTATTTTCAATACTCGACCCTTCTACAAGGTAGAAGCTTTACAAAGCTTGTGCGAGTTATTGGTAAAAGTTCCATTTGTACTCACCCTCGAATGTGCCTTTGCTCCGAAACATAACTTTACATTAGAATAACCCTCTTGGTAACCATTGCGTCAGGGGTCTTATCTGAATTGCACTCCTTGCATCGGTTTAATAATATAAAGTAGAGATAACGCATGTACGCGAGGGTGAACTACACGTAGCTACCTTGATAAGTACAGACAGGGAAAGTGCAAGTTATTTTCATATTTTAGTGCAAGGCGACGTCTCGTATTAATTTTCTATGAGCTTTTTGTCGAATGTGTTTTCGAATGCGTCACGCGAAAAGGGGTCTAGCCGAGTGTTTTTTTCCACAACAAAATGACAAGTTTTTAGTTGCACATCAAGTGGTCTGATGTTGAGAGATGCTTGTAGCTTTTATACAGGGAGGGCTTTTTTTTTTTGAAGGGCAGACCATTACGAGGTTTCATGCAAAGTACGAGCTTACAGACAAAAGTACACGCACAGAAATAACGTTTTGTATTGTGTTACGCGAGGGCTTAAAAATTTTAAAATTTATGGAATCGCGTGATATATCTAGATGAAAGAAGTACTTGAAATACCTTATGGCGATGTATGTAAATATCTCGAGGAAATGGATTCGGCGTGATTCTACGCATGTAATTTGATTGTGAATTATTTAAGTTTCGATGCACCTTTCTTTCAGATTTGTCGTGAAATTTCAAAACTGTAAGGTATTTTGGAAGCTCCTTCGGTAGTTGAGTTCAGCTGAATTGGAACATGTTTGGTGTCATTTTGTTGGGAATTTTATGCTGATTATTTCTTATAATAACTACTTTTCGTCTAGATGCCATGGTTTTCGTGCAATTGTTGAAAAACATATATTTTGATAGTGCCATTTGAACCAGAAAAACCTTGTAGCTCCTTCAATTTTCAAGTTATGCAAAATAATCACTGCGGGTTTTACTGCAGCGATCAATCATTCATTTCGGACACAATAAGTGATCAGAAACGATTCCTGGTGTAAGGATAAGGGAGCTGTGTTCAACGACGTTTTCAGGATAGGCAACTTATTCGACACAAGCGTCGCGCAAGAAGTATCTTTCAGGCAAAATCAACCGATATTTCTCATCTTCTACACCACTTCAGCTGTTCGCATTCACCTGCTGCAAAAAATCTTTTTCTCATGTAGTTCAGCGTGCCCTCGCATACCTTATTTAAAATCATACGTTAGTAACTGCTCGCTAATACTAGCTCCGTTCAGTATGCAGCGAAAAAAAAAACGAATTTAAAAAAAATAGGTAAGCCTAGCTCATAAAAATCTAAACGCGTTCAGCCGGTTTACCACTGTGTAATTAGAGTGCAATTGTTAAGGCGAGAAGTAATAACGATAATTTTTACTACCCTGCACCTTGGGCGCGCATATTTTACCGTTCGGTCATGTGTTGCTTGCCACAGCTGCCTTATTAGTTGTAATCGATTCGCGATAAAATACCGGAATTTTTTAATTACGATTTTACGATCAGTCTGCGGAATATTCGCGTCAGGAATTGCGGAGAAAGATGGACGAGCTTTTTGCTTTTAAATATTTAAGCGCCGGTGCATTATAATGAAGCGAATGCGAAATAGGGGATAACGCCCGTGTAATGCGTAACGACGACGTCGACGTTGTGGGGAATTATTTTAATTATTAGGGTTGCGACGGTGTATTGACTTTCATATTAGGTCTCTCTCTCTGTCTGTGCATAACGAGGGTGTTTGACGAGACGTAGCCATCGTGTATTTTTCCAGACTGAATTTTACGTTGGAAATGAATAAAATTACGTTATATGTCTGTGAAAAGGGTTGGGTTGTGGTTTTAGTACGTACGAATGTACGCGTTGCTTCGTTATATTTGTGTTTTTGCATATGAAGATGTATTTTTACAGGTCATGGGAGGTAAAATGAGGCTCTGGTGAGGTTTCACCGTGAACGGATGTAGTAAAAGTGAAATTATGAATTTTAATTTATTCCTAGCATCAGTGTAGCTAGAGTGATGGTTCAAAAGGTTTTTGCTCTTCCATCCCTTTTTTTGAGCTTTAAAAGCCCTAATCTTCGAAGGAAAATTGTAATCGAAGAATGGACTTGATAGTTGAACTTTTCGCGAAAAATTAGTTACAACTGATATGAATCATGATTTTTCTCATTGAAGTATGAACTTTGAAAGTTTGTAACTTTAGAATGAAAGCTCAGATGAAAAATTGAGCAGCATTGTTAGATTTCTCGTTGAAAATCTTGTGGAAACGACATACTACAAGTATATGTTTAAAAAGGTTCCAAAATGCTCAACTTCGGGACGAAAGCTCATTCAAAAAATGAGTTGCAATGCTTGTCAAAAATAATTAAAGTTTTTTTTTAATTCGGAAAAAGTGAGTAGTTGAATTCTAAACTTTCGATGTTATTGGTCATTAGTTATTTTAAATTTCCTCTCCTTCCCCTCCTTTTTAAATCGAGTCTGGCTATGGTGCTCATTTTAAGAACATTTTATGTAATTTTTAGCTTCTTAATTTAGTTTATGAGATGGGCCAACATTAATATACATTTTGCAAGATATGCAGAAGTATTAATTTCTCAAATTATCATAATTAAACTTTCAAATACATCTTCTGTTCGACTTTTAATTACAAAACGAAAAAAAGAACAACGTACTGTACGAAATATCAGGTGATTCGATTGGTAATGAATTAGAATTTGGCATTGAAAAAAGACATGTTCGCCTGATTGTTAATAATGGATCGAGGAAATGGTTCATGTAAGCGTGCCCAAGCGAAGGTGAAATTCTAGTCGACGTGCGTGCATGGAAAATCGCAACTCCGAAATTTGTCGTAAACGATGTTTTTCGATATTTTCCGATATTTAGAACTCGGCCCAAAATGGCTGGCGTTTTTTGAAGAACACTACGCAGGGATTCGAACCTAGAATTTTTGGGACGCGAATGCATCGGGAAATAAAATAGGGTGTTGCTATGACGATAGACGGCTCGTTTTCCCTTTGTAGCCTTAATAATACTGTGCTCTTGTGAGGTGCGAGAGAGACGGCGAATGCACGCCGTAGTATTTCCGAGTCAACTACTCTTCGGAACGTGCACGGCAGAAGGGTAGTCTATCTCGATACCCCTGTCTTCTGTCGCGTCGTACCGGGTTGCATACCCTCGGCTGCAGTTTATAGCGTAACCTCCTTTTTGAAACGTGGCACTACGTGAGTAAACTGCTCTTATGGTCTTGCGATGCCGTTGCAATAAGGTTTGTGAAGTCTACATTTTGTGAAAAGTTCACCCTAATAGGGATTTCTTGGTTGTTTCTGAAGACAGCGACGGTGAAAATATGTGGAGTACTTTCGGCGCTTAACGACGTACACCTACGTCCCTGTGTTCTCCTGGTACGTAGATCGAGAAGAAAAAAAAGGGGTTAAATAATCCCTTTATTACTTTCCCTGTTTCTTATACTTTTCGTTGGGGTTCTTTTCAATCGATACAAAGAGGAAACCGGGTTTTTTGAACTTCGTGTCTTCGATACGTCGTGCACACAAATTAATCGGTAACATTTTAAAATAACGAGCTTCGTTGTATTTTCGCCGCTCGAAGCGAATCTCAAAAGAGCTCAGAAATTAAAAAAACTCTATCGACATTATTGTAATGAAATTTCTAAAACGAGTCTCATGTCGTAAATTTATTTCGCTTCTTTGATAAAAACTACAAGTAATCAACTGTTTACATTTTATCGTAAACGACGAGTTAATTTACTCGAAATTTCGAGTACTCGTGTTAACCATATCATATATAATTAAATATTAATCCAACTCGAGATATTTATTTTGAATTTTATCTTTTTATGTTTCAGGTATGTATGAATACCACGAAGGATATCTATTTTTATCGCATTCCGCGGAAAATTTTTCATTTCGTTCGGAGGGTAAGAAAATTCAAATCGATTTGTTCACGTGTATTGAAATGTGTAAAGATTCTACGCCAATTTTTATAATTTTATTTAACGCGTTGCAAACGCGTATCGGTGTTTTTAGCTTTTATGGCTAGAAGTCGGCTAAAAATAAGGGCATATTTTTCTGCACTTTTATTGATCACGTTCTAGCTTGCTTTTTTTTCCTCTACGGTAAATAAAAACACTCTCTATATAATTTTTATTACGATGAGAAAACGCTGGATATGATTTTTTTCTTTTTTTTTTTTATTATTCGTCGATTGAAATTATTATTTATTGATTTCTTGAAATGAATACGTGATTTTGATGTATTGGAAGATGAGAAAGTTGATTTGTTAGATTTTTTGGAATTATTTTTCGCAAAAAAATTTCTGCGTTTAAATTTTAAATGTGTCAAAGAATTTTTTTCATTAGATTTTTTTTAATCAATTTATTTTATGTAGCTCGATGAATTTCATTTGCGAAAAAACATTTTTGACAATAATGGAAGTAATTAAACTTTAAACAATTTTTTATGGTTTTACTTGAATTATTCATATGAAATTTTTCCAATGAATTTACATTTTAATGAAACTTGAGTAAATTGAGGAACTTTTTTACCATTTTGACCTAAATTTTTTGTACAATTTTAATAAAATGTCGAAAATAATGAAACTTTTGTAATTTTTTAGTATATTTTTATAATCAAAATTATTCATAGTAAATTTTTCGAGGAAATGGAATTTTTAAAAAACCGAAACTCAATTTTTGCTGATTTTGTTAATTATTACAATGATTTGAAAGACTGAAATTTCAACGTGAGAAGTCTTCTATCGTGTAAACCAAATTTTTTTTCGATGCCAAGAGACTCAAAAAAGCTTCAAAAAAAGTCCAGACGACATAGATTTGCATTCTGACATCGTTGGAAATATTAAATTGATACTTTTTGAGTGATGAAATGCAATGAAAATGCACTTTTTTAATCTATACTCTTCCCCTGCCTCCTTCCCCACCTTCTTTATAAAATTCAATTGAAATAAAGACAAACATATTTAAACCTGTAACTTAAATTAAAAATTGTACTTTATGGGTATTTGCTTGGACGACATACTCAGAATTCCATTAACGAATTCATGCTTCTGACTTCTTTAACAATCCACCCACTCAACCTTGGCTTAGAACTTGGTGACGTCATTAATCTACAAAATGAATTTTTTCATGCGTATGTTTTTCAAGCATCTTTTTCCTTAGATGGTTTATGGCGTCGTATGTGTGACGTCATCAATGATACGTCCTTTGTAGTGTTTTGTCAACTCTAAAATTTTACTTATTTTCGATAAATTTTTCCTTGTCGTTTAATGATGTCATCGTTCTGTAAATCCGTGTTTGATTATTTCACTAAGAAATTCAAAGATGATGTCAGTTCTAGTTCATCGAATAATTATCAAATTTTCAACATCCATCGCTTTCCTATTCTACTGTTGATTTAAAACTTGTATTGAAAATTTGATGACGTCGTCAGTATTTGAAAATAATTTAGCGGCGTTATTCTCATCTTTACTAAACAAAATATGACGTCATCGATGCACAAAAATTTGCAAAAAAAAAACACGCTGCTGACTTAGTTTATTTCGACATTTTTTTCTACTAAATTGGTGATTCAAAATCTCTCCTCTTCCTCCCCTGGCTCTTGTACACTCGAACATTTCCGTATTGAAAAATCAATTTGATATCGTATTATCAACGATATACTCGTTTCGTATTAAATATTTTGAAATTAGCTGCGATTATTATTTTTCATACGATTTACGAGATATGATAATTCTGAGCAACGTAATATTAATTCAATAATTACTCATGACCGATATTTCGCAAAAATTAAAACATGAATTTTTTGTAAATATAATTTTTCGTGAAGAAAAAAAAAATCTTGTTGAAAAAAACATGAAACAGTTCACACGTTGAAATTTTGTTGAAATCTGAAACAATATGAAAATTAATACCTCATTATATCTAGACAGCTTGGCATCTTTTGCTATGTATAGAAAATACCCCACAATAATCTGTCCCATTTCGAAGCTAGAAACGAAATTGACTACGTCACTACGCCATTCTGGGTAAAATACAAATCCGTTGATCCTATTTAAATAAAAGCGAAAATAGTGGAAAATGTTGAATACGTCGAAACGTAAACTCGACTATCTATTTTTAAACGAATATTCTCGCATTCGCTTTATAAAAAAGCTTGTTTGGTAGTTAAACGAAGTATATCGTAGGTGTAGGGAATTTTTTTGGGAAAAACTCGACTTAATCTTTATTACGTTTCCTTGAACGCGGCGTAAAGTCTACTGCGCCATTTGATACGATGGAGGCTGACGAGACGAATGCGGAAGGGTATTACGTCATCGAGGTTCAGGTGAAAACGCAAAAGGGTTTGTTTTGATTTTACATCCTTTCGGGATACGTTAAGAAGTCCTTGAATTCGAAACCGTGCAAAACAATCGGATCATTTGAGAATACTTTTTCGTCTCGAGTTGGTATTTTTAAATTACGAAAATCTCATTGTCGCGTACGTAATTTCTTGGTAAATTGACGATTAGCATAAATGCACTAGCGGTGGTTCTTTTTGCATAAGCGAACAGGTACTTAGGTGTGCATTTGACCTCGTACGAGTTTATATGATTTTTCGTACTCGGGCTCGTGTTACGTGCTGGTTGAAAATTAATTTCAATTATCAGCCGTTTAGTTCGTGAAAAAGTAGCCGTGGAAAATTTTACGTGCATAGGAAGATCGTACATTAAAGTTCAAGGATGTAACTATGTTGCGAATCTACGAACAAGTTTTTAATTTGCGAAACCTTATCGGGCTTATTTATCGTTTGAACAAATTTCGATAAGATTTTCACACGCATCAAGTGGATTTTTATCAACGCCTTACAATGTAACATTTCCGATAAAATTATTAAAGTTTATCGTTGTAGAAAAAAATTCAATAACGATTCCCTCACAACCTTCCTCGCGCGTTTTAGTCGTTATAATACAAAAAGAACGATTTTCGCCGCGAGGCGTATTTCGCGCGAAAATTCAACGCGAAGTTGGGTCGGTACAACGTGTAAGGTTTTTGTGACCTAGATTAAATTAACGAAATCCTATTTTAGTACCGAAAGTGGAAATAAAATTGGGCCGTTTGAGGGTTTGAATGTCAAGGTTATGGTTTTCTCGATGTATGGTTAATAGGGCGAGAATACGCGGAAGGCTTTTCGTTGACATTGAGTATAACACTTGTTCGCAATTACACGTGTCGGGTGTTCGATCTGTATTTGGTGAAGGCATTTGACGCTAGGTGGCGTAACGTGACGAGTATGACTGGTAGCGCTGGCTATTGGCGAGGGCGAACGAAGCGAGGGATGAATTCCTAAGAGAGGACGAATTCGGAGAATATGAGGTATAACGGTTGGAGGGGAAGGGTAGGTGATATGCATCGAATACTAAGATTAGAATCGATAATTTTGTAGAAGAGTCTTACTTGAGTTTTTTCAAAATTTTTCAAGTCAGTTGAAATGATATAATTGATTTTTTTCGATTTCTTTTATTGTATGTCGCAAAAGCTTAAATTATTGAAATTTTTTATTCAATTTATTTTACTGATTCAATTCAAATTAATTATTTGATATTGAATTTGGAATTTATTTATATTTTTTTAATGCATTTTTATTTCATCGAGCGTATTTTTCTTCGATATTTGTAAATTATTGAAGTCGTAATCAGGTTTTTATTACTTCTATTTTTCTCTGAACTTACTATTTTTAAATTGCGAATTTTACCAAATAATTATGCCAAAAAATTTTACGATTGACGTAATTGCAAAGAAGTAATTATAGGGTGTTTAAAAGGTTATGAAGGTTATGAAAGCAATAAAAAAGCTCCTAATTTGTATAAGGTAGTCACGAAAGTCGATTTAAGAATTTTCAAGTCAAAAATTATACATATTGAAAAATGTTGCCTAGTTTAATAAGTAAAAATTGAATAATTTCACATTTTTTTAAATGGCTAAACTGATGACGAATCTAATCAAGTAACGGACAAAATGGAAATTTTCAAGTTGAAGAAGACTGAGGTGGAACGGGTTGGAAGAGGGGAAGTAAGGGAGGGATAATTTATAATAAGGTATGATTATTTAATTGATATTTTTACTGGGTAAATTTAAAAATTGTATTTCTTTGCATTAATTACGCGTAATTGGGGTGACTTTGAAAATAACTTGGAAAAGTTGAAGCTCCTTTTGAGAAGTTTTTGAAAAAACCTTCATAAGCAGTTTTAATTCACACGTAAATTTTTTTTCAAAATCACGCCATTTTTTCAAAGTTACCTCAACTGACGTCATATTATTTTTTCAAAGTATTCATATCAAATTTTCAAAAATCAATATTCATTCGATTAAAATTCAAATCGTTGGCGAAACTGGAATTTTGAAAAAAATTGCATATCTTAATTCCCCCATTTTTTCAAAGTTACCACAACTGACGTTATATATATTTTTTTCAAAGTATAAATATCAATAATAATTCGATAAAAATTCAAATCTTTGGCGAAACTGAAATTTGAGAAAATTTGAATATCTTGGCTCGTAAAAATCATCTTATTGAATTTTATTACGAATTTTACGTTCTTTACGTAGTTAAAATTTTTTTATCGGAATTCTCGGAAAGATAAATTTCTAACCGAAAATTCACAATTTAAGCGTTTCGATTTGATTTCTTTCATCACAGTGAGTGCCAATTTCTGAGTATTTTCATTTCAAGCATAAAATTGAAACACGAATTGAAATTGACCTTAAATTTAATTTCCGCGTATATATTTTTCTCGAAAAAAATTCTGAAGGGTTTCCCAATAAGAAAAAAAAATTACCGAGAAGTTTCACTCGACCAAAAACCTTGTCGGATATTTTTTAACCTTGAAATTATACTCTTTCGATTTCGATTGTGAGAAGATTACTAAAAACAAGAACGATAAGAGGTCTGTATGTGGAATTATCCTGTTTGGTGAAGTTCACTTTAGTGGTTCTCGTAACCGCGTGTAGATGGCGTTAGTGTTCGTGTCGATATCTCCGAATTTCGTTAATTTCACAACGAACTTCGTTAGGTAACAAATAATCGAAGGTTTCGTGTCGATTCTCGAATACGAGTTTCTTTTTCAATTATCGTCGTAAACAATAAACGTGATTTTTCACCAAACAAATATCGCGATGGACAAAATAATGCGTGTCTTGATGAGTTGAAAATGTAAAACAAATCAAGGTCGAATTGGCATTTTTAAAAACGCGATGGATTTTGAGTGAAATTAATAAGGGAACATCTTGAGTCACGGGTGATCGGAGGATTTCAAAACAAAGGATTCCTCCTGTTGATTACGTAACGCGCTAATACTGTTGCAGTGTTACACAAAAGTTGCATAGTTAATGCCTGTGTAATCATTGGCGAAATCGGTGTTATTTAAATTGCATAATTTTCGCCGTAAATATTCGCATCTCAAAGGTGGTCCGCTTATTCGTCTTGCAGTCTTTTGTTCGAGCTATTTTCGATAATTTTATGCTTCTTTGCAGTTTACATCATGTTGAATTGGAATCGTGGATGAAATTATTTTGTATTTAAACGTGACAATGAACATAGTAACGTTTGTGAAGGAGATTTTGAGTTAATATGACCTTAATTTGTTCCGGAGTCTAAACGGAATTAAGTGTTTATAAATGACGCGACCTTGAATCAAGCGTTTAGTTTTTATTTTCAATATTGTACGTATAATTGCGACTTATTAAAATTAATTGTTTTATCCGTATACGAATGAATTTCAATTTTTTAGAATTTCATTCGATATTTCCGCGTACCGAGATTTTTTTAAAGTAAACGCGAAGCTTTTAGTGCTAAAGCGTAACCGATGCGGCGTTTATTTCGTCTAAATTTCTACCTAATTACTCGACGCTGAGATATGAATTTATAATTATAGTATTCGCGTCGCTAACACGGCTGTCAATCTGTTACGACGGTATTAAATATTGAACAACGTTAAAATACAAGAGGCGGCTGCGTTATGTGATGCATGAATAATAAAGAGAGATGATAACATAATACGGTAATTCAATATAGTATATATATACGCGGCGCTATGCGAAAAAGAAAACCATCGGTAGGTGTTGGAAATACGTATGACGTCATAGTTCGCCTTGGCAAGTGTGTTGACCCGGCCAAGAAATCAGGTCGTTATATAGAGTTGACACCGCGCCCGTCACCTTCTCTTGATATTTTGTTTCTCGCCCTTCCCCCCTCCACTCTTCTAATATTACGTTCGACGTGGGTATATGGCGAATAAACTCTCAATTCGCAAAGCCACCGTTATAATTGCTCGTAATATATTTTCGCGAACCAATGGTCGCGCCATTAATTGAAACTTTCTTCCACGTGTAAGGGTGCTTCGCTATGACGTCAATGGGAAGCTTTTTTGACAGGTTTTTAACTCCTAAGACGAAAGCTTTCCGGAGTGATGAGTAAATACGCAACGAATGCTGATTCAACGTGACCTATATGTCGTCGAGGTGCTGTAGGCTGGTGAAAAATTCACCCCCGGGCTTCTTCCTTTTTATCGGATTGCTGTCACGGGCTTGTCAACGTGCAAGGAATATTTCACGTAGTCGAATCACCAGCGTAACATGTTAGTGTAGAAATATCCCCGAGTGTGGGGTTTTTTGGGGGATTTTTTCGCGTAGTGAGCTTTGGTAGTTCAAGGGGGGGGGAGAGTGAATGAGGTTCTGTGATGAACGATTTTAGGGTATTATTTTGTGTGTGGTAAATTCTGAAATAATTTGGCGATGGATTAACAACTCCTTTCCCCTTCATCCCGTTCTCCTTTACCCTCCTTCTCGCTATTATTGATCTAGATTGAAAATTTTGCTAATTCAGTGATTAGATTTGTTCGAGTCTAAAAAATTCTTATTTCTATTAGAGAAATATTTAATGTTGAAAAAAATTAAATTATGACAAAATGAAAAAAAATAGATTCGTAATATTTTTCGTGCAAAATTTATTTTAAATAATGTTAGCAATGTTTGAAGTTTTGTTTACAGCTTCTTCCCCTCTTCCTCTTCCCCTCTGCTGTCTAATTTAATTATTAGAGTCTATACTCACAGAAAATATGCTTTCATGATTAATTGAATAGAATTTTTTATTCCTTTTTTCATGGAGAGACATGTGATTGAATGTTTTCAAGTAGCTCAATTTTCTCAAAATTCGTTTAAATATTGAAAATTCGACTTTTATTAGAATGAGTAATCCTTTTGGAAAAGGTCTCCCTTACAATATAGCAATTTCATGATTTTGGGGTATCTCGAAATCATTTTAATTTTAATTAAACCAGATCTAGCTCAATGCTTGATTAAGATAATTGAAACGTAGAAGTTAGTTAATCGTGATACGAAAGTAGAGGGCATATTAATACAATGTATTAATGTGAATAGGTATATATTTCAATAAAATTAAAATTCTCAAAATACTTTAAAAAATAGTTTATAGAGTCACTGAGTTAAATGAGGTATAAGGTTATCCTTCATCCTTCGTTGAATTTCAATTCAAGCATAACTTAAATGTCGAATATGTGCGTACTTATCTGTACCTTCGAGGGAAGGAAATAATTACGTTTTTTTTGCTGACGTCATTTCATCTGAAATTCGCTATGGCGTCTTTCTTTTCTTTTTTGATTATAGCTTTAATGTCGTAGTATTTTTGTTTATTTTTTGAGGAATTTTAATGTAATTTGGCAACACTGATTACTTTGGGTTAATGTAAACAAATTATACCAACTTTCAAAAGGCAAAAGTTTTCGGTAGCTGATCATAGATCAAAGCACAATGATGCCATATTGAATTATAAGTAAGAGAAAGAGGAAGGCTGAGTAATATCCTCAAAGAGTACTTTTTTGATATCAAATCCAG
The DNA here is from genome assembly GCA_003261595.1 of Maconellicoccus hirsutus. NCBI lineage: Eukaryota > Metazoa > Arthropoda > Insecta > Hemiptera > Pseudococcidae > Maconellicoccus > Maconellicoccus hirsutus. The sequence continues at coordinate 229,070 of QBDW01005000.1, forward strand.
AAGTCAAGACAATCTGGATACCTTTTTTGCATTTTGTAACGTCCACCGGTCATTAACCCGAACCAACTTGAAAATGCTACCTCTTCGTTTGTAGTGGAGTTCATTGTACTTGGAAACATAATAAGATGTGTAATTAAATTTGGATACGAAAGGTCCTACGAGTATTATATGTTAAGAAAGTACTCGGGAAAAAAAATTCAAATTAATGTACCGGACATGTATAGAATGGAATATAAAACGAAGGTAGATTTTAATGCAACGTTATACAATGTACTATAATTTGGTTATTTTCACCTGGCCGATGTAAACGAAAGTGTTAAACGGTGATGTCTGGAGCGTCGCAGATGACTGTAAGAGGGCAACGTCCGAGTAATTTATCCTTGGTCGATATGCAAGATGTATCTATGTATTGGTATATTACGATACTGCGGTTTACATAGCACTGGCGACTAGTCACTTCAATTAAGAAGACCATGGAACTTGAAATTTCTTCATCGTCGAAGACCTCCATTCGGTTGCGGTGGTCGACTCGTCGCCGCCATATGGTTGCACGTATCTATTATCGTCATGTGGTAATTGTCGAACGAGTCGAAAGGTTAAAATACCAACGCGAGGAGTTCTACGACCTTCGTATAAATAACCTATGGCAAGCTGAAGATTTTTTTATACCCGAACCCGAAGACGAATGAAAATCCGAACACGTGTCGGACACGAGCGTTCAGCATCAGCTGGTGTGCACGGCTGCACGCAGATGGTACAGCGGTGGATTTGAAATTACGCGGATTAACCGAGTTAATTAGGGTGGCGTATTCGCGTATCGTAATAAACGTCACAGTGTCGTCGTAATATTACGAAGCGTAAAACGAGTTTAAGAAAGTAACGGAGGTTATTTCTTTCTCAATAGAGTATAAAGAAAGCGAGAGTGAAAGTGTAACGTACTGGTTCGCGTAGTATATGGAACGCGAACGCGTGTTCGCTCTCGATCACGGTCTCTCTCTCTCGTCATTTATTTGCGAATCCGAGAGAAGAAAGCAATCACGATGAACCGGTACGAGATACAATGTACCGTTGCGACGCGGTTTTAATTGGCGCACGCGCTCTTGAAAACCGGTTTCGTAGACGAGAAGTTTTCTAGACGGTAAAGGGCAATCGATGTAATTTTGGCTTGGAAATCGATATTTGAAATTGTAAAGTTCAACCGGTTTGAAGATGATTTTATGGAAGATGAATTTTTTTCACGTGAGTCATCGATGGGAATTGATTTATGTGATAAAATTGAAAGTCGAATGGAGTTTTTTCAATGTGATTTTATCGATTGAAATGTTTTAAGGGTGATTTTTCGCGAAATCGATTATAATGTTTGATTTTGATGTTTTGGTTTTCAGTATATCGATCTTGATGTCTTGATTCAAATATATCAATTTTTAGTATTTTCATTTTAATTCATCAATTTTCGTATTTCTATTTTGATACGTCAATTTTTCAATTTAAATCCCGAGATTTATCTCGATATTTCGATTTTTCGATAATTTCGATATTTCGATAATCGAATTTCATTATTTTAATTTCGATTCTTATTCAGCCGTTTTAATTCCGATATATCGATATTGATTTTTCGATTTCGATTTCGTTTTTACGATGTCGATATATTATTTTATCGATTTTCTTTTCGATGTTTCAGTTTTTTTATTTTGATGTATCGATTTCGATTTTTCGATATCGATATTTTAATTTATCGATTTTTACATTTTTATTTCGATATCGATTTTATTAATTTAATATCGATATTTTAATTTATCGATTTTATTTTTTCTATTTCGATATTTCAATTTTTAAATTTCGATTTTTTTATATCAATTTTATTAATGCGATATTGTTATTTCAATTTACCAATTTTTATATTATTTTCTATTTCGATATCTCAATTTCTCTCGATTCCAGCGTTTCAATTTTGATGCTTCGATTTCGATTTTTCGATGTCGATTCCATTAATATGATATTGATATTTTAATGTTTCTATTTCGACGTCTCAGATTCCCAATTTTGATGCTTCAATTTCGATGTATTGATTTCAATGTTTTGATTCTTATGTATCACTTTTCGCGTTTCTATTTCAAAACTTCCAATCAGAAGCTTCGATTTGAATTTTGAAAATTCGATTCTGATATGAGTATTTCGATCTTAATGTTTAAATGTACATACATCTGTTTTATTAATTCAGCTTTAAAAAATTAATTCTTCAGTTTTGATTGTGGAGGGGAAAGGAGGGATTTTTATGAAAAGCCTGATTTCGTATTTTTATTTTATCGATTTCGATTTTGTAAAAATAACATTACCCTTCTTCTCTTTTTGTAACAATGAAGTAAGACATTGAAGGATTGCTGCCGTTTTCGTTTTATTTCGATTTTTCAGTTGAAAACAAAATTGAATTACCAAAAAATGTACTTAAATTATTTCCTTAATGTTTTTTGAGATTGTGTAAGACATTCTCTTGTGTGTGAATTTTGTCGAACATTTTATAACTCATCATGCAACAAAAGCTGTAAAAATTCAGCTCTATGAAACCGTCGAAAATCTTTATCGCGTCATCGTTAAACGCTCAAACGTTATAAATACAATTGTGCAAATTGAATCATCTTCCAATAAAACGCTTAGAAACCATATCATCAACCGTACTACTTCACTTTCTCCTATTTACAGCTTATAAAGAGTTTATTGCCCTGAATTACGCGATCATACGGTTACTCCACTTATAACGGTACCGTTGGTAAAATTCGAACAAAGTACCGTTCACCGTGAAGTAATTTCTCACGTGACCTAGAGGTCGACGTTTGTACGCCGAAGAGAAAAGAGCGTAGAACTCTGAAAAAATGAAAACGAAGCGATCGAAATCTACGGAATAGCGGTACTTTACATACGAGAGTTGTTTGGAACAATTCGGGCAATCGGATCGCGCGACGCGCGCATCGCGCCGCGGCGCATTTTGTTTACAAAACACGCGTCGGCATTGCGAACGCGTTTGACGAGATCAACGACCTCGGAAGCGACCGATTCACGTTCCGGTAAAGAGAAAGTCGTACACGTTCTATCGGAATTCGCCGTGAAAGCAAAAGTATATGAACCGGTTAGGAGTTTTTTCTGCTCTGGAGTTAATTGTACGATTTTTGTTTTCGTGCAGCTGTGGTCAAGTTCGAGGAGGTTAGTGAGCGGATCGCGATTTACGAGCTCTAGATTATTTCACATGGTCAGTACGACAGCGCGATTGGATTTCTTAATTCGCATTACGAAACCGACCTTGTTATCGAGATATCGAAATTTTCCTCCGAACAAATGAGGTAGTTTTAATGAGGCGAACGTCGAACGTTGTAATCGTGATGGAGTTTTTTCTCTAAGTAAACTCGAAAATTTGTTGTAAAAAAATTAGTTCCTTGCGACCTCGAAATGGTATTTTAAATCGTACTATCTGCTATTTCGAAGGCTGCGAGCTTTGTAATTGTCTTATAGCTTTATGAAGCTCCGACGTGTCGAGGACAAAAGAAATGTTCGCGAAAGGTAATTTATTGTGTGTTACAATATCTCGAATTTTAATATCATCTTTATAAATGTACAGAAACAGCGTTTAATTTTTCTCGCCTTTTTTCACTTTGAAATCGCAACCTTTTTCGAAGCGGCAAATTTATAGCTTTTTCACTTCAATGAACCGAATTTAGGGATTTTTTCGATTCACTAGCTGGAATTATATGAAATTAGTGGTGGAAAATTATTCGTTTGTTCGTTGGTTTTTGTGATTTTTTCCCAAGTATTCGTAATGTTATTTGAATTTTTTTACATTATGAACAAATATTTTCACCTTGAATATTTTTCTTTTGAGCGCGTATTTTTTCATTTTCTTTGATCACTCGAGTTTGGGCTCTTTTCGTGTTTTTCTTCTGAAGAATTTTCCTCAAAGCGAAATTTTTCCATATATGTTTTATTAGTAGAAAGGATTTTGTAAATTTCGGCATTTTATTTCGTGTTATTGAAGAAGTGGCTTCTTATGAGACTTACTTGGTAGGAAGGGGAAAGAGGAAGTTTTTGAATGTGAATGAAAATGAAAAAGGAATGAAGAAAAATAAGAATGAAAAAAGGAGAAAATAAGTTAGATAAATAGGATTTTGATATTTCCATTTTCATATTTTGTTTTCGATATTATCATTTCTATAAGTATTTCGATGTTTTGATCTCGATATTTCGACTTCGAAGATTCGATGTTTGGATTTAGATATTTCAATCTCGATTTTTTTACCTCGATAAGTATTTCGATGATTTGATGTTTTGATCTCGATATTTCGATTTTACGAAGGTACCTTCGATGCTCAAATATTTCGATGTTTCAAATTTGATGTTTTAATGTTTGGATTTCGAAGTTCTATTTCAATAATTTTCATATTTTGATGTTTCGATTTCAATATTTTTGTTTTGATACTTGAATATTTCTATATTCTTATATCGATATTTTTATTTGAATACTACAATCTCGATATTTATAATGATGATATGTATTTCGATATGTCGATCTTGATATTTTATTTTCGGCATTTCCAAAATTGATGGATTTATTCGTTGTATTCCTTTGTTTTACCTCAACCAATCATATTTCAAGTTATCACTCAAATTCTAATATTCTTAGACTAAAATTTTTTTCTCGCGTATCAATTTAGTCATGTAGTTAATTTTTTAAAAAAATCAATTTTTTATAAAAAAATTTTCTAGTTGGTAATTTTTATAAAAATAAATTTCACTTTATTGTTTTTTTTCTCATTTTCCTGTTATTTTCATTCTTTAAGTAATCAAGTTTTCATCGCTAAATGTAATTTTTAATTAGTTAAGTCCTTTCTAATTGGTGCTTCGGCGTTGAAAAAGTTTCCAGATGTTGAATATTGCATCTTTTCTTGCCTAATTTCATTTCCAATAATTCAATCCTATGTTTTACATTATCAGCAATAATTTCGCATTTAAGATATTTTTTTCGTTCGGTGAAAAAAATTAAAAAGTTGACCGATGCTGTAATTTTTTTAATATTTAGTCATGAAATGATGGTATTTTTTTTTGTTTGCAAATAAGCTTGAAAATTGACAAGGAAGTTCATATAGACGGTGGAAGATCCCCTCCCCTTTCCTCTCTCCTGTTTCCATGTTTTTTTTTTCAAAAGAGTCTAACGAAGTGATCCAAAATGACAATCCTTTCTTTTGGAATATGATTCCAAGTAAGAAACATTAATTGAATGTACATTGGTTCCCAAATTGCGCCAATTAATTCGATCATTTTGTATAAAAAATGTTTGAAAAAATCCACGAAAAATAAAAAACAAAAAAAAAATCGAATACCCAAACGAGGTAACTAGAACACGACGTCAGCAACTGCTGGATTAGAGGAAAAAGAACGGAAACGTAGCAAAGGATGAAAACTCCTAGATAAGGTGAACTTTTCAAGGCGACCGTTTCGATGAAATATAAAGCTAATAAGCTCGCGAGTACGCAAGAATGACTTTAATTTGAAATCTACAATAAGCCACGTCGTATTAATAAAGCTACGTAATCCGTTGCGAAATCTAAAAGTTAAATTTTACTCGGTACCGTTAGGTTGAAAAGTTTATCTGGCCGAGATGACATCACGGTTTTTACGCGTATCAAACGGTAATAACAGTGGAAAGTTATACGCTCGGTGTAACGGAGGATTGAAGGAATTTCGAAAAAATTACTCGTTTGCCGTTAAGAGACGAAGCCGGCGTGAAATTATCATCGACTTGTACGATTTTGTCATATGATAGAAAGCTAGTAGCGGTATGGTTTCGGTTATCAAGAGACGCATCTCGCATCCGAAGAGGGAGTATGGTCCGTTATGTAGAAAGCAAAAGTAACCGAGTCTCGATACATCTTCGTTATAAAATCGTCGGCCGGTGAAAGTGATTACCGCAATTATGCTGTATTTATCGGGCGAAAGGTACGAAGAGGGGGGAATTCGGACGCGCGAAATTAGTAAGGATGCTACGACGGAGGTCAGGTGAGTGAAAGAGAAAAGTGAAAAAAAAATTACGTAGTGGGGAACATCGGTTGTTGCCTTGGAGTGTTGTCTCGGCGTCTACATGTGGTTAGCAATGTTGTCGTCGCTGACGTCCAAGTCGGTTAGAGCGTGTTATCAGTTTATGGTTTTGTTTATTTTTTAATTTCGAGTTTTCTTCGTAAAGTTACTACTTTCGATTTCGTATTGACTTCGTGGATTAATTGTAGTTTTAAGGTGTCGAGAACGTTTGGAATTATGCGGCGCGTGATTTGAAAATTACCTCATTTCGTGCTCGTTTTCGTGTATTAAAGTGAACGATGACGGTGATCAATTTTAAACCCGAATCGGACGATTCGCAGGATACTAAAAATACTCTGGAGCCTTTGGATAATCATCAAAATTCGCAAGAAAGCGAACAACTCCTAGGACGTGTTTTAGCAGGTAAGAATTTCCACCGATGTCGCATTTTTCAACCAGATGTCGCTGGTGTGAAGTTAACCAACAAGTGCGAGTTTTTTTGGTATAATTTCGTTATAGAAAAGCATCGACGTTTGTCAATTTTGATTTAATGTAACGGTAAATTTTGCATAAAAAAGTGATTAAGGTAAGAAAATCTTGTATTGACACGTGAAGAATTCCCGTTCATTAAATAAAAAGGCGGAAAAATACGCGTGAAAGTTCATAAGCTCATGTGGTAAAGTTCGACGTCGCGTATGAGTTCATTGACCCGGTTACCCCTTCGAAACACCTATTTTCGTTTCGTCGGCTTCGAATTCTCCGTACGAAAATTCTAGAATCTTTTGCGCGCGTATCCCTCGTGAACTCTATTGCTCTGAGAAGGAGGAAAAATGCGGTTACCTCGCGAACTCAGATTTGATGAAAAAAATCTCGTATGTTTTTCTCGTATCGTGATTTTTCTTTTTTCTCATTTTACTAAGCTGTAATAAAATCGTGGCCCTTTGGTAATAAAATTATGCTAACGATCGACATGTACAGTTTTATTAACGCGTGATGTTGTAAACACCGTGTAACAGAGTCGTTAACACTGTTGCGAAAAATTACACGTTTATGTTCATATTAGAGCTGGCAACACTGTTGAAAAAATTTACCACTTTATCAAGGACGTCGCGACAATGTGAAAATTGCTCTTAATTGAATCCGCGTAGGATGCGAAACGAGAACGAATTTTTTTATCGAGTTCAGATTGTATTGGAAGGGACGGGGAGGGGAAGGGAAGAGGTCTAAAGTGTAATAATTTTCGAACGATGTAACGATGAATTTTTTTCCTTTTTTTGGCAAACGTGTATCGAGGAATTGGTAAAAGCTCGAGAATGAGTCATTTGTTGACCCCTTTTTCGAATTTTATTTTTTTATTGATCTTCGCCCTTTAATCATACGCTCATCATTTATTAGTGATGTCAAATAATGGAGGGGCGGAGTGAAGGTTATGAAACAATGAAATCAAAATGAGAAAAAATCCACGTGAAATCAGAATTTTCTACATTTTTGCCAGCTTCCTCAGCTACAAATTCGCGTTTTTCATTTCTTTTCAGGCTAAAAATCGGAAGTGTGGAGGGGAGGAGGGGGTGGTGTTAAAAAATGGAAAGTTTGTATCACGAAAAAAAGGAAAATCATTTTAACGTAAATGTTCAGAAACATTTTGCAAGATTTTAGCGGCGGAAAGTAGCCGTCCGAATACGCCCCTTAACAGATGGGGCAATTTGGACGACCATTTTAACCATGACATTAATTTTTTTTCGTTTTTCGCAAGATTTTCACGATAAAAAGTGACCGTCCGAGCACACCCCACTGATAGATGGGGTAATTTGGACGGTCATTTTCAAGCAAAAAGTTTCGTCTGAAAACTTTTTTCTGTTTTCGCGATGAAAAATGCGTGTCCGAAGTTGCCCAAGTATGAAATGGGGCAAATTGAACGGATTCAAATTACAAGAAAAAACGATAAAATTGCGAAATCAATCTCCACGATGAGCTGATTTTTGGTGTTTTCATTCTCTCGCATAATTCCAAATTGTAAATTTAAATCAGTGTTGCCAATTTTCGGATGAAAAAATTCACTATTATTGTAGCGGGAATTATTAAAAAAGCAAACTTTTGCAATTTCGTCATATTTTACTAAAAATTTAAACTTCAAGGCAATTTTTTTTTCAATCAACGCAGATTGAATGTATCTTTTTTTTCAATAAAAAAAAATTGCCTCTTGTTATTTTATTTTCAACGTTGACTCTAAAGAAAACCTTCCGCTTTATTACATTTTTCGAAGACAAATTCCCATCGTGTAGAAAATGGAAATTTAATCATAACTCGTTGTTGAAGAAAAGTGAAATTTTATGTTTGCCATAAACACCGAGTCTTCCTTTCGTATTTACCGTCTCGTTTGACAATAAATCCCCCTCTTTTCCCCTTCAAGAACCCTCGAGGTTTGCTATCTCGAACAAAGCGTAGATTTGCAAGAGATAGAGTGAAAAATCGCGACAATTTTTTGCACGTAAGAGAATTAAAATAGCGGGCGTATTTTTCGTAACGTAATGAGGATCGAAGGAGGAAAATACGCGGTATCGCTTTCGGATGAGTGAAAATCTGGCGTATGAAAGTTGAAAATTGATTGTTTAAGTTTTCAAAGTTGTTTAATTTGATTAAACGTCGTAAAATGGTTTTACGAAGAGGTAAAAAGTAAGGCAGAGTGGATTAGAATTAATAGTGAAGACGAAGGGCGGAGAGGTGGTTTATGAAGTTTTGAAAAAAAAAAACAATTTTGATAAAATTTACTTCCGCGCAACGATACGCAGTGGGGATTTGACGAGAGGTGCAGAGAGTGAAAAATGTTGAAAATGGCGAGGGGGAAAAATAACGTTACAAACTGGGTCAACGTCATCGTAACATTTCGCTATTAGTCGAAAATAGCGGGCTACGTGTTATCGGGTATTATTTACGATGTGTTTGCGTATGTGTGCGTGGTGGCACTGTTGACGCGGTCGTTGATCCGAGAAAGGTGGCCTTCCGAATGTAGAATTGAAAGAGGGGGGACTGGTTGTTTAGTTATACGTAAAGGGGTAAGTATAGAAGGTTGGCGAGCGTGGAGAGTTGGAAACAGGGCGAGAACGAGATTATTACACATTATCTCGCCGTAGCCAAGTCAGTCCGAGCGACCGCGTTCTTCGAGGTGCGTATAGTTCATTCAACTTTAATCGTCATTCTGAGACGTAATTAGGTCATCGTTCAGGGCTGTCGGGGTTTTATCGAAATTTATATATGGATGAGGTTTTTTATCGGTTTGTATGAGATGAGAAAAAAGCTCGTTGAGGATGCGAGAAAGAGAAACCAATCCGGTTACTCTCGCTGTTTGTATCGGTAGCTCTCTACTCTTGTCCCCTCTCTTTCGTAACCAGTCAGCAATATAATATTCGTGTGAGATAATCCGCCGTCGATGATTACTTCCGGCGAAAGTGGAAGTACCACGTAATACGTTCTATGAACTTGTATGTTACCAGATGTAATTCCAGGTCATGAATTTTTTTTAGCTTTGGCGCCAATGAAAAAAAAAATTCGCGGTGAAACTCGGATATTTTAGCGTCGTGTTCCCCTCGATGATTTATCAATGGCCTAATTCGTTATCAATTTTTATTTTTTTCAAACCGTTCAAATAACCGTGTTGCGACGTTTCGAGTCGCGAATGTATTTTCGGCGATTTTCAATAGCTCGTGCGATTTCCTTATTATTGGCGAGATAAAGGCAGATAAAGGGAATTTTCGAGTTAAATGGGAATTTAAAGCGGTGTTTTGTCGAGAAAATTACGCAATAAAAATGGATCACTTCGAAGTACAAAATATGTATCGTGAATTTTAAATTTTATTACAAAATATCGCGAAAAAATTTCAGAGTAATATTAACATAATTTCTTTTTATTTGGGAAATTTCTTTTTCACACGAAAAAATAATTCGATAGAGAGGCAGCTATGAAAAAAAAATTCTATATCGCGAAAGAAAATTGAACCTAAAAAAAAATTACAAAACTATCGAAAAAATAAACTTGATAACGAATATTTTCTCGGGTTCGTGGTTGAAAAAGAATGATAAAAAAACAACTTCCATAAATTAATTCAGATTAATATAAACTCTTTTTTCATTTTATGGCGACCTAGTTTCGCAGTTTGAAGTTGAACGAACTGCCACTGGGTCAACGTTAGCTTGAACCACAAGCTCCTCCTTTTTCCTCCTCCATATAGCGTTACGTCCTCGAGAAAGAAACCCTCTCTGTGTTTTTCGACCGACGCTTCTACTACGACGACGTCGATTTTCGAATTATTTTTATTGACGTCATTGCGTTCACTTTTCGGGCGAAGTACGAATTTTCGAATTATAAGCAAGGGGCGAGGCTAATTTAAAAAATGATTTTTCTTTCTAACGAGCGTATTTTTTCGTCAGCTTTTTAACCGCGTTGCCATAATTTGGGCGAGAATGAAAAATGATTTGGAGCTATTAAAAAGGGGGCAATGAAATATTGATTTTTGAATGGATACAAAATGCGGTGAGAATTTGGTGGTTAGTATTGTGGTTAAATGTGATGGAATGTTTTGTATTTTTTAAAAAAAGAAATATGGAAATTGAAAATGTTCATGTTTAGCGCGGAAAATGGAAACTTGAAAGACAAGCGGAGGGAAATGATTAAAGAAGAGATTGATATGATTTGTCGTCGCGTTGATGCTTTAGCGACGACATAGTTTACTACTCGTAGATAAAGTCTGTAGCAAAAGTCTATATATGTTTTTCAAAGTAATACTGCAAAACGCGAAGTTCAATGTAGTGCTTACCTCGTGGTATAGTTTCCTACTCGTAGATATAGTACGTTTCAAACTCGTTCTTAACCTGTGACTATTATGCGGAGGTGGTCAAGAATTTTGTGGAAAAATAGACGACATTATTCGTTCATTTTGAGAACTGCTTCATGAAGATTCACATTTTCAAGCAAAGTGATACCTTTTTTGCCAATATGAAATTGAAAATCTCGCATTGGAACTTTTTTAATTGACGTGATTACCCTAATGACATTCAGTAGATCTCGTTTAAATGAAATATATTAAATTTAGTTTGCATTACGTGAAAAAAATCACCGATCTCGATGGTTTGTTGGGTACAGACGTAGAAAACCCGTGTAAAAAACCCACCCAAAATGTTAACTTGGTAAGATGAATTAGTAATATCTCATCCCCAGTGCAACCCTTCTGAAAGACTTTAATTTCGCTGGTAGATATGTTGAAAAGCTGACGCGTGGATTTATGACGTAAGAACAAACGCGTGTCCGTGTTTATGACATGAGATTACGTGTTGGAAATTAGGCGCTTAACCCTAAAGTGGAACGTGTAGATGTGTATTGTAACCACTTAACGCGCGACGTTTATTTTTGGGACACGGTATGGCGTCGATGTAACCCATTTGGCTTGCTAGATGAGTAACACGGAGCAAAGATCCCTTGGAATTGGTGAAAACACGGGGTATAAAAAATACCCTTTGGGAATTTTTCATAACCTTTAGGAAGATTTCTCAACATGTTCGATGTTAATTATGTAAAAGAAAAGAGAATGAAAAGATATGAAAAAAAAATAGCTAAAAGCATTACACAAAAACCGCACATGTATTAGCCCGTTACATCCGTGGATGGCGTCTACCTTCGATATATTGTTTATGTTACATGGTCAGATTACGTAGCAATTCCTCCGAAAATGAACGCGATGTGTACAGAGTAGGGAGTTAGCGATCTTTCGCTAATCGCCGTAGACAAGGTTGACCCGAAAACAAAAAAAAAATAAAGAGCAATAACCTCTCAGCTTCCTTTCCCCGTGCGTTCGACCGGTGACCTCAATCTTCTGGTGGCTGTGCGCGCATATCTGCGAACAGATGTAACGAATCTCCGGTGAATCGTTTTAGTCATCTATAAATTACGAATCTTTCGAACGAAGCGTTTTCACTTTCGTCCGGGTGATTTGAGGAGGGAAGCGCGATTTTCAAAAGGATCAAGTCGCAGCGACGGTTTTTTGATGACGTAAACAAATGAGATTTTGAGAAACGACCGAGTTAGATTAATGGTGGAAAATAAAACGCCGCAGATAGAGGAAAACCTTGTGCGTGTATCTCAGCGCGTACGAGCTCGTGTGTATTTAGTAAACGCGGAAGTATTTTCACGTAAATCGTGGCACGAGAAAATTTCAACGTTGTATGTGAAAAATCGCTAAATTCACAACCGTGTCAGGGTCGTAGCGGTAATTTCAAACGAAACCGAGCTTTTGGTATAGATTTCGGTGCGTTGTAATTTCGCGTTTTTAGCGCCGTGTACGCAGTCGATATTGTCATCGCCCTTTAGGCCAGCAGTCAAGGATAATCGAATATTTAATTTTTTCATTAGATTGAGGAAAAAAAAGTAGAATAAAGGAGTGAAATATCGTTTTTCACTGAAAATGAACTTTTTATTGATTCACGTTCCAATAAAATTAACGGTACTTGGGTTAATTAAAACCTGTTTCATTAATCGGTCTATTTATCAACGGAGATTCTTTATAACGGTTTTATTAGAATTACCTTTTTTTTTTATTTTTACTTTTTTCTTTTACAGTTATAGATTTTTTATGGATTTATAAACTATGACCAACGATAAATCTACTTTCGCTATTTATATACTTTCACTGGAACGTGAATAGAAATTATGAATTGATCGGTGACGATGGATTATTTTTGTTTGTTTATTCTTGTGTCGTGATTATTTATAAAAGATTTTTGTCGAGTGGAGAATTTTTTTAGTGATATTAGAGCTGATAATGTGGCTGTGTTATATGAAGAGGAAGTGTGATTCAATGAACCGGAAATTTATTTGCGAAAATGATTTTTGAGGGATTGAAAAGATGACTTTGAGTCTGAAGCGAGAAAGACAAATTAAAAATATCAATATCATACTTTAAAATAAATGTCGAAATCAATATGTCTTAATTTAAATGAAAAATCGATGTATCGAAACGAAAATCGAATTATCAAAGTATAGAACTAGAAATTGATGCATCGAAATCATAATTGAAGTATCAAAACTGAAATTTCAGAATCGATGTGTTGAAATCGAAACACTAAAATCGATACAGTAAATCGAATTGTCGAAATTAATGAATCAAAAATGAATTAAAATCGATGTATCAAAATCAAAAAATGTCAAAATCGATAAATTAGAATCGAAATATCGAAATCGAATAACTGAAATCAATACATCAAAGTTGAAATGAAAGAATCAAAGTTGAAATTTTAAAATCAACATATCGAAATCGAATTATCAAAATCGATGTATCGAAATAGAACTATCAGAATCGATGTATAGAAATCGACATATCAAAAGTAAAATCGAAGTCAAAATTGAAATTTCGACGTCGAAATTAATACGTCGAAAATTGTACAGATATCAAAATCAATCTAGTGAAATTGGAATATCAAAATTCGATGGTGGAAATTGATTTGTTGATATTTGAATACTTGAAATATGTTTTCAAAGTCGAATATATCGAAATTACTGTCGAGTTATCGAAATTGAACCGTCAAAATGGAAATATCGAATCAAAATTCGATTGTTTTAGAATTGTACCCTCGTTTGTTTGATCATTTATGGTCAAATTTCAGGTTTAAAAGAATCCTGAATGGAAAAAAGAAATAAAAAAACAGAAATAAGCGAAAAGTAGCTTCAAAATACAAAACAATTTGGAAAATCTGTCAATAAAGGGAATAACTTCTCGTGCATTTATTATCAGAAAAAGTCATCTAAAACCAAATCCTTTCTAAAAATGGTATAACTAGAAAAAAATCAATCGAACACTATCGAAAATCACGCTCCTCATTCGCCTTATGTTGATAATAGCTTCTAATCATGAAGAACAATAATCGAGCTATTCAAAAAATGATCACTCGATCTAAATCACGTTTCAAATGGTACGTTTCAACTTTCAACCTAGTTCTAATTCGAGAATGAGAGAAAAACGTACAAGTATTTACATTCAGTGCCACCGTTCTCGTCCCGATTTTACGTACAATTCGGTAATTATAGAAAATACTATTCATAACGACATACACAGGACGTAACATACAGGTGCAAATAAACTAGGCGATTCGTAGACGAAAACGAGACGCAGAGAGAGCACACGCGTATCTTCGCGCAAGGATCGCATGTTTATTGACAATAGAGCAATGTGTTGTAAGGTGGGCGCAGGGGGTTGCGGCGCAGGGGACGAGGGGACATGACGACGCGCAACGTTATGTATGGAGAACCGTTATTGTATATGAATAATTTCTACATAGGAATGAAGCGAAGCGGGGCAAAATAAACGTTTAACGATTTTTTAATTATTTTATCAACGAAGCGTAGAAAGTAGGTTGAGCCGATAGTGGTCGTTGATCGGATGTAGGAACGGACGTACGCGAAAAAAATTACCTCAAAATGAACCGGTTGAAAGGGAAATAGAGAAATGAAGAGAATAACGGTACATCGCCGGCTGTCTGATATTATTTGCATGATCGAAATCGAAAGTTCCAAACACGATGGTCGCATGATAAAAATGCGACCTCAGGTCTTAACGGTACATGACTTGGTAACGGTACAAAACGGAGAAAGTACCGTACTCCTCCGCGTCTACGAGTGAAAGTAGATTTGTGTACCGTTCGGAAGACGTCGGTTTGTTTTTATTTTCATCGGGTCCAACGTACTGGAATAAAGTGAAAATTAAACCGTTATGGACGAGTTTCCTTTCTCCGTGACGGTTTGAAAAGCGAGAAAAAAGTAGGTGATGCGAAGAAGTATGATAGTTATGTGACGATAATGACCGTTACGTTGATGCTTTAACGCTTTCAAAGAGCTACCTTGGGCCTTGGGGATGTAATTTATGGAAGAAAATTTGACATTGTTTCGTTTACCGATGACGTATCGGAGAACGATGATGCCAAGGGAAATATCTGTAGAACGGATATGCTAACTATGGGTTTAAGTAAACTACACGAAATTACGGGCAAATGACCTTTTTACATTGGTGTGAATTGCTTACCGCGAACTATATTCTTATCATATCGATACGGAAAGAAAAACAAAATATTTTGATATCGGGCGAACTAGGTTAGCGAGAAAGGTTGTTGAACTTTCGAACGTTACCGCGTGTGCTGCGCGGTTTAGCCATGAAACGTAAGCACAAGGGTGGAGTTCCACGAGCCCTGCTCCGAGCGGCCTTTTGCGAAGTTATCCCCGTTCGGAGCTTTTTGGGCTCGTTAAGCGGCGCGAAAAAAGTTCCGGTGATGTTTTAAAGCCCGTGAAGATTTGAATTCGGGTAATTTAAAGCTGTCTTTTTTACCCTGATATTGTTAGGGTTGCTGGTCGCGTACGGTGAAGCCTTTTGTGGCGTATAAAGTGGCGAATTTGCATGTCGTTACGTCATCTGGAAAAGTAAATTAATCAGTTGTACGATTAATGCCTCCGCAGATGTGGTGTTTTTTGAATAGAATGACTTTTTTACATAAAATGACGGTCGTTTTGATTAACAACGTGGTGATTATTATTTTGCTAGGGTGTAACTCGAAAAATAGCGCTTTTAGGAGGGAATCGCGAACAACGAAAAGAATTCGTCTGAGGATTATCTACAACTTTTGTCTTATTTTTGAGTCACGTTAAATGTCGTGTTAGCAAGATAAACGCCTAAGAAGTGGAGCGTTTGTGTTGGCTACTGAAATTGAATAAGTTCAACATTCGAGTGAAATAAATTTCCATTTATGATTTAGCACCCTCGAAATGTGTTTATATTTCTGAAGGAATGCCAGGAAACCGCGTAATCGTATTGTAAGTGTAAAAGTACGAATAAGATACAAAATGGCGGATGACATTACGAAAAATGAAGCGAAAATATCACATTTTGAGGTATAGCTCGAAAAAAAAACATTTTTTGAAAAATTTGTTATTACAAAAAATATTCCTCGTTAAATTTTTCTACGACTTTTGCTTGAAGCTTTTTTTATTTCATAAATGCTTTTTTCGATTTAAATATACAAAATGGCCGATAATATGATTATAAAGGTGAAAATTTCCCATTTTGAAGTATAACTCGAAAACAAAAATATTTTTTGAAAAATTTATTGTAACAAAAAATATTCCTTGTTAAATTTTTTACGAATTTCACTCGAAGCTTCTTTTTATAAATGTATTAGTGGTCTGGTTACATAATAAAATGATGGTTATTTCTGTCGATCTCGATGATCCGCCATTTTGTACATTATTTTCAGAATTATTAGGGTTTGTACGTCAATTTTGAAGGTACTTGTGGTGACATGTCGATCACGTTATTACTCGCATGTCGTTTTACATGTATTTCTGAATTTCTATTCATATTGTTGACGAGTTATGTACAAACCAGAATTACGTTTTATTTCGAATTTGATGTATTCAACGAGTCAAATATTTATTTCGGTTTATCGAGTTTAACACGTCGATTTGCGAGTGGTGTTGATAGGTCGTTGACGTCATTACTCACGTGTCACGACATAAAATTCTATGTATGCTGGTCTTTGTGTATGGTCAGTAATTAGAATTTAATCTCGCGATATATTCGTAATCAAGTTTAAATTATTCAATCGAGACACCCTTTAGATGACATAGGACATGCACCTTGTATTAAGAGGGCTCCCAGCACCTTCGATAAAGCTGGGCCACACCGTTAATAGTCGCCACTTAATATTTTGTAACACAAAACGTAACGCGCTTCTAAAAAATAGGTTATATGCCGGTTATTGCACTGCGATTGGAAGGTATCAAGCAAAGTAAGAGAGATAGAATTAGGGTCACCCAGTGTATGGAGTATTGTAGGTTCGCGTTTTAAACCTACAGAGAGGGGAATGCAGCCTTCTCTCTCTGACGCTCTCTGGGTTTCGATACGACACAACGCGTATAAGTAGGACACCACTTGGAACGTTGCAGATTTTATGAAATCATAGAATTAACCGTGTATATACATAGGCATACTGACGATTAAAGTCTGCTGGTAAAAAATTTTGGGCCTATTTTTTCTCTCGGATTTAGAGATTTTTCGACGCTAATTAATTCGTTTTAGGTGTCGTAGCGCGAGAGAAAAAATCTACCCCGGAAATTCACGACGAGAAAACAGGATTAAGGGTGGTTTTTTTTTCTTTCGAGGTATATACGTCGGTTCGAGTTGCGCTTCTGCGAGGTGAAGCATGCGTGCTTTACTGTTCGAAATGTATACGAGTTCGTTGAACTCGCTAAAGGGTGATAACGTAGGAAAATCCGGAAAATTCATAGAACCTACCCACTGTTGATTAAGTCTCGGAAGCTAGTAGGTTGCTTGTTGTGTTGTTAAGGAATTCGTAAATTTCGCGCGCTTTTTTTTCCTTCTCGTTCCTGTATCCTGATTCGTATTGGTCTCCTAGAATTCGTCCTAAGGTTCGTTATCTGTGATCAATCGTTAACAATTGGTTACCATCTTTTATATCATAGTTTCCAATAAGGTGTATATTTTCCTACGGCCGGATTAGGTGAACAATGGGTGTAATTGTGCTTAGAAATAATCCGAAAAAAGGTAAGATTTTTGAATTTTCTTGGTATCGTGTATGAGTGAAGACGTGTGATTTTGGTATCTGGATCAAATTGTAATAATTAGAAAATTATTAAAATTTTATTTTTCAGTCTTTGAATTTTTTTTATGACACTTTGTAATTTTTTTTGAATTTCCATTATTAATAGACGTATTAATTTTTTTTATTCGTATTTCGAAAAAAATCACCTTTTCAACTATACAAAAATTGATACAGAAAATATTGCAAATGAAATGAAAATCAGTTGATATTAGGGCGAAATATTATTTGCATAAATTTAATTCGATATAATATTTTCTATCTCGTTTTCAAAATGGCTCCCCTTTTTTTTCAATAAATTGAATATTCAATTTTATTTTATTGTAATCGTCAAACTTGCTAGTTCATTTGAATATTGCTCATTTAAGATGAAAAATTAGTCGAAAAATTCTCATGAATGCTACAACAATATAAACCTTAATCCGATATCTCTATTTAAATTGTTCGCCAATTCTGTATAAAAAACTGAAAATTTTATTTATCACGATTTTGAATTGTTAACGTTATAAAAGTTGTCGATACGATATGTGGTGTCCTTGGTTCGATACTTATCGATGTGGTATTGTATGTACATAAATATATAGGTGATATGGAAAGGTGTATTTTGATATTGTGATAGGCTTTAGATGTTTGGTATAAATACACGATCATACGTGATTACTATCGTCATGTGGATATTTGCGTTATACGATTACTTAGAGCTACCGATCGAGTCGTAAAAGGTACCTTTAAATTGGCTATAAAATCGATAACAACTTAATTCGGTTCTTATCGATGGAAAAAATGTGTTCAATTTCGAATGATTAATCGGTGTTATAAATTTACTATGTTTTCTGTTCGCGTTACAATGTAAAATATCGATCGTCTAGATCGCGTATTCGTAGAGAAGTATTTAATCGAAGGGCATTTATCGTGATTTAAATGAAATAATCTGTAGATAGAATATTTGACGGTGTTATCTCGTTACATGAAGTTTTAAAAGCTGAAAAAACCGTCGAAAATGAAAAAAAAATACTATTTGGAATGACTTTGAACAGGTAGGGTAACTTTGAACGGTGATTTATGCGTGAATCTAAGTTGGTTAATGTTATTTTGAGGTTTTCTTGGGAAATTTTTCGTTTTATTTTCTTCGAAGTAGCGATTCAAAGTGACCCCGGATTTTCAAAGTTGCCCCAAAATGAAATCTGAACGATATTTGCGCGAACTCGAATTAGTCAATGTTACTTTAAGGTAATTTGGAAAATTTTTTGACTTTGATTTTATTTAGATAGTGATTCAAAGTGACCCCATAAGTTCAAAGTTGCTTCCAAAGTGAAATGATAATTTTTGCGAAAATTCAGACTAACCAACGTTATTTTTCAAGATTATTTTGGGAAATTTTTCATTGAATTTCTATAAAAACGGGCATTCAAAGTTACCCCAAGTTTCCAAAGTTACCCCAAAATAAAATGACAACAAATTTCGCCCAGATTTAAATCAATCAACGTTATTTCAAAGTTATTTTGGAAAAATTTTCGTTTTATTTCCGTAAAAACAGTTATTCAAAGTGACCCCAAGTTTCCAAAGTTACCCCAAAATAAAACGACAACGATTTTCGCCCGGATTTAAATCAGCCAACGTTATTTCACGTTAATTTCGAAAGATTTTTATTCAATTTTTATTAAAACCACGATTCAATGTTACCCCTGATTTTCAAAGTTACCCCAAACTACGATAAAAACGTTACTACGACGGATTCGTTATTATTAAATAACAAATAGACGATACGTATGTAATTCTTAATCAGCTGATTACGACGATGAGTAAGAGAACGGAAACGGGGCATGATCCATTTATGCTCGAGATCCGCCTCTGACGTAGGTTTCGAGAAGAGGAAAGTGTTTAAAATATTGTTACGGCAAGTTGCATAATGATAACGTTAACGCGGAAGGTGATGACGAATACCTCGACATAAAAATCTAAATTTGTAAGCACGTCCATGGTCGAAAAAAAAATTGTTCAAATTGTAACCTCAGTTGTCTGTACCACGAAACCCTTTACGCTGTGGTTTCGTTGATTACATTTGGCATGTGTACCAAAAATACTGCGTATAGTTTGGAAAAATTTCGAAACTTGAAGTATCGCCGAAGTACATTGGCCCGGCCTAATTTTCATAATCGGGTTGGTAATTTAGGCGAAAATTTTCAATCGAGCTTTATCGCGTACTGATAGTTTATCGGCATATTTTGCGTAACACTGGAATCGCGTCTGATTAAAAAATGGGCTTCAAAATGCTAAAATTTTGCGTTCCATTTCTTTGTAATTTTTTCGCAAACAATCCATAACATTCGAGTCTGCATTATTCCAAGGTGGTATTAAGAAATAATGTTATCAATATCAGATTCGAGAACGAACGAGCGAGAGAGAACGAGCGTGTCCCAGTTTCTGGTTTGGGTTAGCGACCGAAAACTGGGCCAAGTGTTACCTTCGCGACACAAGTTCAAAGGACTGCGACGTCAGTACCTTACCCCGATGCCCAACACCTCGTGCCGAGTTCCATTTTAGCATGTAATAATGGCGACGGTTACGTAGCGTGGTAGATAGATGGCGTTGTTGTATAATTACCAACAGAAGGCTGTTCGCCAATTTTGTAGTTTGATTTTTTTTTTGGATATACGATCGATTATCGAATAAAAACGATATTTTCATTTCCTGGCCTTTATTTTCGTTTTGTAATTCTCTTAATGAAAAAGGTTATTTTGTTACCTTCGTCGTTAATGAATCCGAAGGCGAGAACGATTTGTTCGTCGCTCTATATACGCAAAGGTTAGAAAAAAATGTAACTTAATTCTCGTAAATAACGTTCTATATATTTTTTTTATCGAAAAATTTTTTTCCAAGATGTAGCGCAGTTTGAATATTACAGTTGAAGGCCATCGCGACCTAGTTTCACGGCTCGGTCAACGCACTCGAGTAAACTTTGTTTTTACGTTTTGTAATAGATGGCGTTGCTTGCTCGATTACATTGTACCCGAAGAATGATGTAAACCACGGAGGGCTTTTTTTTAGAATGAGCTTTGGGCGATTCGCGTTTATTCTTAGAAATATAATATACGGTAGAGCTCGTAGGTATTTTTTCTCCTTTGGTTAATTAAAGCTCTAACTATAACGGTGAACGAACGTTGTTGCGAGGGAGCGTGCATTCTTGGAAATTCGATTATCGGCCGTGAATAACCGAGTTATACGGATGTAATATCGAGACTTTTTTTAATTAGATTTTTCTCATCTTTTCAACAACCGTTATGATGCAAAATGGTAAATTAATTTTATTGGATTGCCAAAAATATGGCGGTTGACGAATTTAAATATAGGTTCGGTACACGTGCCTAAGCCACGAAATACCGAAAAATTTCCGACTTGTGATTAATTATATTTACTAATATTTGCGCCATTAATGTACTGTATGTGACACATAGGCAACCTAAAAAAAAAAAAATAGGAAAAAAAACATTCCTCTAATTACGCGTACTCATCATTTAAGAGGAAAAAAAAGTCAAATAACAAACGTGGTTCTGTATAATTTGTCCTCATTAATAGTTAAATTTTTCTGTATTGATTAACGTTGGTATTTTGTTTTTCTGTTACAGGTATGTTTATGTTCGATGACATTTTTAAAATCAATATTTCAACTTTTCACGTAAGTTGATACTTTACCATGTAAATAAACCGTAACGATTGAGAACACCAACTGAATAAATAGGTGATTTGGTTTCGTTTGTATAGGCCTACGACGTGAATTTGGGTTAAAACGTGCCACGAGGTCTTTCCGAGTATCCTTCGTAGCTACGAGGTCTTTTGGGAATTCAAAATTGGGTCGGAGCTTTGTGGAATTAATTTCAACAAGTTTTCGAGTTGAGAAGTACAGGTGTTGTAAAGTCACTTAGGATGCTTCTTAAAGTGAAATTTTTTCTTGAAAATTTCTGAAAATGAAAAATGTGGATGTTGAAGACGATGGAGGTGGCGGGGGTAACTCAAACTTTCGGTTTTCATTTCAAAATATTGAAACGTTAAAATCGAATCAGAGTGTCGAAATACTATTTGAGCCGAAATGTTGAAATCGAAACATCAAAATCTAAATCGAAGCATCGAAATCAAGATATCGAAATTTAAATAATGAAATCGAAACATTGAAATCAAAATATCGAAATCGAATTACCAAAACATCAAAATCGAAATATTGAAATCAAAATATCAAAATCAAAATATCGAAATCAAATTATCGAAATCGAAAGATAGAAATCAAAATACTGAAATCGAAGCATTAAAATCAAATTATCGAAATCGAAACATCAAAATGAAAATATCAAAACGTCATAATCGAAACACCGGAATTAAAATATTGAAACTGAAAAATTCGAGTTGAATTATTGATATCGAAATGGAATTTATAGAAATTATGGCGTCGAAACGTTAAAATTGAAATTATCAAATTATCTTCAAATTCAACATTTTTCTCGCCTTTTTTTGCTAAAATATTTCTTGATTACAATTCCTGGAAATAGTATTATTTATGCATTAAAAAAACGGTTTTTTCGGACTTTTGATAATTTTTAATTGGCGAAAATTATAATAAAAATAAGGGGATCCTGAGATGAAAAAATTATTAAAATAAATTAAAATAGCGAAAGTTTTTTAATTACACATTCAAAACTAATTATTAATTCCAACCTTGAAATAAAATTATGAAAAATGAAAATTAAAGATTCTAATTTCATTTGTGTTTTTCCCATATTACGAAAAAATTAAAACATCGAAACAATATAAACCACCTTAATCGATCAAACTATCACGTTACGTAACACGAGCACATAACTCGTTCATCTGACGAAACAAACAAGCGCCTGAAAATTTTCAATCAGCATTACGCAACATTGCGACGATAATGAAACTGCATACGCCAACACCGTAAACACGTCCATCAAAAAAGCGCGCGTGTAAGGGAAAATTCCCAAGCTGAGCTTACGATTAAATTAAAAAGTAAAATAAAGCTGCCACCACGCTAAAAGTTTAAACTTTGACAAAAACAAACGTGTTTTTTCGACGGTAAACAAGCGTACGAAAACACAAGTGTGTGTGAAAAAAAAACGACGACACGTGTAAGGTAATGGCCGAGCGTCGACAAAGATGGATGTAATTTTACGTAACGAAAAACTTTTTTAGATTTGTCCTTTGTGGAATACGGGTTATCTAGCGAAATGGTGAACGGCGAGGATGTGGAGCGAAATTACGTGAGGGTTATTGTACTTTCGAACCATGCACATGACCCCTTTCTCGGTCATTCACTGCGTTCTCGCTGGTTGTCTTTTTTTCCTCTGACGCTTTGCGCCGGTTCCCCTTCTACTTCGACCTATTGCATCTGATATGGCTGTCGGTAGTGTTACGTTTTTTAGCGTATGTTAGTGTATTACGAGGACGCAAATTACTCGCGAACACGTATTAGAATGTGGGGGGGGGGAGCTTTTGTGTCGTTGACTCCTACATATAGTCGAGCTTTTTAATAAAAAAAAAACGGGTACGATGTTTAGAAAATGGAATAAAAGAAAGGGTCTACTCGATGTTATAATTTCGGAATTTTTTTTTTCTTATTAACATGTTCACCGGACTAGTTCACCGGTTATATAAACGATTACGAGGTTAAATGACCTGATAAGAAATTTCAATAAGTCCTAGCCTTGCGACTCGTGTAATATTTTTCAAAAAAAAAAAACAAATAGATGAAAAATTCGTTTATCGTATTTCTTTTTTATCTTTAATTAACGACATGAGCGAAGCATGATAAAAGTCGTTTAATTTCGTATTTGTGTCCATGTTTGCGACGAAATGTAACCTTCAAATTGTAGGAGTAAAGAACTTTCAAGAATGCGGCCCTCGATGACTTGAAAAGTTAAATTATGCGTTCGGGGTATTGTGGTAATTTTTAATGGATGGATGACGTGTGTGAACTTGTGCGAAAAAAGCAAATTGTGTTTTCATGTTTAATTTATAATTTTTCGAGTTTTCTGAGAATTTCGTGTTAAGTAGTTTTTCCCTGAGATTGAATTTTGATAAAGGGGTTAAGGTGTTTTGTACTTTTTAGAGTAATTTTTCAAAACAATAATAGGTTTAATGAAGGGTTGTTAGGATTTTTTTGAGTATGAAGAGGGGTATTTTTTTTGTTTCGTAGAAGTGTTACACCGTAATATGTATTCAGTTAATTTTTTTGGTTAATGAATATGAGTAGATTTATTTTTTGTTCTAGAAAAAAATCAAGTTTATTGTTTTTTTTATTTCAAAAAAATTCTGAATTTATTCGTTTTTTATTCACAACGATAGTTATTGTTAAAATGGAATTGTTTACGTAAATTTTATAGTTTTCCTGATAATAAATTTACATAATATTTTCACGTGCTGTAATTAAATCGTGTCACTTTTAACTTTTTTTTTTAGAAAATTAAAGTACAAAGGTTTATGAATTTATTTTTAAAAAAGTGATTTTTATTTATTTCTCATTAAGAAATTATCAGTTCGTACAGGTTATGAAAAAGAAAAAAACACGAATAAAAATACATTATATTACTATAATAAATTATTTAAAACCAAAATTCCCGCCCTAAAATTTTTTCATGCAATTAGTACTTTTTTGGTAAAAAATTAAAAGTATTTTTCATCGTTTAAGAATCTTGCAATAATTATAAAATAAAGTATTCATGTTCGCCATTTTTTTAAAGTAATTATTTCGTGCAGGTTATAAAAAGGAAAAAAAATTGCGAATAAAAATCCATTACATTGCTTTAATAAATTATTTGAAATCGAAATTTCCACTCCAAAATTGACATTTTCTTAATAAAAAATTGTCGTTAGAAAATTCTGCGATAATTATAAATTTTTTTATCTAATTAGTGCTTCTTCATTAAAAATAAAAACCTATATTTCATCGTAAAAAATCTTAAAGTAATTATTAACTAACTTGAAGGATAAATTTTGGAAAGAAAACAAAATTAGAAATCAAATAACCTAATATTATTTTAATAAATTTTTTTTAAACCAAAATTTCCACTTTTTTATTTTTTTGATGTAATTAATTTTAATAAAAAATAAAAATCCATATTTCATCGTGAAAAAATCCTGAAATAATTAAATAACAAAAATCTTCGTGTCAACCATTTTTATTCCTTTTATTAAAAATTTTACTCAAAATAACCCTAGAACTAAATTATTTTCGACGTAAAAAAAACTCCAAAAGCATAAATACCCCCAAAAAATTAATTCTGAGAAAAACCAGAAAAAAAAATTTTCTGTAGCAGAGCGTGGTTTCGATCCACGGACCTCTGGGTTATGGGCCCAGCACGCTTCCACTGCGCCACTCTGCTGCTGACGTTACGTGGTGTTCTATTCGGTATATAAAGCGTTACCTAGCAACGAATCGTGTACTTGCTGAAACCACCATGAATACGCCCACGAATATGACGTTTTCGTGGCTTTAATGTGGCTTAATGAACTTAAATATTAAAAAAAAATTCTTTGTTGAATATTTTTCGGGTTAGATGATTAATCGAGGTTAATAACATTTTACTTGTTATAATTTCTCATCTTTGAGAAACCCTGGAAATCAAGACTGTAAATATTTCATGTTTAATTACAATTTTAATATATTCCGAGGAATATAACTGCATATCGAGTATTATCTAGAAGTTCTTCATTCGTACGGGTAATGATTAAGGTGTGATTTTCGAGTTGCAGTATGATGAATACGTGAAGAGTTTCATTTTTGAATATCGTCTTATTTTCGATACATCGTTTGAAATGTTAATCTAGCTTGATAACTTGAGCGATTCTTCGGATTTGTAAACACGCGCGGATTCGTAATCAGGAATACTTAAATGTTGGGTCAAATTGAAAATATAACGATAAATATGGTATTTTTATTTTTCAATTAACGTCGTTTTAATTTAGATATCTCGACGCTCGTGTATGATACATGCACGAACACTTGTAAGCATTATCACACACAGACGTAACTTCCAAATGCCTTTACTTTTACTAATATTCCATAATGGAGTAGGTTATTATGAATTCTTATCAGTTCTGTTATAGTTACATTGTTTCTACGTTGTAATTATAGTTCACGAGAGAAGGAAGCGTGTAGTGTAGTGAAATTTCATCGGTTTCTCTGGTCTTTTGTAGTACATAACGTGTATCAGACAAGTATACGTGCTTTAAAGTAAATTCGATTATTTGTAAAATTCATATCGATTAATAATCACAACCATCGCGTATATCCCACCTAACATTACCGTTAAAAAAAAATACTCGAACGTTTATGATTTAACGACGACGGCGGTGGCGGGCTTGAAAACCTACACAGATACAGCGCCACTGTCTCCGCATTATTGAGCTAGGTCAGTGAACTGCATGTTGTTTGCGAACAAATAACTGTAAATCAAACTACGCAACAGCCATCAACGTTTATACGCGTACGAAAAAAAAATGAAAAATTTACAAGTTTGATAATTTTAATAAATGACAGCGCACTACGCAAACGCTGACCTGAAATACCCGAAAAATACAGGTGGACAAAGACACTAGCGCTAATGACGCGAAGATTTAAATCTTCCGAATTAGTCAACGATTAATGGCCAAGAACAAAGGCGAAATTTCAAGTACGTTCAACCCGACGACGTTTCATGGTTTTGTGAAATACATATGACGTGGTTTGGCTATCGGACAAAATAAAATTTCCTAAAATTGGTACACGTTTGAGGCGCGTTTATCGGTCAGAGTTGCTGTGAAGCGAGCTCTGCGACCGAATTATCATATTGTATGAGTCTGGGACATTACTAAAACAAAGACCGCATTCCAACGATTATTTTTAATAACAAAAAAGAAACAGTTATCCATTAATGGAGTCGGAATGTGATTTAATAATCTCATATTCTAACGGAGCGAACGTGAAAAACAAAGTGAATCAGTATCGCCGGACCATAAGCATCCGCGTAGATTTTATGTTTTTTTCGATATTCCTCCACGCATAAGGATTATCTCCCGAGAAAAAACCGTCTAGCCGTTAAAACATCCGAAGGGAGGAAAGGTTAATGGGCATTGGGACGCATGAAAATTATTAACGTGTCCTCGTACAACTCAGGTTTAAGGAATTCATCGTTGTACAAAGTTGCTCTTGTTCAAGAGAGTCCAATTCACCTTCAAACGACATTCGTTACATTATCATTATTTGCGTTCGGATTTGAACCGGTGTACGCGCAAATAACGGGTTCAATGACCTGGTTATTTTTTCTTCTCTAATGAAGGGGAAAATTGAATTTTTTTGATTTATCGTTGTACATATTTTTTAAATTCGTAAATTTCAACTCTGGTTTTTATACTGTCCTGAATAAACGTACAAGGTTATTAGTGTTTTTATCGAAGGAACGAAAACCTTTGAAGGATTCGTCGGCCTTTGTTTTCACATATAACCCAAGGTTATCTTACCGAGTTACCCCAGTTTTTTTTTTAACTGGGTTATAAACTTTTTCGACTATGATTTCGGCATTTTACAAGGTCTTCGGACATTTTGTTTTTACGTGTTGATTTATTGCACACTGCAGACGTCGACTTTCTCTTTTTTAGGGGTGCGATGGTTTTTCATTTTATTCCCTCGTGGTCGTCTTTGTATAAAGTGTTGAAGACGTGTTATCTAAATACAATGTAATGGAACGAGGCACCTCTAAAATGTATTTTTAACCCTTTTTTCGGTTTATGATTATATTATTTTTTACTTTTATAATGTCTTCGGTCATTCGTATGTTGATAAGTTCAATAAAACGATAAAAGAGAAATTTCCTTTTTTTTTAATTCCGAAGAAATAATGATGAAATATCAAATTGTGAAGTTTATTTTGGGAGATGTGAATGAACACGTACCGGTGGAAAAATTAATCAATCGAGATAATTTGCAAGTTTGTTTGATTAAAAAATTTACATAATTGTTCGTAGAATTTCGACCAAATCGGAACGGGTTTTTTGTATAATTTCAAATAAAAATGCGAAAAAATTTCAGCCATTTAAAGCTGATTCAAAATTAATTCAAAAATTCGAAAATTTTCTGAATTAAGTGGTTTTTGCTTTGAATATAAAATAATAATTTTATGTCAGATAAGAAATATTTCCTTTTTTAAAATTAATTAAGAATATATTTCTTAGTGTTGAAATATTAAAATAAATAGGCCGTCATTTAGGTTAACATTGAATGCATGGGTTACTTTGAACGGTGATTTTTATATCAATGAAATAATCCAGCTCATTTTAAATGCTTCCAGTAAAGTTGTTTTTTCAAAAAAAAAAGTTCCAAATAATTTTTAAAATGATTACGACAGTTCTAATTAGCATGGAAAACACGTTACAAAGTTACTCCGGTTAAATGGCGATATAAAAAATAATTTAAGGTGTATAGAGAACATGTTTGATTGTAGTCTGTTCCTCTGGTCAATTTGATAAAAACCACATGACGTCATATTTAGTAAGTAGAGTGGAGGGGAGAGAGGGTTTTAGGCGAAATACACACTGTAATCCATTCTTTGTTTGTAAATGTGAAATTAAAGAATTTCATTTATTTATGACATGACGCTAAAAAAGGAAGAGGAAAGAGAGGAAATGAGACTGAAGTACTACTAGTCGGGTAAATTGCTAAAAATGACGTCATCATTATTTGATGAAAAATTGAAAATAGAAAAAAAAAAATAAATTTGACTACGATGCTAGACTTGGAGCATTAATTAGCCTAGGTTACTCAATTTGATAAAAACTACATGACGTCATATTTGGTATATGGAAAGGTGAGGAAGGGGAAGGTTCAGGCGAGATATATACTTTAATGAACTTCTTTTACGATGCTGAAACTGAAGAATTTATTTACTTGAGAAACAGATGACGTTGAAATAGAGAGGGAAGGGGAGGGGGTGAACAAAATTGAAATTTTTTAAATTTCATGTTGCTGTTCGAGTAAACTGTTAAAAATGAATTTGATGAAAAATTGAAAATAAAAAAATATAAAGTAAATTCAACCGCGTCGTTAGACTCAAAGCATGAACGGGTTACTCGATTTGAAAAAAATAAAATTCTTTTCAATTCTACACAATACAATATGGTAATAAAACCCTTAAAAACTACTTAAATTCGAGTTCACTTTCGATAATAAATTTTAATGCTTTTTTATTCACTTTCATGACTGTTTGATGGTATTAGCAATCGCTGTAAAAACTTTTTTTTGACTTTTTCGGTTGACTCGTAGTTCATTTGAAAAAAAATAGAGAAAAAGACTGACCTAAAAAACATGAAAAAGTCTTTTGTTATCAATGCCGGCGGTTGGATGATAGTGTCCGTGTCATTTCTTTTTGTACACTTGTGTCCAAACAAACCACTGTAAAAATGTCATCCTTCGTGAAAAAGATAGAAATCCGTGAAAGAACAAAGACGCACGTACTTTCAGTTTTCAAAGGCTTAAGGAATCACTGTTGTCTCGGTTCCTTGTTGGTACATTTTTTCAACCATTGAAGATTTATAAGAAGAAAAAGAAAAGGTTTGGGCGAAACGCCGTTTGTGTGCTCTTTTGACGATGCTCGACATGATCTAAAAGCTTTAACAAAACAAAATCGGACTATACGTAAGGTTTTTTTTGTTAAGTATGTCCTAAAATTTTAAAGCGTGATATATTGGTCAAAAAAGTATGCGTTGTAACGGTACATCAGCAAGAATTGGAGTAAAAGCAAAAGTACAATAGAAACAGTTCGGTTACGGAAAACGTCAAAACATGGTCGATTATCAGTAACGGATCTTTTTACGTTATATTTCTCTTTCCAAGGTCTGATTTTTTTTGTCTTGCATCGTCTTCAGGAAAAGTAGGGTTAGGTTTCTAGGTTTCTTTTTTTTTGTATTTTTTTCGCGGTAGTTAGAATTTCGCGTTGAGTTCCTTCTTTGATAAAAGGATTGTTCGTTTTCTACGTAGACGTGATGCTGAGATGGATGGCTCGGTGGCTGAAAGGTTTCACGAGGCCAGACGTCGACAATGATACGACATGGTACTACGAGTATTTGAGGTATTTACTGGTTGTTTTGTCGCGTATCTTGCAATTATTTCAGAATGCAGGGAAAATAGGACTTTTGCAAGTTCATTCGTTATTTTGATTAATGTTTGGTCGATAATGAAATTTAATCGTCTTGTAGAAGTTCACGTTCCTTCGGATGAACTTGGTGCCTCGTTGACTGGCGCATTTCGCGATAAACTCGAGTACCTTTTCGCCTCATGTGTCGGTGTTGAAACATCTCATCATTTCAATGAACTCTTATTATCAACGTCGCGCGCGCTATCGCCAAATAATAAATCTAATAATAATACGGCGAAGGTCACTGCTCTTATCAATCGTTTGTTGAGAGTATTGTGTACACGATGTGAATGCCATATTTGTATGTAATGAAAGCACCGAAACCGCCTTCTAAAGATGCGGCTAAATGATTCGGGAGCAATATCTTAATGAGAAATTTTCTTTTTGGAAGTTGACGGGTAATTTTGCTATTAAGGATGGTCAGCGAGTATTTCGCATCGATGGGTGTAATTTTATTTGACATTGAATTGCTGGGGTGATGTTTAATTAACCTTTGTTATGTACTAACGAGTCTCTCATTTCACTATTGATGTGTATACTTTCGTCCTTGTCTAGAGTAGCGATATTTTACTTGGTATTAAGTACTCGAGAAAATTTGTCACGTTTTGGAGTGTTTTTGTCTGATATATACTGTATGTACATCGTCTGGTGTAATAATCTGAGCATAGCTCGTGTAAGGGGATTAAATTATAGGAAGTTTCGACGAGGTAAATTTCTTAAGGACGAAGCATACAATTCATGTTTTTTGGTTTAAAAAATATTTTTTTCGGCGTAAAAATTCCATTGTTTGGTTGAAAATTTTGCCTTGTTAACGAGCAAGAACACGGCGCAGGCGAATACTTGACGTTATCTGTTTTCGTTATTTGTCGGTCGTTCGCTTTTCCCCCTTCGCCGCGTACCTCTCTTGGTTTATTGCTTTTCAAAGCTCGAACTCGTGGCGCAATTTTCAGCGTCCTTGAGAAAATTTAGAGTATTTTTTTTCAGTATAGTCGGTCGCGTCGGGTCAGTGAACCATTATACACAATGTGTTGTTGGGAGAATTTTTCAACAATGTACGCACGTGCGCTTTTTTTTGCCAAGGGCCAAAGGAAATGAAATTTTCACCGAGGACATTACTAACCAGTTCACCGACTTGTTTGTACTAATTCGAAGGTCGGTGGTATTTTTGTTTGTCCGAGTAGAGATGGCGGGGTATTTACGAAGAAATTTTTATTCGCAACGGTCGTGTATTTGGGTTTGGAGCAATTTTTTACGTGTTTTATAAGTCTGCGTTATTAACGGAAAATCGACTTTATGGCGTTTTTATCGCTTACTCGTGGGCGAGTTTCGTACATCTTGGAAATGCTTACGTAAACATGTTTATTGCGGCGGATTTCGATTTTTTGTGAATTTTTACTCACGAGGTACCGATTTATATACGACGGATTCTATAATTTGCACGGTATCTTTCGATCGTCTGCTACTCCACGTGGGATTTATTATCGTAGCCTTTACGATTCGCGCGCCATTTGGTTTTATTAGGAATTTTAATAATGCATTTCAAGGTCATTTGCCTAGATAAGAGTTATCTAGGGGAGTGAAATTTTTGCTACGTGAGCGATCTTCGGTAACCTATTTCTTCGTTTATTGAATTGCTCGAGAGAGGTAAAGGGGAAATGATGAGATTTTCCTAGTATGGGGCTCGGGTCGTCGTGATTTCTTAGAATGTATTTTTCCCGTTAATCGATTTTAATTTGATTGATTGCGCGAAGTAACAGATAAAGTAATCGGTGGAGATATTTTACAATGTATAATATTTATCTTTTGGAGGCTTTATCTCGTATGAGTTTAAATTTTGGGTTATTTTTATGAATGCAATGGCCAAAGTGTTTGTCGGGGAGCTAACTTGGGGTATTTGATTCGTGGTGGTTTTTTGGCATTTTTTTCTCGATGTGTTTTAGAATTAATTTCAGGTGGAGAAACATTTTATACCTTTTTCAATTAACGAGTAATGTTTTGTTAATTGAATTTCAAGTCGGAAAAAACACATTTAATAAGAAATTGATAAGTAGTGGAAATATTCCTGATAAAATTCTCTACAAATTATGTCACGAAGGTTATTTGCATAGAATACAAAATTAACGAAAAAAAAAACAATAGGAAACATGTGTCGCATGATTTAACAGTCGTGTGATTTTTTATTATTTTGTCATTTAATTGCGAAAAAAGGCATTCATGAAAAAATTGATAATCACTGGAAATATTCCTGGTAAAATTTTTTTACAAGTTATTATGTTATCAACGTTATTTGCATAGAATGCGAGGTTTACTTGAAAAATGCGAATGAAGTTGAGATTATATTTATCATCTTTGAGTATGTAACCTACAGATATGTAATTCAAAAATTTACTCTGATTATTTTGTTCATTAAAAAGTGCATTTTTAGTTTGAGTACAAAAGATGAGCATTTTTTCATAAATGCCTTTTAACCGGGCATTAACTCTAAACAGCAAAATAATCGTTTTTTTCTCGTTAACTTTCTGTTTTATGGAGATAACATTGATGACGTAACAAATAGAAAATTTCATCTACTGAGAATATTAGTTGCTATAAATTTTCTGGTAAATGCGTCTTTTCCAATTTGAAAGAAAACAAATACCAAGTTATTCCGAACCAACTGAAAGGCATTCTTTTTGCACTATTTCAAAAGACCTCCTAATGCTCGAACATTTCTTTTTACTTAACATTTCTTCGAAATACCTAAAATAAGTCTTTTCAAATCGGCTTGTGGGCCTACTGTGCTCCCCGGAAATACATTGATTTTTCAACCGCATAAATGAAGGTTATAACGGCAAAAAATTCCGGAAAAAGAAAAACTTTCAAATTCACACCAATTTCCCATTTCTTCGTGTTCACGGTTTGATCACGTCATCGCGAAGAGAGCGATCTAATCACTTAGTGTTTATCGTTGTTCATTACAATGGAAAACCCCTGGAAGACGTAGCTCATCTAGTTACTCAGCTGTGATATAATCTTTCGACGAATTAGCCTTAAGGTGTTCTTTGCCATTTTCCATTGATGAAGAATAACGAATAGCGAGGAATAAATATCGTTGATGGTGTAATTTCACGCTTGTTTGTGACATAATTCGAGTTTCGTGAACTCTCACAACCGATTCGAGCATGACTCAGAAAGCCATTAGTTGACCATGAATTTACACGTGTAATCGTGTATCGAGCAAATATGCTAAATTTTACAAGAAAACATTCGAGTAAACAGCCCTCGCGGCTTGAAAACAATCTACGGAAGTTTCCTTCATTAGGAAAACTTTTCGCGGATTGGAATAAAATCATGGATTGATAACCATTCGCTAATGAAGTGTCCTCTAGACGTTTTGTATTTTGTGAAGTGTTTATCACATCGAATGACGTGGGGAATGAAGAGGAATTCGCGCAAGACGATTGAAAAGTTATTTGTCAACTCGCCAATGAAAAATTAAACATCAAGGTCTGTCGTTTTGGGTAGAAATTTCACACAACGATGACGAATTGTTTGTAAATTCGCCGTCTAGTTCGAGTTCTAGAATTTTGACCATTTATGGAACTCCGGCAAGGTAAATGGGCAAAAATTGAATAGGAAATTCAAGGCGCGTTCGTGTTCACTTTTATTACGCCAGTGGACTGGTAACATTGTAACAAGCTTATCTACGTTCGGACGAGTGTGTAATAATTATTAAATTCGACTTTGAAAATACACGGCTAGGTTATCGGGCCGATATCGAGACGCCCAATAATTCACATATCGCGTAGAATTTTTTCCCATTATTAGTAGGTAAATAAGAAAGGCAATTTTCGTGGCGAAGATTTGGTGTGTTTGAGGAAAAAATACGCGTTAACGTGTCAACACAAGCGCACGTACGCGAACGATCCATAAATAAAAAAAAGCATAAACGCGGACGATGGTTAATTACGAAGCGTACAGGAAAGACGCGGAGAGAAGTTATGACGCGGATCGCATTCAGTGAAAGGGCAATAACATGTATATCGCGTACTGGCGTGTTTGCTTAGGCGGGTAAGTCGAGAGGGGTAGAGATCGCGGCGTTGATGTCCTTGGCCGAACGTCCACCGGTAGAGTCGCTAGTGTCGTAACTCAGTCAAGGGTAATGAACTTGAACGTTACTACGAACGCGACTGTGGTCGTTCGTACGTGTGCGTTCGTACTGGTGCACGCGTTTATATGGTGGTTTTTATTGTCTGCGCTCTGGGCGATGGTGTGGGTAAAATGATGGACCAATCGGAGGTCGTCGTTACGGGCGCCGGTTTGCTCTAACTTTAAAACTAAATCGGCGTGCTGTTGTTACGTGTGTATTAGAACATTATACAAATATCATTAGCTCGCGTCCGTCGAAAAACGCGAAAATTTTTACTTTTGTTTTTTAACGCGTCCTAAATGGTGTGTTTTTTGAAAATTTTCGGCTTTCATGGCGTTCTCGAGTTTGGTGTTTAGATGATGTTTCGTGTTTTTGGTGTTTGTTCGATGAATTAGATTGCATTTCGAGTTCAAATTCGATGTGAATTATTCGCGAGTTCGTGTATACTTTCGATTTTTTTCAATTTATTTATTACGAGTAAATACCTCCTTGTTTTCAACATGTTCCTCTACGAAGGAACTGATATTAGAAAAACCTCTGCATTTGAATACGAATACCCAAAGATGCAAACTAAATCCGATCTTAATGGTAATTTCGATAATTACGATGCGGACTATACTGATGATTACGAGAAGAAACAAAACGAACCTAAGCTCAATTTGGGTATGTTTTTTGATAATTTTTCAAGTATATTCGTGTGCAGTGTTAGGAATATTTGTATGAATTTGCCCAACTTGATTGTAAATGGAAATTTGATAAGAATACTTGATGCGATTTGTCTATGGATTTTATTTACTTCATTGTGAATGTTTTGTATCGAATGCAGTTTTCATATTGCAAGTTTGATACATGAAACGTTTTGTTTATTTTCATGTTTGAATTTTGATTCGTTTGAATATAAATTTGATTCGTTGTTTTTAATCGAATATGACGTTTTGAATCGTTATCTCAATGAAATTAAAATAATTATAAGCAGCGAATAGGTTGATTCGTTTATGTATGTATTTAGTGTAATCATTGTTTTTAATCGAAAATAAAGCAACTTAGATATTTTGAAGTCCCCAAAGATGATTTTTGCTATATAAACCGCTCATTT
Source organism: Maconellicoccus hirsutus (assembly GCA_003261595.1). Taxonomy (NCBI): domain Eukaryota; kingdom Metazoa; phylum Arthropoda; class Insecta; order Hemiptera; family Pseudococcidae; genus Maconellicoccus; species Maconellicoccus hirsutus. The sequence continues at coordinate 264,176 of QBDW01005000.1, forward strand.
GATTGATTGACGTATCGATTCGCTTCATTGTCTATGATCGAATTTAATGTAACTTCGATATTTTTAAATTTCGAGTTGTTATCTTATCAAAAATGTCAATATTGAAGACGAGTAATACAAATTGCAAATTCATTTATTCGTGTAACGATTTTAGGTGTAGTTTTCGATGGAAAACAATACAATTTAGATGTTTTAAAGTTTCTAATAACCATATAATAGGATAATAACGAATTTGATTAACGTAAATTTGATCAATTGACGTATCGATTCGGCGCATTGTCTTTAATCGTATATGCGATAATTTCCATATTTGTTATTTTTATGATATTGAATTTAAACTGTATTTTGATTTATTTGTAGATTAATTTCATGTATTGTCTTGAACTGAATTTCCGAAAGTTATTTACGTATATGCGCGTATATGCCATGCCATTTATATTCGGTTGGTTGACGTGATAATTCGATGCATTGTCGTTAATCGAATATAATACAATTTTGATATTTATGATAGAATTTCATACGGTTGTTTTTGCAATTACCGCAAGAATGCGATTACAATGTATTCGATATCGTTAGATAAACTCGCAGTTTAATTAAATTTCGTGTATTTGATTCACATACGTATAGTTTGATTGCACATTCGACGTTGGTTTAATTAAACAAGGAATATTTTCGTTTGGTAATACGATCCGGTGTGTTTTTTCAACACGAAAGCACTTTGTGATATTGAAATTTCATTCGATTATTGAACTCGTCTAATCGCGTGCACGTTAAACGATAAAAAAAATAAAAATATGTAAAAGAAAAAGAAATGAACCGCGACGAACAACGACGCGAATTACGTATTCGAATTTTCAAGGCATTAATAATACAAACTACTTCCTTTTCATTTATCATTTCCTTTTCATCTGGTTAACTTAGGCGAGCTGGTTGCCGACACGGATCAAGGCTAAAATAACCACTAATTTTAGGTGAATGAATTCACGACGACGTGGTCGGTTGTGTTAAGGAAAACGTCCTTTGTGATACATATTGGCGGGTATTATTTTATACGAGACAAAAACAAATGGTGGATAAATCGTGTTTTATTAGGCCTTGAACCCGACGAAGGTAAAATTTTACACGCGCTGTAGGTCTTACGGGCATTAGAATTTTTTTTTCAAACGATGAAAGGGGGAAACGTGTTTGAAATGTTTCCAATTTGTTCCATTCTGCGTAATGTCGTAAACGTTACGTTGAACTCGTAACCGGCGAACAATCAATGTCATAGTGTTTCAAGGGTGTTTGAATATTGGTTCGTTGTTTAAAATAAGTTGAATCGATTCGATAATGAATCATGTTTTCAAAACATATGCACAATAGACGAACGTACACGTCTGCGAAACTGTGCAGATACGCTTATCTAATCGACAGACGAGGAAATCGAGGTGATTTTACCCATGTCTCCTCTAAATCACCTCTTTGTTTTTTGGCCGCTTAGACGAATTCGATTACGGCGAGTGAAATATCGGCGCGTACAGGTGGCGAGCAACTTTCAAAATGTCGAGTAGTGTTTAAATATTTACACAAAGATACCACCTACGATATAGTTGACGCGTGCAAGTCATTAACATGTGGTGTACTGCTGTAAGCTCAATGACTGGTAGTAAATTTTCACTTGGTAGATTTCGAGGAAAAACCTCGCTACCTTGGATATCTTAACATTTCCCAAGGTCCCTTCCCCTTTCGTTGTTACCGAAACACGAGATTACACAAGACGTGATATTTGGCTGTAAATGGAATCAATTCGAGGAATTGTTATGACGCAAGCAGTATGTTGTGGTTTACCAAAGAATGACAACTTAGGTGGAACATATGTGCTTGGAACGTAAAAACGCAAAGTGTTCTAATTATATGTTACGATTGTTTCAGAATTTGACGGTACAACTGTGTTGTGTCGAGTTTGTGGCGATAAAGCATCGGGTTTTCACTACGGCGTACACTCGTGCGAAGGGTGCAAGGTAAGTGATAATATACGTCATATTTTTATCTCGGCTCGTGCAAGTCGCGTAAAATTCGCATCAGCGTTATCATTGCCGCATCATGTCGCAAACACACTTGACAACAGTAACATCGCGTATATCGATATCAAAACAAAACAAGAAACAAGTAAAAATAAGAACGTCCAAGAAGTATGCAATAAACGCGAACAAAAGAGCGATGAAAAAACGTTATTCAGCTTGCGTCAGCGTCGTAATGGCCGGAAGAAAGTACGGTAAAAGCGGTTTCACTACTTTCTACGGTATTTGGAAGAAAGTGAAAGAAGAAGGCGAAAGAGTTACGTAATACTTTCTTCCGATATTCTGTTTCGTGCTTCGTCCGCATCGTGGAGCGGGTAATCGTCGGTAACTGGCTCTGGAAGAGGAGGGTCTTCGGATGGTGCGCTGGAAAGTGGTATCGCAATTGTCGATTACCACCTGTGGCGGTGTGGCGGCGGTCGCGTCGTTGCTGTACCGTTACGCGAGTCTGTATTGTGCACTGAGACCCCCCTCTTTGGCTTCATTGTACGTTGTACGAAGAACTGGTAACAATATTACGCGTTATTTCCGCCTATGAGATTCTCGCTTTAACAGATGCTCATGGGCGGTGGTTAACGCGAATGAAACAATGGCCGCCTTTTAACGTATTTTCCGCCGGAGGTTGCTGAGGCGAGTATCTTATCGGCGGATCATAGTTCGCGGTAATCCAATGTATGGTCGATGACGTGGAATGTCCTGCTGAAGATGTGCTAGTGGGAGGGCGTCTTAAAGAATGAATGCGGAAAATCCATTTGCTGGTGTTACTTCGAAGCGTTTTACTGAAGATGCGCCAAGAAAAGACAGGACTGAATGGCGAACGCACAGGAGTACACGGGTTGACTTCTGAAGTTGAGTGTCCTGCTGAGAAGAAACGCAAACTTTCCTAAACAAATTATACGGGATTGTCACAAACGCGGTTTTGCTGAAATACCAAAGTTCGAGATATTCATCTGGGAGCCTTAAACTGGGGTGATATTACTCTAGAATCAGTAATTGCTAAAGATGTACTTTTAATGTACAAGCGAGGAAGGATGACCATTGTAGATTTGAAGAATATCGGAATGATATGTGCATTGTGTAAAATGGGCAAATCGTAGTACCTACTACCTACATAAATTGGCCACTACGGTAAAATACTCTGCTAACGATGTACTCGACCGAGAGAGGGTCAAGGTGATAGGGCGAGTTTTCTGCGGTCAACGCCGGAAACGCGATAACGCATAGATCCAACGTAACGAAAAATCCCAAGTATTTTCAAGTTCAAGTTTAAACGTGGTGAACGACGGCGTGCAGGGGGCCGAGGCGTTTCCACGTTGTAAACGCCTTAATTACCTAAACCCACATCGAACTCGGCCAGGCGGTCGTACCAAAGATATAATTAATTTTGTAACTGGTCCTGCCCCATTGTAGATTACTATGTTATGTGTGCATACGCAAACATATAGTGTGAATACGTGCACAAGACGTAAACGATCGTAAAAATAGAACGTCGCGTTTAACGTAATTGTACCTTTTTTCGGGTTATTTCGGGTTACGTTTTTCTACCGCGACGTGTGGGTCGTCATCGATGGCGCGAACGAAGAAGCGAAAAGATGGCACGAACGCGTAATAATGGCGTCGGGAGACGACGGATAACGATGCTGACACGATGGAAGATGATCGAAGGGAATAACCCGGTTGATAACCCGATACGTACGAGGTCTTTGAACCGAACTTGGTGAATTGTGGAGTTGCGCGGTTGCTAAGGTCAAGGACATACGAGACAAACATCGAGTATTACCAAGACCAGCTCGATGGCGGGCGGAGTGCGCCGAACGTGCGCAACGAACCGTGTACGAGAAAAATTCTGGAAACGTCGAGTAATTTTTATAGGTTGGGAAAAAACGTGAGGGAGTGCGGAATATGGCCATCGTGATGCACCGATGCAAGATGCAATATGGCCATCCGGTACCGTTATACATCCGATGCCTAAATACTGCAAACGTTGCGAATCTAAGAAAAAGCTCCGACGTGGTTGAGCTCGTGTTGCGCAATAATTTCGTGAAATTCGAACGCGTAGGTGTCCCTAGAGCTTTCGCGTAACGAAGCCTCAAATGCGATGCTCCGCTTTAACGATTACCACCGCTTCTTTTGGCGGTTGTTTTGCGCCGAGGTAATTGACCCGTTATACGAGACCTTCACTTGTACGATTCGGCGCACCTCGCACGCGTATTGGTAGCGGAGCTGTGCAGTAGCGCGTCCTTCTTACGCTTAGGTGTACTTTCGCTGAAACGAGCGTAGTCGCTGATGTACACCGATAGATGGCGCTAGCTAAAGTTACTATTTTCGTCGTAGTGGAAGCGTACTGCGGCCAGATGGAGCTATCGCAGAGGTGTTTTATTTTCGGTCAAAGAATAAAGTTATGGAAAAATCGAACCTCCTCTCGACGCTGTAATTTTACCTTATTGATTTATTTCGTCGAAGAAAATTACAGTCGTTTAAATATCTGAATATAAAACGAGGTTTCGCGTTTATTTAAACTAGGTTTTTCCACGAATTTTTCCATTATTTCCCTCTAATTTTCACGAAGTACGTTACAAGGTTGAATGTGGGTTGAGAGTAGCTTTATAGAGGGTTGATACAATGACGTCATTGTAAATTGTTTTTAGACGCCGAATGACGTCATTTGGATGCGATTCGTATCGATTGAGTTTCCAAGGAGGAATTTTTTCGCTCGCAGAGTTTCGGTGCTTTGACGAGAGTGGATGACGAAGTTCAGATGTAACGGTTTGGCGTTAGTCAGCTTTGGGCTTGTGTTATCAGGTTTTTTCACGATGTTTATCACGTGGTAAATTACAGGCGGAAATTCTCTGAAGTGTTTATTCATCGAGATTATAACGTGAGGTGTAAAATGGTGATTACGTGATTCGTTTTTTTGAGGGGTTTTTCAAATGATTTGGGTTTATGAATGGAGCATTTTTATGGGATTTTTAACTGTGGATAACTTCGTTGGGTGCATTTTCAAGATTGGTACTTTTAATAATAGGAAGACATAAATGTTTAGAAATTTTCCACATCTTACGAACTTTTAGGGAATTTCTTGAATTTTTAAAGACAGTTTTGAAAATTGCTTGGTACTAATTATACACTAATTTATTATGTTAAAGTTTGTCAAAAAATCAACAACGCTTCAAGAAACTAGCTAAATTCATTATATAATTATTTAAAATGTCTACAAACAGCAAGAAAATTTCAAAAAATATCACGATAGTAATTTGGTAGCGAAATCATATCGTTTGATAATTTTAGGAAATATGTCGCAGGACGAAAAACGTGTATAAATCTAAACAAACAATTATACGACTTCGATACAACAAGAAGGCGTTAAAATCGAACGAAAAAAAAAACTATTTTCGTAAACAATGGTATAAAAAATGACTACTCATAGAGCAAAGACCCGGTCACCGGATCATACCGGAATTGGTTTTTGTTTACGTTTGCATCACGTTTGTTTTCGATTACACTCGACTTTAATAAGTATATTTGTCGGTTCGAGTAACACGAAGAAGAATAAGAACGACAAAAAAAGAGGAAACGAAGAGAGAAGGCGGGTGAAACGTGGTATCGATACGCGGTGTCAACGTTCGACAAAGTATTTATTTTAATTTACAATTTCAGTACGACTGGTATATTTCGGTTTCCTCATTCGGAATAATAAATCACAACGGAGGCGATGAGTAATTTACGTGGAAATTACGCGGTGTTTACGCGCGTGCCTTTTTTTCATTATTTTCTAGAATATTCACCGATGAATTGACCGGACAAGTTACGAGCACGGTCGTTGGCCTAAATCGAGACGACGTCATGAGGCGGCGCTGCACCTCGCGCTGTTTTTGCACGACCAATATAGCGAATTGTGCGCATTGTGCGACCTATATCGACGATGCGATTACGATAGTGTAAATAGATTGGGTATAATTTGTTGGGGATTTTGGTGTTGAGTGAGTTGGAAGTGTTTTGTAATAGCTAGTGTAATCCCAGTGGTATAATTGACGAAGGGAGATTTGAGTGGTGGTTTGGAGAGATCAGTTGCAGAGGTATAGATTCCAGTTAGTCGGTTTGGCAGATTCCGATATGTTGTTGTGGAAATGAAATCTAGTAGATATGGTTTCCCGAAGCCTTCGAAAGGATTTGCTACACGATAATGAAAAAACTGCACGAGTATGTTTCTTAGGGTCTCCGAAATGATTTCCATTAATGGTGAAAGGCATTAATCGATGAACCAAGTTGACAAGGTGCTATATATCATCAATGATCTGCAAGAGTATCCAGGAAGATTTTCCAAACCTGCTATAAGACGAAACGCAGAAATATCGAGGCTAACTCGGACTATATACCACGTGAGCTATTACGTATCTTACTATCCAAGATAGTAAGTGTTCCTGTACCATCGAACATTCGACAGATCTGCTCGTTCACGTTGGATGACGAAGTCGAATAGCGAATCAAACAGACATGAGTTAATTGAACATAATGGAAATGAAAACAATGGAAGCGGTCGCGCGGATTATCTAATCTAGTAAAATTTTCACCTAAAAAAACCGCGACGACATCACGTCTCTGGTAATAAACGGGCTTTTGGTAAAATCCGCTACACGTAGCGGTATACGTAACGAAATATCGGTGTAGTAAACATAGAACAAGATGGAAAGACTATTTTAGAAAATTAGAATATCGTCAGCTAACCGCGTTGTTTTTTTACCTGCGTGCGTGCGCGTGTACATCTCTGCCGCGTTCTAATAAACAACGCCAAATGTGACGGCGGCGGAGGAGGGGTACGAAAATGAGAAATATATAGCAAAGTCGGCAAGGAGACGAAGCAGAAAGAATAAATACTAAATCCGTACCGTGTGAAGTGGTTCGTTCACCGCTTCGTTGGTTCGGCGAAGGTGGGCGCTAAGAACGCCTTATTTTACCGAGAAGTCGGTTGAATGCACTTGGATGACCTTCTGTCGTATGGTGTTTTTCTATCTTCGTCTCGCTGCAGCTTGGACTTTTTGTAGCGTCCCTCACGGGTCCCGTGGTCGTTTACCCCGAAACGTTGGCGTCCGGTTAATTGCGTAATTTGGCTATGGTAAAAAAAATGGAAAGAGGGTAAACGAAGGCGATTGGGTCAACTGTCTGTGTCCGAAGCACGTTACATCATCTTTATCCAACGTCGCTTGGTTGTTATTACAAAACATGTAATGAAAATAGCTCGATACGTGACCGATACAATGTGATTTTATCAACGTTTTCCTTCCTATACTCGTCGACACTAAGTTTTCGCTCGATTTGTAACTTTCCTCAACTCCTAGACGAGCATCGCGTACATGGCAGGAAAATGCGCTCATTCAATCAACCAATCATTATCGGCCTCGATTTTTTCGACGAACAAAATTTCGCCGATGCGACGATTCCGTTTTAATTCTATTTGTAAATACTCGAACGTATGACGATTCCAGTTTAAATGGGGTCGGCTTGGACGTTGACTCGGCGCGATATGGTGATGGTGGTTGCCGAAGGTGGCGTTCGAAGGAATCCGCATATGCGGGTGGGGCTTTTCGCAAACTCGTTCAATGGCGAATTCGATCGGAATGTGGAATGGGTTTTTTGCGTAATATTCGCCTTCTGTACGCGTGTTTCCTATGAATTTAATGGGGTCGTTGAGCCGAGATTTAGAACAACAAGCTATAAAGATGGCATAGAAGTTTTGGGGAACGAAGCGTGGATTTAAGATGTGTAGGAGTTTTGATTTTGTTTTTGAAAATGTAATAAAAATTGAAGATTTAGTGGTTTCATCGTATTTTGAAAAATTCTACTTTTTTTGTAATCTAAAATTTGCTAACACCGATGAAAAATATTGAAAATTGAAATTGACCAATTATTATTTTTTTTAATTAAGATATTATTTCATTTTATAATTTTTATCATTTTTTTGAATTTTAAAATTATTTTTCTATTTTTAAATACATATATGGGAAAAAATCATAAAAAAATGTTTGTAAAAAATTGTAATGTAAAAATTTTTTTGAAATATTGATTGAAAAAAAAAATAATATAAAAAATTTAATCTGAAAAAATTAAATGCATAAATTTTTTTGCAAAGTATTAAAAAACACCACGAAAAAACTAATGCAAAAAAATTAATGTAAACAAATTGAAATAATTTTCAAAATAAATATTAAAAAAAAAAAAATGAAAAATGTTTAAAAATTGTTTAAAAGATCATGAAAAAATGTTTGTAAAAAATTGTAATGTAAAAATTTTTTTGAAATACTGATTGAAAAAAAAATAATATAAAAAATTTAATCTGAAAAAATTAAATGCATAAATTTTTTTGCAAAGTATTAAAAAACACCACGAAAAAACTAATGCAAAAAAATTAATGTAAACAAATTGAAATAATTTTCAAAATAAATATTAAAAAAAAAAATGAAAAATGTTTAAAAATTGTTTAAAAGATCATGAAAAAATTAATATAAAAAATTTAATAAAAAAAATTAAGTGAGTATTTAAAAATAAAAAAAATTCGAGCATCAATCGACTTGGGAAAAAAGTAACCAAATTTATAAATGCAAAAAAAAAACAGATGAAATGATATTAAAATCATTTTATAATATAATGATATCTTGATTTATAAAAAGTAATTTTTTTGCTGATTAAATATTTTTTTTTAATTAAAAAAACTCCACTAATAATATATTTTTAGTCTTAATTTGTAAATCGTAAAAAATATTCTTATCGCGAAAAAAAAATTATCAAAAAAAACGTAAAAATAATTCTTTCGCTTCTCACGTAAATCTGTAAAATTGAAGGTGAAAAAAAAAACGTAATTACCATTATTACGAAATTACGTGAAATAGCGTCAAAACGAGGAAATGCATCGTCGCGTTAGATTATTATGCACTTTTTTCATTTCGCGACTATTATTTCCTCATCTATTACGACGGACTCATCGTAGGCTAATTGCACGGCGAAAGGTAAAACGATTTTCTCTCCGAGTCGAGATGATTGTAGAGGTGGTACCTAAAATAATTTTAACGTCGGGTTAATTACACGAGGAAAGAAAGTGCAGGTAAAGAGGCGCAACGAGATCGGCTTATAGGAGAAAAAAGCACGGAAAACTAGAATAATGGCGGAGACCTCGCACAACCGAAACCGTTACCGATCAATAGGTGGAAATTCTTAACGAGATGAATCACGATCGCGTCCTATTGACACTAAAATAGGTAAATGCGCAAGATTAAAAGGTGGTGCTTGGTTGAGTACGAAACAATACCGTATTATTACGGTAATTTTTCGCGATTTTACACTAATCCATCAGTTCGCGATAGTATCTGCGTGTATCTAAATATGGCCGGCTGGACACGACGATAGATTATTACCGAATTGTCGGCGCTGATTCATGGTTCCGTTTCGAGAGGGGGTTTACTGTTATGTGTTTCGTTGAGATTACTAATCAAAGCGTACGAAAAAAAAGGCGCGCAATGAGTCAGTATGTGTAAATACGAGTACACGTCATATCTGATGTGAATGTGCTGCAACGGATGGACTAGATAATGTCACCTATTTGCGAAGATTAAGCTCGATTACGTGTAGGTCTATGGTACATAGAGTATACACCGTTTACCTAATCCGGTCTCGGAGCGTCGATTAAAAAATTAGTACAGTCGAGCGATGGTAGAAATTTATAAATAAAATCTAGAGAGGGGGGAATTCCAAAGATAAACAGATTGTTGTGTAAGTTGTTCGGCGAATTGGCAAAACGGTCGGTCGATGGCCCTTATATCACCACGGTGTTTATATGTAGTACACACACGCACACGCAGATGAATCGGCCGAGAACGAGAGCGAGTGAGACGTAAGAGCGCCTGGTCGAATAGGAGGTCGGGTGCGAAGAGAGGAAAGTTGTTTGCGAAGAAGTGCAATGACACAACGGGCCATCGTCCTCGGCCCCCTTTCGTCACCTCAATTCGTATACATGTGTACGCATGCAGCAGCTCAGTGAGGGCGTATTGAACGTTTAATTAACATTGGGCCCTAGCCCGAAGGCTGATTCAGAACTCTGGTCGCGTGTACGACTGGAGAACGAGCTCGTATGACATAAGATGATTTTCCAGCTTGCTGAAGCCCTTGAAATTCGTAATCGACTGGAAATATGGTTGCTTGATTGTGGTGTAATTACAATACGAAATAGAGATAGCTAAATAAGAGGTCGACTCAACCTTAATGGTAAAAGTTGCGCGGGGCGAACAATTAAAAATTATCGATGTCATTGAAACGTAATCGCGGAGGCGTATTGGGCCTATTTTACTCCATCGTGATCTCGTATATTGCTCTAAAACGACCATACGTAACTTGGTTGAAACATAGAGCCGCGGTCATCGCCCAGTAACCCGTTGTCCTCATTAACATAACGTCACTTTGTGCCGCTCTCTCTCGCGCGCCATTCGATTGTTTCTATCGAGCTATCCCTGTCGGCGTCTTCGTTGCTATTATACACGCGAACGCGCAGATAAGCCGGGCACATTGATGCAGATTTTATAACCTTTTACCCGCGTTATCGGCGCAATTGAAATATTTTTGCTCGTCGCGGAGCCGCTTCCAGCGAATTATCGGCGCCCGATTCTATGATTTATCGGTTGAAGTTGACGCATAGCTAGATACCGATTCTTAGGCTCGAGTGTAATTTATGTCCGGATTCGTGGTACGATGCGTTTATATAATGAGAAACGGATCGTACTACGAATCTGGATCGAGTTAGGTATGAGGAAGCGTACAGAGGTGGAAATCATAGTGTTGTGTGGAGGAAAGCAGGGCACAATGAGTTAATTGATTGTGAGCTTTAGTTGGTTCATTGTCGAGGTTTGCATTTTTCTGGGTATTTGAACGTGAAATTCAAGCTGTAAGTTGAATCTAGCTCAATCAAGGGGGTCAATAGGACTTCGGTTGAGCTTAAACAAGTTCTGATGTGCTCTAATGTTGATGCATTCGTGCCAAAGTCATCTCCTGAAGCTGCAAAAGAAACATTAATGACTTTATTTGAACCAAGAGTGATATTCTGTTGAGATCTGCCCATTATTTGGATTTAGCGTGGTATACTCTTGAGATCTGCCAATTATTTACCTGATAAAACCTGCAGTTGTCTATTTCGGGTGTCATCAGTTCTCTTGCTCGACCAAAAAGATTAATCAAATCGACATAATGGATAAGTTGAGTGAAAATGTCAAATTGGAAGTGAAATTCCATCGGCATCCTTCGTCTGCTTGTATCGATTACGTATAAATCAACAATCGAACTAATAAGGAATCGCGCAGCCGCCTTGTGGAGGCACTACACAAACTACGAATATTGCCAGAAACGTGCCATGACACCTTCGAAAGAACAACTACATCGTGATCTATAGATGACAGCGGTGATAGGTGAAATCCTAAGAATTACAAGAAGATACTTCATGAGGCTGTCAGATCACTCCAAAGATAGAAAGGCAAGCTTCAGCTAATAAAAGTTGCACCATTTGCACTTCTCGGTCATTTCTATTGGAATCAAAAATTGCTGAATAACTCGCATATAAAGACCCATGTAAAACGAAAATGAAAGATGGTGGGGGCGGGGTAAAACAATACCGCCAAAATTTTTTTTAGTCATACCATATCTTATTGCTCGGGTAAAAATAAAATCGGGGTCTGGGGCCAATTTCATCTTATGAAAAAAATGAAAAGTTATCTATATGTTATTTTTCATAAGATAAACAGTATGGAAGGGAGAAGAGAGAGGAAGGAAATTACTGTTTTGAAAATTTTAAGCTACATAGGCAAAAATGAGTGTTATTTACAATTCGAATATATAAAAGGAGGAGGGGTAAGGGGGTGGCAAACTTGGGAAATTGAAAAATTCTAACAAATGAAACGGAAAATTTTGAGGAAAACTCGATCAAAAACATCACCCCTTCCTCTCCTCGCGCTCAACCAAGGTAAAGAAGATAACTCCACACGTCATCGTAGCTGTCTCATTCGCCGAAACCTTATGAAAAGGAATCCGTTGAAATAAGACGATGGAAAATCTCCGAGAAAAAGTATCGCGACTCACACCCCGAAGATATCACGACGACGGAGGGAAACGGCGGATTTTTCCGACCTTGAGCGCGACATGGAAAGGTTTCTGAAATATACGAGCAACCTTGACCAAAACTCGAAGCCTTAATTGAGGGGCCGGTTTTATGGGCAATTTCTCGTCGAGCGACGTTGAAAATTTAGTCGAAAGTAGGCTCGGGTAATCCGTTTACGAAACGGATGCGGTAATCGTATACGCTGTTACGACTCCGACTTTCATTTGGTTACGTACCGAAGAACCTTGTTAAAGGAGGATAATTGACGCGATATCACCTACATCTGGCGTCGAGGGCGACGGCGACGAACGGGCTGAAATAATTGTTCGAATTTTACGCTGAATTTATCTCGGCCGGAGGCCCCCGGAGCTTATATAATACAAGGATACGTTTCGGGATGTACCATAAAGATTTTGGGGATTTTCACAAAGCTCGTGATTTCGATTTCGAAGGTTCGAGAGGAAAACCCGACGTAGGGAATGAAAAATTGATACGCTGTATCGGAGATCGGAGTTGTAGCGAGGACGATACGAGGAGAGAGGCAAAGTACGCTTTTACTTTCGGTGCGATGAACTCGGCGTAGCGAGAGAGGTAGGGAGGTACTCCGCGCCGCGGCCGTCTTGCGACGTCGATGTGAACGTCTCCTATTTGGGTCAGTTGGACGACGTCGCGGGAAGGAGCGAGGCGGCCGGGCGATATGACCTAACTGTAGTTTTCGCCGTCGGACGCCATGTTGGCGTTTACCCCGGTGCAATAACGGGATTCATATTCGGACTTCTTTGTCGATGATGCCCGTCGTGGTGCAAATCTCCCCGTAGTCGATTACGAACCTTCATCGCGACTCGATGAAGAAAGTTCGCGCGTGTACGCTTGCGCGGTTCTCATTGAGGTGATTATTCGACATCGTGATTTTGATTTCTGTTTACCTGTCGTATCATTTTTCGCGATATTTTTTGATCTCTTGTGAATTAATACGAATCGGAGTAATGGGATGTATTACTACCGATTTCGGCGGCAATTGCGATAACGCTGATAGCGAATCTGATCGGTTGAAGATGTCGCCGACTTGTGACGAAAAGTGTTTGCCGGATGTGGAGAACGTCGATGTGGAGGCCCCCGAGAAGTGCACGTGCCAAAGTGACGTGAATTTCGATCTTTTACAGGGCTTCTTTCGGCGTAGCATTCAACAAAAAATACAATATCGGCCGTGCACGAAAAATCAACAATGTTCCATATTGCGCATCAATCGCAACAGGTGTCAATATTGCAGACTGAAAAAATGTATAGCCGTTGGAATGAGCAGAGATGGTGAGTTTTTTGCTTTTTTTTTTCTCTTGTAGCTTATTCGTAGTGTCTAAGATGGCTCGTGATATGTAGGTGGACATCAGAGGGATACTTTTGTGGAGTATTGTTAAATTAAAAGATTTGTTTTCAAACAATATTGGCTCAAATTTACAAAATCATTTCCCAAAATTACGTTAAAATTATTTTGTTTCAGTTTTTTTTTGTTTTTTTTTTTTGTTTCATATTTATATGTTAATTTTTGTTTTTTGGTTATTTAAATTTACTAACAAAAGGTTAAGGTCAGTGACCTCGAGTATTTTAAAACCAATCATTTTTTATTGATATATTTAAAAATTCTGCAATAATCGTTGTAAATTTTGACATAAAATTTTAATTTTTTACAAATTTATTTTAAATTATTGAAAAATTTTTCAATTTTTAGTGCTCTTTTTGATGATTATATTTGGCTATTTGAATATTCTCGCAATAGTCCGTGTAAATTTTAACAAAAAATTTATTCAATTTATATTTATTTAAAAAGTGTTTTGTGTGAATTTTAGAGCGATTAAATATAAATTTGAATGTTTTCTAAGGGATCTCTTGTGATACGAAATTTCCCATGATATAACTTCGGAGTATTTTTAATCTCCAGAATCATGAAAATTGAAATAAAGCATGAAATTACCAGAAATAATGTAAAATTTTGTTGAAAATTTTCAATCCATCTTCCTATTTTATTGTAAAAACTTCAAGAAAAAACGGCGGTTTTTCAGCGTTTGTACCGTTGTAAACTAGTTAAATATGAAGCAGTGTGGTAGGGAGGGAAAGATGTGGGGGAGGGGGAATTGAACTTACTATTGTTTACTTGCATGTGTAATTTATCTGTTTGAAGTTTTAGTAATTGTTTAGCTCGATTTAGATATAATTTTAACGTTTATACTTCATAAAATTTTTGAAAAATTTCCGGAATATTCTACTTTAAAATAATTTAAAAATTTGGCAGTTTTGAAATAAATTTTACGAAATTATGTGGTATTTTCAACGTGAAAAAAAATCGTAAAAAGAATTGTAACTGAAAACTGAGTCGTTTTGAACATGAAATTTGAAAAGTGTCACTATAGTTTCCTATGACATTAAAGCAACACTACTTAATAAATTTACCAAAAATAATATTAAAAATTGAAAAAAAAAAAAGATTTTTCTCATTATTTGGTAAAATGAATAAAAGAAGTATAATTTCATTTCGTGCTATTTCAACGCGAACTTTCTCACTCTTGGGAATCTACAACATTGGATTTGTAAAACTTGGTTGTTCCTTTTGAAAAGAGAAAAATCTCAATTATTTCAACATCCATAGAACATTTCCCAATTGGCCACCTCCGACACGTTGCTTCAGTTTCGGAAAATTCCACCGTTTTGACACGACGATAAATAAACTTCGCTTTCTTTTCGGCCTCCCGATGTTTTACGATGTTTCGTTTGAGAAAAATGGTTGTTTTACATAATGGTTATTTTTTGTGCTTCTTTGTTGGTCTAATTAATAAATTACATGGTGACGGGGAAGAAGGACGCGGTAACCCTCGGTAATCATGGCACCTTGCGATGGGTCATTTACCTTCGGATAAAAACGCACCTGGTTTTAATGTCGATTCGGGATAAAACGTTGTTTAAACGTTAATAAACAAACGACTAATTAACGAGAGCGAAGAAATATCAGACGAGCGCGGTGCGATGCGTTTACAAGATCTTTGAACTTTTTGCTTTTTGTTTTGAGGCGTTTGCGTATGCGAAGAAGGCGGCAGGGAGGTGATAGATAAGTGAAGATTTCGAAAGAGGAGCGGAGAGACGAGTAAAACGAGGGCATCTGTTTATAGTCGAATAAAACGATATGATAGAAGAGGCGAAAGGAGATAATGTGTCGTCGGGCTATACGATTTATGCAACTATTGCTAACCGCGACTGGGTAATAAATGAGAGACAAGGAGAGAGGACGCGGAGTGATATAATCAATGAGACAGAAAGAGACCGAGTACCATCGACACGGCAGACCGAGAGTATAAGAAAAGAAAAGTGTCAACGACCGTTACGACCCGAATAAAAAAATAAATTGTTATCGAGGTCAACGGGTCGACGACCGTAGTCGATACTTCAAATTGACCGATGGGGTTTTTGCAAAGGTAAGGAATTTTTTCGCGGTAAGAAATGACGCGGTGGGAGTTTCGAGGTGATCGGGGAGTGTGGGTTATTTGAAGGAATCGATGGGAATTTTTGGTAATTTTTTCGCAAATTTTTTGGCTTTTAATCAATTTTTTTATGAAAATAAATTCTTGAGATTTTTGGAAATTATTGGAATTTTTTGGTAATCTTTTCTACAAATTTTTTAGCTTTTAGTCAACTTTTTTTATTTAAAAGAAATCTATTAATTGGAATTTTTTTCAATTTTTTGACTTGTGATCAATTTTTTTATGTTGTTAATTACTTTGAATTTTGTAACTCAAATGTTTTCTGTTTACCCAACGTTTACAATCTATTTACCTATTTCCCCGATTCTATTTTCAATCACCTTTCACGTTATTACGCAGCACGTCTTCGATAACGGTTTCGTATTGCGTTAATTCGTGGGCGCGCGTAACGTCTATCGTTGGTACATAAAAAGGCCGTCGGAGATTTCGAATGCACGCGACGCGCGTCGTACGCCGCCGCGTCACCGTGCGCGCAATCATTTACGTAACGGGCGCGCTCTACGCGTACAAAAAGGTATAGAACAACCGGTTCTGCGCGCGTGTAACGGGACTCGATAAGCGAGGTCAGTCAACTCTTTGTTTTCTATTATTGAAAAAAAAAGGGGGGATTGGGTATTTTTCGCGCATATATCGCCATAGGATGGCTGTGTACGATTTCGTAGAAGTAAAAGGTAAAAAAGACGTGGCGGAAATGGGATTCGACGAGTTAAGTATTATGTAACGCTGCAGGAAACCAGACACTGGACGAGTGAAATTGTATAGATGAAGTTGCGCACTGATACGGATCGGAGGTTTGGAGGTGTTTTGTAGTGAAGTGTTGAATGAAGTACTTGAAGGGTATAAAAGGCTCGAAAAAGAGACAGAGCGATGAACAAAAGATGAGTTTTAGTAGAAAGTCACGAAGGGGGAGGGAGTTGTTTTGAAGCAGTTTAGTACCCACTGACAAACTGTGGTGCAAAATCGTATAAGTACGTAATGGGCTGAGATGATTGATTACGGGATTAGAATTTATAGATGAATAATAATTCGATATTCGATAATTTGAAAATCACCAAGAAATGGTAAATTTGCATGTTAGTTGGTAACACTGATGAATTGAATTTTGTAAGTAGCTGATTAAATACTTGAATAGTATCGTTTTATTATCTCGAATTTTTTGATTATCGTTTTCTAATTAAAATTAGAAAGAAGCCAACAAACCCTCGTATCAGTTTGCTACTCGCAGATAAAGTATGATGCAAGTTCTATAAGTACTCAGTGAGAGATTTCTACCTTCAGTTTAAGTTCGTCGATGGTTAATCTTTGATTTGAACAAATTTAAAAAGTGATTGCGTCTGTGGTTTACTTTCCTACTCGTAGATACGATATGATGCTGCTTTCTTCAAGTAGCTGAAATATTGTGTTCCAATGTGTCTCGTCGATTACGCTTCTCCAGTTCAAAAAAATCTGAGAAGTAAATACCTAAGTGTATTGTTGATTTTTTGCCTATTTTGTTGTTGTTGTTTCTATTCGTTGCATTTGTGTATATTACTCTTCGTTATAAGTAACCACAGATTCCAAATACTATTACGATACTGAGCGTATTTAAATGAATAAACATTATTCGATTGAATATTGCACTTTAAAAAGACGTCACTGTAGTAACATCACAGTCATAAATCCCCAAAAAGGTTACGGGTGATTTCCCCTAATTTCCTCGGTATTTTCCGAGTGCACTCTTAAAAAATACACAAACGTGAACGAGCTCTTAGATGAATATCGACTTGTCAATCAATCTCTTGAACCCGATTTCACTTCGAAATACCGTTTTGTTCTACATTCAGTACGAAAAGTAAAAAAAAATATAGGAAGAACGAAATAAAGGAAACAAGCGACGAAGTGAAGTAAAAAACCCGAATACTGTTTCGTAACGGGCTCTTATAATAGAGCACGAGGACCAGCGGGGCGTCCAGGGTAAGATGTAGTGAAAGAAGGTATCTAGGTTTGTATGCGATGTTTTGATGATGGTGCAAACGACTGATGGAGATTCGTCGGTGTTTATTTTACAGTATTTTCCGCTAGCTCTCGGTACTGTTATTATTACGATACACGAAGAAAGCGTGTCGCTGTCGTCGCGGCGACTTTGGGTCAACGAAACGCGACCATCGTCGAGTGAAAGTAACGCGAAATGGAAAAAATACGTATTACTGTAGAAAGAGTAAAAATACTGTCAAACGAAGAACACGTGGGGGGTACGGAAACGTGATGGCGTTTGGCGGGTAACGGTAGAGATACCGTTAAATTTCGCGCGATCTTTCTCTCGATGCATTTTTTACCTTCTTTTAAACCGTTTTCTATCACGAATTGTCTAGCTTGTCCTAGTTTCGCGACTCGAGCGCGGCCTATATTCGAGATAATTGTATTTTTTCGAACGCGTACTTTCGAAACGATCCGTGGCGCAAAGCCGTTACTGTGTTGAAAGTGAACGCAACTATGCCTGATTAGTTCCAAGTATGCTATATGTGTAACGGCCATGATCAATGAGAGGTAGGTCATCGCACGAAGGCGTCTAGTACTTCGACGCTAATTAGCTGGGACCTTTGAAGGCATGCTAAACGAGACGCAAATGTAGTGGATGATTTTTTCTCGCCTAATTTGGCGCCAAAACAACCGATAAATGGTTTGCGACAATTGTTAGGGAAATACGTATGGTAAGGGGCGGTACAGAGGGAGCGCAAATGAACACGTACAAGTATACTAGGACAAGGTTATACAATGTGTAAACAAAATTGGTTTTTATTTCGAATTATCGCGCCGGGTTTTTATTTTCCTTCTTTCGTCATTTTTGTGTGATGTTAGTTCACTGCGGTGGTACGTGATTTTGTAGGTCTTTTTTGTATCGCGATAAAATCTTCAAGGTGAGGGGGGTTGAGGTGGATGCAGGATACGGTTGTATTTGCGAATATGATATTCGCAGATTGACGTAATTGCCGAGGTTATCGGCGAACTAGACGGATATCCCTCCTAGAGGGAGCCTCAAGTGTCGCCAATTTAGTCGGGATTTTTTGTGAATTTTTTTTCGCGTAAATTTCGACGGTGAAACGTGGCCGTTATGCGGCCTGTTGGTTTCACATTAAAACGAACTACGCGACATTGAATATACGAGCGCATGGTTTTTCGATTATTTTTTTTATTTTTAACGTCGTCAGCTGCGATAACCTTCGAAGCAACGATTTTGGCCTTCGGTGTGTACTCGTCATCGCGTATGTTTGCGACAACGTAACCGAAATTTTTTTCACGATCGCGATAAAGCGTGATTTTCGTCGAAAAAAAAATTCCCCGTCACGATAGGTCGAGTTTAGTCGGTCGTAAACGGCGAGATTTTTCGCCAGTAACCTCGGTAGAGATGCAGCATCTATGTACCGTTAGAAAGTACCGTGTTGAATGGAGCGTGCACGAAGGCGAGCGCGGGAGATTTTATTTCGGAATATGCTCTCATTACGAGAACGACGGAGGGAAAAAAACAGAACGACCAACGGAATCATGGCGAGATCAACTTTCGACGAAAGCGAAAGAAGAAAGCGGTTTGTGAAGGTCACGATACATCTGCGCGGCGTCGCTAACGCAGGGTGGAGATTTATCCGAGGGGGGGATGCGATATACGATGCATGAGCGTACTCGAGCGCCGGATGAATGGGATATCTCGTTCGTTTTGGATTCGTATTACGTCGTTTTCGTTGATGCGAATTACGTTGAATGAATTTTCCAACCGAGGGTTGCGTTATGTGGCGTTGGGACGTAGAGGGGAGTTTTCTCAATGCTCGGGACATTTGACAAGGTTAAAAAAAGGTTGCTATGGAGAAGTTCGCGGGAGTTGTTTACGTACTTGGTGCGTTCTGATAGGCTAACGTTGTCGGCGTAAACGTCGACCAATGTGATTCTCTTATCGTTAATTCAAAACGAGCTTTGTGTGAGGGTAGACTTGAGAAGTGATCGCAGGGGGTATTCGAGGAATTTTTTCTCCATCTTGTAAAATTTATTCGAACATGTTTACGCGAAAACACAATTTATGAATTTGTTGGAAAATTTTCTCTTATCACTGACACGTTTTTTTTTTGTGAAAAATTCAAAGAAACCTATCATACACGAGAATGCACTCTTAAAGGTTTCCATGTGTCAAAAAAAATAGTCGTAACATCGCGTAATTCAATATCTAACCCTCGGGCCCCCTGCCGAGTTGTCGGTTTCTCATTCAAAGGCCTTGAAGCTTTCTTATCTGAAATCCAAATTTAAAAAGAAAAAGGGGGAACCCATGTACATATCTCGTCCTTTTTTATTATCGGCCGTAAAAAAAAAGAACGACAATGTCAAGGTCGACAAATATACGAAATGAAGTAAAGCACGAGTGGTACGAGGGGCATTGAAAAATTTGACATTTACGCGAACCGTTGTAAACGTTTCACAAAATAAGCAACGCGAGGCGGGCGGAAAAATAACGTTTTCGTTATATTGCGTAATATTTCGCGTCGGGTTGTTTACGGCGACACGCGTGTTCGCGTCGAGAACTTCGTTGTAAACGTCGAATGAAAAAAAAATCCGCAACAAAATACGCCGCGTATTGACGCATACACACGCGCACACGCGTAACCATACGCATCGTCTTGATGAAGGGGCGTCGGCGGGGTGGAGGAGACGCAACATACGACGCTGAAGAAAAGCGAGAGCGTAGGCTCGTAAACCCAGGGTACCTAAGGGGGCCGGTGGAAAATGGCTTTTACGTGTGTCCATCGGGTAGGCGGTGGTGTGGCGTGTGGCGGAGGGAGTGGGAAAAAAACGTGAATCGTTCGTGACCGATATAACGTAATTCGCAGCCCTTTAGGGAGTTGAAGACGAGCCGCCCGCCTCCCCGTGTAGTTCGGTCGCTTTTCACCGCTTCGAAGCTGTTCAAGTTCAAGGGTAATCGATAAGAAGGACGGGAGGAGGTAATGACGTTGGCGTGGTAACGAGCGGGCATGGCTGCGACGTCGGCGGCGCGAAGAGGGGAAGTAGCCGGTGGAAGGCGTTCGTGATCGGCGTGTTCGTCATTTCACGTCGGTCATTCTTGGTGTGTGCGTGTCGCGCGCTTGCGAAGAAAAAAGACGACGAATTTTGCGCGCGAAATTTTTTCCTGATTTGTATCGCGATTTGTGATTTTTATGAGTGTAAATTTTTTTTCTCTAAATTGTTTAACGCGTCGTGGCGCGTATTTGCGTAATATTTTTTCACGTTTTTGTGCCATGGTGTAAATGATATGGTTACCGGAATTATTCATTTGTGATCGTGTGTTATATATTTCGTGTGGTGATATTTTTTTTATATAGTAAATATGAGTATGGCGGAGAAGTTACCTATTTTAAAGGGCATCCTTAACGGAGTCGTCGAATATCATCCGAATTCTCGTATGTATTTTTTCTATCAATCCTCTGCCCATTATTGTAACCCGGCTAGTTTTTTTTTCTACCGACACGTGGTTGGGGGAATTTTCGCGTCGCGATGTGCGGATTTTTTTTTAGAGAGTGATGTGTATCAAAGCGAAGCACGTGTATTAACGGTTTCTTTTGATCGAGATTTTTTAATACTTATTTAGAGCACAGTAACGGGAGAAAGAAAAAGGAAAGTGGATAGGCAAAGTGGCACAGTGGAACAGCGTCGAATACGCTCGATCAGACGTCGTGTTTGAATAATTAATCTAACGAGACGAATAGTTTTTCGTCGTTTATCCGGATACACGTGGTTTTTCTTTTCGCCCACAATGCTTACAAAACTTATACGATGGTTTGGTCATTTCGAGGTGAAAAACGACCACGTCGCGACATTGTAGCTTTCATCGCGTCGTGCGACATACGCGAAGAGATTGGTAGCGTGAAAGTGAAACGAAAGATGGAAAAAAACGTGTAATTCATTAATACAGAATACACGAGGAAAGCGCAATTAATTTAACTCACGCTTGATACGGCATTCGGTATTTGGTAATTTGCGAACACGACCAGAAATCTGTAGAAAGTGTGGAAGATTTGCCAAAATGGTCATCAATTATCCAAACACAGTTTGGCCTTATCGGTCAACGGAGCAAATTTCAGCTTCCTGGTTGCCCTGACGCGTGATTAAATGGCGAGCCGAGACTAAATTAATGGTAGTGCCAACACGTGACCTTGCACAGCGCCGTAGAGTTCGCCAGTCGGGAAAATCGTAGGCGGTTAACGGGACTGGAACGCGTTTCAGACGTGGGATGATGCGTAGAGGTTATGCTGAGTCATTGTTTTAGCAAATTCGAATGATCGGGATAGTTGGGAAGTAATAGAACGTGGATGTGTATCTAGTTCAGAATGTATGAATTGGCGAAAGTGGTGAAATGTAAATTTCAGTGTGACGTTGAAATAAGTGATGGACGTGGATGTGAAAACGGAGAACTAGTTTCAAAAGGAATTCTAATATTTTTCTGAAATGCAGAACTGCAGGTTATATAATTGTTTTGTGGAAAACAAAAAAAAAATAGTCAAGGGACACTTGGTTTATGTATGGCCGTGTGGGGACCAGAAACCCCCACTTTTACTTCTCAAATTCACCGCCAGGAGCGCTGTGTGCATGTGTTGAAGGAGTATAATGGCGTATTGGGGAGCTGTGTTAACTTAGCTGTTACTCTCCCTGCTGTATTACTTGCTTTTACATATAATTACCATTATTCTTTGCAGAGGAGAGAGGAGAGTACAGATGGGAGTCACATTTTGGGAAAATTTTAGAAGTAGAGGGAGTAGCGATGTTAAGAACGTGATTTGGAATTGCTTCACAGACTTGGCATTGTATTATCAACATAATGAATGATATTATTTTCTTGGAGAATAAAAGATATGTCTCATATTGGATAAATTGACCAAACCCAATCATCAAAGCATATACTAGCATCGACTGTTTGCAGTGTCATATTTATGAATTAATTTTATGGCTGATGACCAAAAAAAAAACCAATTCTATCAAGATGCAGACTTGAATGAGCTTTACATAGATACAGACGCGTGCTACTTTAGTAGGTCAAAATGCATCTGTTAATGCATTCGCCTGTACCATATATTCGGGATGAACCACTTGTTGAAGCATTTGTCGAATACGGCGATACAATAGGTTTTCTTTCTTGTTGCATTTAGTGTAGACTTATTAAAAAGAGAAATTATCGCCAATGCCGTCACAACAAACGGCTCGATCTTACTCTCTCGTATTGTTTACAGTACGCCTTTCCCTTTCGAATGGACGCGTCCCGCGTCGCGCCACGCGCTCTCCGAATGCGTATATGTCGCGCTCTCACTACAGACGCGGCGTCGAGGTGCGAAGAGGCTGCGTTCGTAGCGTTTCGCCTACGCGCATTGTGTGTAAGTGACGCGGGGAGGGAGTCGGCAGATGAGCGATGATCGAGAGGCTGTGGATGTAGCGGGCGTGCGGCCGAGCGCGCTTTCGTGAAAGTAAAAAATTTTTGGCGACCTTGAAAAGTATCAGATTGGTATACGCTCTCTTACCTAATTGTAAGACAAATAGTGTTGGAAGTCGGAGATGGAATAAGGTCAGAGATGGTAAAAGAGGTTAGAGACGTGATTGTGTTTTTCGGGTTTCTTTTTTTTTGTTTAGTTTTCGTTTTATACGGTTTTCCGAGGCGTGCGTTGTGTACAGTGTCGAAAAAAGAAACGTCGCGATGTAGTGAGTCTGGTTTAGTTGGCTTGGTAAGCTCACTTTTTTTCTATACTCCGAAACATCTGCCGAATGCGTTATCGAGGACGATGTACCACAGGGTGGAAACAAACGAGGTCGAGTACGACCACACCTGGACGACGCGTGTGCAACATTTTGCAACCCGTCTATCACCTGCTACTGATAAAAGAGGGTTCAGCTGTGGGCACGTGCGTGTCTATAACATGGAATGCGTCTGGGGAGTCACCCCTCATAAACCATGTCCGAATTACCATGTAATTCTATTGTCGAGAATGCTCGCGTTAACCTAGCGTTTTTATTTCTGTTTCAGCCGTTCGATTTGGTCGCGTACCCAAGAGAGAAAAAGCGCGTATTTTAGCGGCCATGCAACAAAGCACTAATTCCAGGAGCCAAGAAAAAGCTCTTACCGCAGAATTGGAAGATGATCAGAGATTATTGGCTACTGTGGTCAGGGCGCACTTGGAAACGTGCGATTTTACCAGGGATAAAGTGGAACCTATGCTGATTCGAGCACGAACTCAACCTTCGTTTACCGCTTGTCCTCCTACTTTGGTGAGTGTCTTGATTATTACTTTGGTATGGATTGATCAGCGATGTTGGAATATGCTCGAAAGGGAAATCTTCAGATGGGAAGAAATGAGGGACTGATGATGAATTAATTCCCATTTTGCATGATCATATTAGATCCTTAATTTCTTGAAAAATTCTCGGGAGGTTGAATATTGATCAAATTGGAGTTTTTCTCGTTTAAGTGACATTGTGGAACTCGACTGTGGATGACTAGAGACAAGTTAATATGATCTGGATCATTCAGTTTTTAGTTGATCAGAAGAACTTCATTGTTGAAGATTCTGCAGAAGTCGACTGTTTTAAGTGTCATGTACCTATCACAGAGTTAGGTTAAGGGATCTGCATCAATCGGTTTCTGCTTTTTCCGCAAAACTCGACGATTAAGGACCCAGCGCAGAGTTAGGTCAAAGCAGTCTGGATCATTTCGCCTCTTGTTTCTCCTGCAGAATTTGACAGTTCAGGAGCTACCACAGAGTTGCGTTAATAAGATCTGGATCATTGATTCTTCTGTAGAACTTGATTGTTGAGGATCTGTCTCTGAGTTAGGTTAATGGAATCTGTATCACTCTGTTTTTGCTTCTTCTGCAGAAGTGAAGTCTGCTGTTGAGGATCTATCACATAGGTTTGGGATCGGGATCACTCTGCCTCTGCTTTTTCTGCAGAAATGAAGTCCACTGTTGAGGGTCTACCGTAGGAACAGGTTATGGGATCTGTATCACTCTGTTTTTGCTTCTTCTGCAGAAGTGAAAAGTCTGCTATTGAGGATCTATCACATAGGTAAATGGGATCGGGATCACTCTGCTTCTGCTTCTTCTGCAGAAGTGAAGTCTGCTATTGAGGATCTATCACATACGTTAATGGGATCGGGATCACTCAGCTTCTGCTTTTTCTGCAGAAGTCCACTGTTGAGGGCCTACCATAGAAACAGGTTATGGAATCTGGATCACTCTGTTTCTTCTGCAGAACTCAACTATTAAGAACTGACAGTATTTCCTTCATTCATATTATACAAGCGTACTTCCTCATCAGTTCCTCGAACGATTGCATCTTTTAACGCGAGCTCGTTAAAAATACAAAAATTTCTCAAAGTCACTAAAAAATGACCCCCATGTTGAAACATCGAGGCTCGGGTTTATTCGTATCGAAGGTTAATTCGAGTTCCGGTAGACCTTGGTAAGCGATCCTCTGATCGTGTGGTAATTGACCGTAGACGCAAGAGAATGCTAAGGCAGCGGAAAGTGATCCTTCCTTGTTGTTTGGGCGCGACTTTTTTTCTTCCATTTCCCGGTTTTACGTGACTGTAAAATTTGAACGACTTCCAAATTATGGAACATCGATCACCCAGTACAAGCTGATTTCTTATTTCCCAAGGTCAATGATGCGTGGAAACGAGAACGCGATCGGAGACCTCATCTAGCCTTTTTTCGAGCAATGTGTAGCGGAGATTAACGAAATGAGGTAGCGCGGATGGGTGGGCGTAGCGTGATCTCAAACGTTACACGGTCACAGCAAATGCGCTAAAGTTATGCCGAGGTAAAGGACATTTTTACGCCGGTGTGTATGTATTGGTAGGAATAGGCGCGGGTTACTATTTTTACGAACACAATAAAACCGTAGCCGGTGTTTCACCGGCGTCGTCGTAACACATGTACACATACGTGTTAGAAACGCGAATTCCATCGTTTTAAAAACTCATCCAAGGATCTTCCTTGTATACGTCGTAGTATGTCGTAACTTCCCCGTTTTATTTTTATTGTACGCTTGTTTAGGGAGAGAAGTTTAAAGGCGAATTTAGGTCGTCGGTGGACTCGAGGACGCGACCTCTTTCGTTGCGCGAAATAGGCTTAAAAGTTAACACCGAGATGAGCGTATGGAGCTATGGAGCTCGATAGAATGTCAATCGATGGTCCTTAGTGTATGTAAATCATGGCGTCGTGTACTTTCACGAAAGCGAACAGTGAAATGGTCGGAATGCAGCGTCGATTTCGTGATTGTGAACGAATTATTGGAAAGTATATGCGTAGAACATCCTGAGAGCAAGTGAAGGTAAATAGTCTATCGGGATGATTTATTATTCCGATGGGAGACTGCGAGTAGGAGGCGTTTAGGCAGATGGTACAGAAAAACTAGATGCTAGATCGACAGCTATATACAGATACCCGGAATTAATAAGAGTGTATATTAATTAAACGTTAACATGGAAGGCCTTGAGTACTTGACATCAAATAAGGACAATAGGAAGCGACGATGAGTTTTTTTTTTTATATTTAATAACGGTAAATAATGTTTTTTTTAGAGTAATTTGCAAAGAGCCAAGTGCTTTGGTGGGGGGATTTCGGTGTTTCTGTACGACCAACAGTGTGTTTGTTTGCGACGAAGCGAACGTTTACCGTACAAGGTTAATGGTTTTACGCAGATCGTAAATTAATTACGCCCGAAGGCGTGTTTTTTCCTTATTTTTTTGTTACACTGGTAAAACGATTCGAGGGAAAAATGAACGGAAAGATTTTAAAACCTGGGTAAGCAGAGAGGCACGGGAAAAATATGAATGATGCGCCCATCCGCCAAGCCACGTCCCCCATCGTCGCTGGACCGATATCGTTAAATTGTTGTTTTTCTCCGACGCGTATATTTCTTTGTGGACAAACGCGTTCAAGGCCGTTCGTACGATGAACCGGTTCCGGTGCGGCCTTCTGAAGCGATATGTAATTATAATGCGCCTGCGATGCGCGCCTTAGACGCCGGACACGAATTCGATGCATTTGAGACCATATGGTACTGCGAGGAGCTCGAGCGGATTTTTAAAGGTGGCTTCGGTAAAGTGAAACTTACTTCCGATGGCCTAGTTCTTTCTAAATGTCTGGGGTGTTTCTCTTTTGAGAGTCGCTGATCAATCGTAGATGGCGGAAATTGCCAAGACGCTAATGGTACTTTTCTTTTGTAGGCTTGTCCGTTAAATCCAAATCCTCAACCTTTAACCGGACAACAAGAATTGTTGCAAGATTTTTCAAAACGATTTTCACCGGCTATTCGAGGTGTCGTTGAGTTTGCCAAGAGAATAACCGGTTTCGCGTTGTTACCTCAAGACGATCAAGTCACTTTACTTAAAGCTGGCGTCTTTGAAGTCTTGTTGGTCCGTTTGGCTTGCATGTTCGATGCGCAGGTAAATTGAGCTAATGTATTCGATGCTGATTGCAAGTGCCAGAGCTAACGAGTTGTTTTGTTTTACAGAATAGTACTATGATATGCCTAAACGGACAAGTATTAAAGAGGGATTCGATTCATAATAGCTCGAATGCCAGATTCTTAATGGACTCGATGTTCGATTTCGCTGAACGATTGAATTCGTTGCATTTATCAGACGCCGAAATCGGTCTGTTCAGTTCGATCGTCGTTATCGCAGCTGGTAAGTTTGAATATTTTATGCTTTTGGTCGACTCGATGTACCATGATGGACTGTTGATTAACAAGAAGGGTGCAATTTTCACCTTCAATCGTTGCTAGTCATTTAATTTGTATGCTGAATCAAATAACAATCTTTGTTCACTCAAATTTGGCCATTGGATGGGTCGTTAATCAACCGGTGTTCGTAAAAAGGCTCAGTTGTAATTGTGAAATGTATTCGAATTCGAAATCGAAACCGCCATCGACTTCTACGACAATGTTTAAATTACTGTTTCTATTTCTTTTCACGTTGAAACCTAAAACAGTTACTTGAGGCGCTAGTATCGCGTTGGCTGAAAATGTGACGATTGCGTCATCAGTTGATGTTTCACATTACTGTGAAATTTATTTTTCTAGAATTCGAATTTAGCCTTGTAAACTTTCGGAATTTTGTTTGTTACACGATATTTCTCCACGCATCACCGTTTCGGTGTATGCGTTTCGAGAACTGCGCATGCGCGTTTTATGGCGCATGCGCTTAGCTCTTTTGCGATATTATTGAGCTAATCATCCGTCTATCTTGAAGGACTTCGAGTCGACTTCGGGAAAACCACATACCGATAATTTCTAACGTATACCTTTTCTTTTCGCGTTTCTGTTACTCAGATCGACCCGGTTTACGTAACGTCGAATTAATCGAAAAAATGCACAATAAGCTAAAGGCGTTACTGCAATCTGTACTGGCTCAAAATCATCCTACTCAACCGAACCTGTGTCAAGAGTTGATCAAAAAGATCCCAGATTTACGTACGTTGAATACGTTACACTCGGAGAAGCTTCTCGCGTTCAAGATGACCGAACAGCAACAGCTCCAGCAACAGCACAACCTATGGAACGGCTCGAACGGCGCCGTGAAATACAAACAAGAACCGATCGACTATCACCGCGGCCTGGACGACTGCGGCACCAAGAGCCCGGTCGGCTCATCGTCGTGGAGCTCGTCGTCCGAAGGCGGCGCCATGGAGGAAGTTAAAAGCCCGATGGGCTCCGTATCCAGCACCGAATCCGCGTGCTCCGGCGAAGTGGCCGCCTTGAATGAGAACGCGTCCAGCGGTCAAGCTGCGAACGCGCCTTTGCTGGCGGCCACCTTAGCGGCGGGCGTTTGCCCGATGAGGCATCGCGAGAATTCCATCGGATCTATGTCGGGCGACGACGACGCAACCAACGCCGCTAGTCTGCACGCGCATCCGCATCTGCATATGAAGCTGCAGCAGCAACATCAAGCTCAGCCGCAGCATCTCGTTAGTCATAAAGCAACTTTCCGTAAATTAGATTCGCCTTGCGATTCCGGCATCGAATCCGGTACCGAGAAAATCGAAAAATTAACCAATAGCGCTCCCACCTCGGTCTGCTCCAGCCCGCGTTCCTCGCTCGAAGACAAAGACGAGCACAATCATCACAATTCGCATCACTCCGGCGTCGGCGGCGCACACCATAATCAAAGCGTCCACAATCAACATAACGCCGGTCATACCATCGACGATATGCCGGTGCTGAAACGCGTCCTACAAGCACCTCCGCTATACGATACCAATTCGCTGATGGACGAGGCGTACAAACCGCATAAGAAGTTTCGCGCGCTACGCAACAAAGATACCGCCGAAGCGGAGCCCATCGTCGTGAATAACGGCGCTAGCCAGCAACAGCAAACGACGCAGTCGCAGTTACAGCATCATCTCACGTCGTCGCTATCCAGCACGCATTCGACGCTAGCCAAATCGCTGATGGAGGGTCCGCGCATGACGCCCGAACAAATGAAGCGAACCGATATTATACATAATTTCATAATGCGCGGAGCCGACGCGCTGGAATCGTCTTCTTCGCAGCAAAGCGGCAGCAGCAGCGGTAGCAGTAGCAGCAGCACCAGTAGCAGATGCAGTCCTAATCAACAAATATATTACGTGCCGCAACCGAAATGGGAACAAAATTGCGAATCCGGAAGCGGCGGCGGTGTCGGTACCAGTGTCATTACGTCATCCGGACGTCCGCAAATCTCCTCGTCGCCGTATTTAAACAACGTCGTGCGTAGTCAATCGCTATCACCTCATGGCGAACCGATTACGAAGATTTACCTTAGAGGCGCCAACCTATCGCCTCCAGCTTGCCTATCAAGTTCCAGTTCTCCGGTACATTTCCTACATAGTCAAAGTCCCGGCTTGAGCCAAAGTCCTCCTATGCACGTGCAAAGTCCTATCCATCGTCAAAGTCCGATGCACAGCCATAGTCCGCATAGTAATCATAGCCCGTCGGTGTCGCCTCCGGCGCATATGATGTCTACGGTTAATCTACAAGTGGGCATTACCAACTCACAGCAGCCGTTGAATTTATCAAAGAAAACGCCGCCATCTTCACCGAGGCCTATCTCCGCCTCGACAACCACTCCGAAAATCGTTTCCTTGGAAGCTTAACGTGTTATCGCGTACGTTATTCGTCCTGTTTTATTTTATTTTTGTCTTATTGTTATACCATTTTTTTTCTCTTTAATTTAAAAACAAAAGTGCGTGTGAATGTGAGAGTGTGAGTTGTTTTTTTTTCTTTTGTAAATGCCTATCATAAAAATTCCATTTTTTTTTCTTTCTCTTTTGTTTTTATTGTAACGACTTTTGTTGATATCGAAAGATCTCATTTAAGAATACTATCTACTTTCAGTTACGTAATTATTTTTTATTTTAATTTAATTATTTAAAAATGGAAAAAATTTTTAACGAGATAGTTGGAGATTTAGAATTTTTCGATATTCTATCGAACGTTGCTTATCTAAAAAAAAAACAGATAAAAATTCATTATAGAATCAGAACCTTAGACAATCCGATTTTTATATCATGTTTTGTAGCGGTTTTTTTTTTAATGAATTATAAGTGATGGTGTGATGATGTCCCAGCGTTACTCGATTTCAACTATAAATTTTTTTCGAAGATGAAAATTGTGGAAATAATAACGAAAAATAAAAAACCAAATATTTGTAATTTTTTGCTTATTTATACATATTATTGTGTAGAATATAAATATATATATTGTAATTATTTCGTAATTTTTAAGGTTTTAAAAAATCATAATAGCTTGTAAATTCGTTTCAGTCGTGTTAGTCGTTTTATTTTTATTTGTGTTTAAACTATTTTTTTGTTTTCTATTTTTCTTTTTTAAACGTCTTCAAAAGGCTTCCGAAAAAGTTTCTGGTCGTGCAAATGCTTATACGCTTTTTTTTACGAATGTGCGAAAAATTATAAGTGAAGATAAATCAAATCGAGTTTGGTTACGCCCGCGTTACATAAACATAAAATACGCTTTTTTGTAGCTTATACGTACTCGCGTATTTTTTGTGCATTTTCTCTACAACTACTGTTACTTTTTTTTCTCTCTCTCTTCGTTGATTTTTTTTTTCTTGTATATATTTTCCTTTTGTTAACATATGCGAAAAGAGTTTTTGTATGTTAATTTTTAGTAATTTCATTGAGACTGATTTTGGAGATTCGCATCTAGACCGGTTTTCTATAAAAAAAAAATAAGGCCAGTACATTACCCGATAAATTGGCTGTAGTTTTGATGCGAATTTCCTGTTTTAAATTTGTATATATTAGCTTAGCTTTACCGTGTGTGTGTAATACGGCGGTGCCGCATTTTTTTTTTCATTCCATGAAAATTTTAAGTAGTATCTGTGTGTAATATGTTACGAAAAATAGAACGAAAAATGGATTAAAGGTAAAAGAGGAAAAAATTATGAGAATTTTTTATGTTACGCGCGCGCTTTAGTAGCTGTTTGAATTCGTCATAACATTATATTAGTTTGTACGATCATGTAATATGTAAAATCATATAGATAAATAGAAAAATTTATGTTTCTTAAAACGCGTTTTTATTTGCAACGAGGAATCATTTTGTCCAAATTAAAATTAGCTAGTTGACCTTGGATAAATGACGCTGGCAAGCGATGATAACGGTTGTGGAATAATGGATTTTACGACAAATCGTACAACTTACGTAATACCGTAAACGTATTGTCGATATGCGGTGTTGCCAATAGTACGGAAATTTTTTGAATTCGATACGCTGATAAGAGGGTTGTTATCGAGGATGGTGGTGATAAGATTGCCACCATGGTGCTCTTAATCAGTTGAAATAAAGAGGATCCCTCTTTGCCCTTGGTTACTTTGGAAATTCGATGAAATTAAGGTGTGAATTCTGAAAAGAAGATATTTTCAACGTGATTCTTGGTATTTTGATACGTGAACCGAGGTGTTCGTTGTTGATGAACCGGAAAATAAATATTGATTTAGTTTATTCGTCATGAATTTCGCAGGAAAGAATTGTTTTTGGAATTTTGATGATGTTTAATTTTTTTTCGATTTTTATGACCTCACTAAATACATATCAACGATAGAAAGTAGCTTTAATTTGTATCTTCGGAGTTGAGAATTTTTTGAAGTACGAAAATTCAAAGTCATGGGATCAATTATGAGGCCACATCAACTATACTTTTCAATCGAAGAAAAATTCGTATTTTTCATGCCTTAACCTTGAGACGTTTTCGAACACGTACGTATAATGGAAAAAATACAGCTGCGCGCAGCTTTGAAAATTCGTAAACAGTAAACACCATAAATTCGAATTTCGAAAAATGAATCATACAAGCTGAATAGCTGAAGTTGGTATTTTTCATCATCGCCTTTTCAAAAATCTTCGTTTGATTCAAATCAGCAAGAAAAGTGCGATGTGATTATTGCGATTGTGAATATTTAATTATTCGCATAAAATAGTGTTTTTTTATGTTAAATACGAGATGACGTTCCCTTCGTCGTCGCATGACTTTTTTCACCCGCTAGATAATCTAATTGCTCATAATACGTTCATCAGACGTTGACGTTGATAACTATTGAATAAGATATGAGCGATATTAAATAAATTTATCGTTTTAAGATAAGATTTCTTCCAATGTTGGGTTAGGTTTGTTAACCTAAACCTAACCTGAGTCTAGAGATATACAACGATCCAGACGCGTTTTCAATCAAACGTACATTACTTGGTTGGCCCGTTATGCGTAGCGGGAGTTGGTGTTCCTCGTGCTTGCGCGATGCTTCGCGTAACTGCAGGGCGCCGCTGATGCGTGGTGGGAAATTTGACTGCTCGGGGGGTCACTTCGATATGCTGGATGTTTTTTTCACGAAATGTGTGAAATTTTAAGTCATAACGGATTTGACGTTTTTAAATAAAATTTTTCCGATGTTAGAACCTAATATAACCTAACTTCAGATGTACGACGATCTCGAAACGTGTTCAAGGAAGGCGCGTTCTCCGGGGTAGTCCATTGTGTGTAGCGGGATTTCGCGTTCATCCGCCCTACTACCACATTTTATTAATTTTTTCAAGTACCTAACCTAACAACTTGCATGATGAAGTGCGTAACCCGAGATTTCTGCTAATACGCCGTGGAAAACGTCGCAAGGTGTTCGGGCAACGGTGACTAATATTGAAATTTTTTTCAAAATTTACGCGAACTCATGAATTCATCATGAGCGTAAATTTTTTGTATTTTTTAAGGTTCCTTCTGTGAAAAATTAGTGTTTCGAGAATTCTCTCTCGATATCTAATCAAACCGACAATTCTAAGCTGAATTCGAACGTACCGTCGATCCTCGGTATAACGAAATTTCCCCAAATTAAATCGATTATAAACGATGGTAATTTAATATTTAAATCAAAATGCATACACGTATTTTAAAAACACATAGAAACAACTGGTACGAGTACTTTCATCAACCTTGCTTTCAAATAACCTTGTAACGCGGTAAAATAATCAGCGTTGATAATGAACAGAGTTATATTTCATTGGAAAGGTTTACGCCTACTAAAGCATGTGGTTTTTGAGAAAAATTCACCATTTTCACGCATTTCGAACCTTGAAATGCACCAAGAAGAAATTCACATCGTTTATTAGCTAATCGGCGGAAAGTACTTTTCGGTTGCAAATTACGCGTACTTTCTTCGCGATAGATTTCGAAGTATTGAGAAAAGCGAAGGTTGAAGGTTTACGACAGTGACCCAACATTGCATTGTTACCTTCGGCGTAACACGAGTTTATGCAATTATGTAAAACATAATTGCCTTGATGGGTATGATGTCAACGAAAGCATCCTGGTTGTGAAAATCATCGCGACCTTTCTTCCTGGATTTTTTTTTAAAACTCGTGTAACGAGAAAAACGCCTGAAATCTTCCCTCGAGTTTCTTATCGAGACGTGATTTACGATGGTCGAATAAAAATAGGCCTTTATCTTTCCCTTATCTAAAAAATTAGGCAACGTAGCCTTCAATTTTGTATGAAAAAAAATCAATAAATATTTAACTAAGCGTATCTTCTCTTATCAAATTTTTTTTAATTGAAAATTTTAACAATGTAGTGAATTTAGACAACATGAAAATTACGCCGATTTTTATTTCATTCAACGTGAAAAAAGAACACGTCAATATCCGGTTCGAATATGGCGGAAGAATCATACCGCACTTTTACTCGTCGCTACGCATTGATAAAGGCATAAATCAGTGGCGAATGTTCTTAATATAAATTTCAAGGTCAAACGCAACGTTTACTGATAACGATAAACAAATACTCACGCAATGGCGTTTTTAATTATCAATTTTTCAAAACCATTTAATTACTACGAATTAAGTAAGTTCGTTTGTAAATCTCTTCACATCGAAATGCGACTGAGCTCGGAACCTCGGATTTAGGTATTTATAAAAATGACCTTTTGGCTTAAGATGCATATAAACGTGGAAGATATCATTCAACGACGTGTAAACAAAACCAACTACGTATCGTGCCACGTGTTCTGGGAAATAGAAAAATAAAATTCGAGAAAAACAAATTTTTCAAACGCAACGCGAAAAAAATTGTTTTTTTGCGTTCGTATATACGCGGCGATGATTTACATGCGTCATGTGAGCGCGTGATTGTAACAATTTATACGAAATTTTCAACATGTGCGCTCGATACTGAAATGTATTATTTTGATAATGGAAAAAAAACTCGATAAGTGGTGTTTGCTAAATACGCAATGACGCTTTGAGCTTGCCTCGATGTAGAAATATCGTTGTAATGTTGCCTAAAAAATTCTATTGTTTGAAATTTTTTCACGATGTAATTGCATCGCAGTGAAATTCAATTGGTGGTTAACGTTACTGATGTCTAATTCGATTCTACGTAATCTTAAGTTATTTATAGAGCCGAAAACGATTTCAAATAGCATGATCACGAGCCTTTTCTCATGTTTAAAGATAACTAAAAAGTGATTATCTTTGATAGGTTGAAATAAGAGATGATAACATTTTCTGTGATTATTTTTTACTACCTTGTTTCATGTGAGTATCATGGAGTGCATTGTCAGGGCCGTGCAGAGAAAATCCGAGCCCCGGGGAAAAACTATACGAACCCCTTTCTTTTGAAATGGCCCGACATTTTTTCCAAGTATCAGTCATTTTCTTCAAAGGGCGCGTTATTTTTTTAAAGGCTTAAAACGCACGCAAGCCTCTAAAAATCCGAACCTGGGGGAACCCCCTTCACCTCGGGTTGGTTGGGTCTGGGACTCGTATCGACTTGACCAGGGCCAACTCGAATTGATTTGAAATTGACACCCAAATCGATGAAACCGGAACACCACAAAACTCGAACTTGAAGTTGAACATATCGATTTCAGTGGATTCGGGTCGATCAAATTGATTTAAGTTGATTGAGTCGAATAATCGAGTCGATCAATCGACTTGAAATCGATTTAAATCAACTCGATCGATTAATTAGTTCATCCGCTTGAGTCAATTTTTCATGAAAATTAATCGATTAATAGATTCGATAGCCTGATTGTGATTAATAATTGTAAATTTACAAAACCGATCTCTTTTTTCGCGTTTTTCTCGTCAATGCTGCACTCCACGTGAAAAATATTCATAATGTAATTTATAGGAAATTTCATCAGAAATATTTTTTGTTATTACTAATTTTTTCGTAAA
This sequence comes from Maconellicoccus hirsutus, assembly GCA_003261595.1. Classification (NCBI taxonomy): domain Eukaryota; kingdom Metazoa; phylum Arthropoda; class Insecta; order Hemiptera; family Pseudococcidae; genus Maconellicoccus; species Maconellicoccus hirsutus. Next base: position 299,617 of record QBDW01005000.1, read on the forward strand.
CCTGTTTTTTTCGGATTAAAAGTTCAAATAATCTGTTTTTTTTTGTTTGAACGCAGGTTTTTTCGTGTAACGCGGTTGTGACGCGTGACCGTACATCTTCCGCTAGTACGCCGCGGACGGTATCAACTTGACGGGCGAACGTTTGCAAAGTTATAGTATTTTTTTACTCGAAAACTATTAATTTTTTCGGTACATTATATCTAAAGTTTTTTCTTTTTATTAATCTTTTGAATACGTTAGAAAATGTTTTAACGAAAAACAAAACGTTTTCCTTTCGATTTGACTTTAAAAACAGCACTCGAAAGTGATTTTTAGGTTAGGCATGCGCCCAAGCTTCAAAAATTCTGATTTTCTGCTTTTAGGTGCATTACATGGATACACAACTTGACAATTATGTTTAGCGACATCAGAATTTTTTTAGGGAGGTGGCACCTCGATTGAAAAGTTTAAAACACGTTTCAAGGGGGTTAAAGTAATTTTATAAATCTGAAAAATATATCTTATTCAAGTATATAATCCCCACCTAAGACCATAACTTCAAGTCATTGGATTGAAAATCCGCTAAAACGAATCATTGACGGGGCTTCCCCTCCCCTGGGGCGATCGCAAAACTATACTTCATACACGTCTCTCAATAAAAACTCCGATGACTTCGTATATTTGTGACAAAATTTACAATTATCGCATTAACGAAACGTTTCACGTATTGAATAATGTCTCAAGATAGGTAATCTGTTCCGTTGGCGATAAATCTGGTAATTTATCGTTGGTAAATCTCTGCGACCCTTGGTTTTCGCAGCTTAATTCAAGAGCACAGAAACGTGGCCTTTTATTGGGTAAATAATCGCAAGAAAAGTAATCGCCTTCGATAGATAAATCGATTTCCAAGTCCGTAAGGCTAGAGACAATTATTTCGGGGTTTCGAATACGAGCTTGTTTTTTTTTCGGTGTACGAAGGTACCCCACATGTCTTACGCAAGTGTTAAATAACGTATTGTTTTCGTAAAAACGTTAATTCCAAGGTCATTGGAAACTATACGAAGAAAAAAACACCATACTAACGCATCTCAAGAGAGCACCGTTCGTTGCGCTTTTCTGTTATCAGCTCGTGTTTAACTTCCATACGCTGATAAAGTTTTATTCAAGGTTATCGTATCAATTTCCGTGATTTTATTATTTTGTACTTCCTTAAACGTGTAATCGAAGGTATCTTGAGAATGTTTCAAGGGAGCTCGTGAAATCGTATTCTAGTGAACTCAAAAGATAGATTGACCTCAAGTCGAGTATTACGTTAATTTACGTATCCGATTACAATGCTCAACGTGTTATTGTATTGGTGAAAAAAGAATATCAAAAATTTTCATACATTTGTTAAAATACCTACATAAATTTTACGTTGATGGAACACCGCTCGTAAAATAAAACGTCTCGTAATTTAAAAATTATAAAAAATGATAAACTTTTTCAAAAAACCTTGAAAATACCGAAATACATTTTCGCCACGAGCTTCACCCCAGCGCCGTTTATGAAACTTCCATTTTGACGAGAAATATAAAATTCGAAAAATACAAGGTTCATCGAAGAAGAATACTGAACAAAATACGGAAACTATTCCGACAGATTTCAATGTCATGAGAATTTCAATGAGCACACAGATTGCACAAAATCGTTCATATTGCGAGTTATCTTGACTTTGATAAATGATTTCAAGTTTTTAAACATCCGAATTTTCGTCGTAATCGAACAAATCGATCGAATTGTCCCTGATTGCGACTAATTTATCGAGTTTCGAAATGAATATTTTATAATTTTTTCCCATTGAATTACTCGTATCAACGATTTTAGCAAATTTATCGTTTAATTTTTTTTTCTTTACGTAGGCGTTGAATTTTACAAGGTCGTGTCAACGATTAACGGTTACCAATTTTTCTACAATTTCACGAGTTTTAGCGTAATTAACGCGTTGTAATTTATTCGCGTTGCTTAAGTCATCAGAATCGCGATGTATTTTTCCATTCATGAAGTGCAGCAGCCCTTAAAAATATTTGAATAGATTGTACCTACGACCTACGTTATCGTCCCCTTTATGAGAGACATTTTTTGTTTAAATCATTTTTTCGTATCTTCACATATTTCACCATATTTTCGCCATATTGTTTGCGTTGCAACCAAAATAACTCACAGGGGAACCTTCCTAAGTCGTATTCTCAGAATTCAATGAAACTTGACAGGATCGAAGTTCACATTAAAAAAACCTCAGAGCCAAGTCTTAAGCTGCTGAATTTCAGTTTTCGATTTTTTACGAATTTCAGAATTTTGCAATTTTAGCTCCTTCAAGAAATGGTTTCACGTCAATAACTGACCAACCATTGATCCTATCGAAATTCTGAAGACACAATAACGACAGAAAATTTAATTTCCTACAAGTTAATATATATATTTCATTTCGTAACATATTCCGTTTTCGAGTTATCAAGCAAAAACTTATAGAAAGCGGTATTGAACGATTCCAATTACGCGAGGTGCGAATTAGCATGTACGGAAGCGGTAGTGACTAGGCGTAGCACTTCATTGGAATCGCATGCAACTGTTATCATCAAGTTTCTGCTTGATAATTGGAAAACGAAGCGTGCTACGAAATAAAATATATATTATATCTACTTGTAGGAATTTAAATTCTCTATCGTTAATAGTACAGTCACCAGGCGGAAAATTTCAAAAAGTAATAAGTAATCAATTGGTAAGATATAAAATTTTTGCGATATTCCATCGAAAGGGGACCATTTCCTGACCCCGAAACCACCATCACATTTTTGAGACCGAATTGCAAAAACGATTCAGGGGTTCCCAAAGTTTCAAAAATTGAACACCTATTCTGTCACATGTGTTGGTACCTCGATACAGGGGTTTCAAAGTAACATCCGCTATTTGGGCTGTGAAATCGTTCATCAAGTTTTCCCTTAAAAATTGCAGTTATAAAAAAATTTTTGAAATCAGAGATTTGGAAGATATGACAGTAACTGCTGAAAGATTTGAGATCTATGCTACCTACAAAAAACAGTTTGGTTGCCGAGCTTGTACTCGTATTAGCATTTTTATTACGGAATAATGATTATTGTCAATTTGAAAAAAATTAATTTCAATCTGTGATGATATTTATCGAATTTTATTCAAAAAAAAAAGTAGTGCCAACTATAATTTAGTCTCTTTAAAAGGTTATTACATTTCTTAATAAATTTTAATCTATTCGTCTGTATTTTTGTACTCGTGCTGTGTGAAACATTGCCTTTTATGTACAATTATAAACAAAATAAAATTGAAAAGTTAAATTTTTATTTCTACTACGAATAATATCACAAAGAATAATAATACTACACAATAAAATAGCTTTTAATAATTACATAATTAATACCATAATTAGGTACCTGCTTGAAAGTTTATAAAGATCTTCTTTCACTGAGAGCACTATCAAACCATTGCCAGATTGGCTTCTGCGATTTGTCAACGATATATTCTTCACATTCATCAGAACTTCGTTTACTGAAAAAAAAACATGAGAATATTACCGATTATTGTAATTAACGAAAATGATCATTCGTTACTCACTCAGATTTACGTGAACATTCCACAATAGGATAATCTAATCTAAAACACTTCATGTGCAATTTACGAAAGTATTGGAAACGTATTATTTTGGAAAATCTACTGCCTATTTCGCTTAAACAATTGTAAAAACTGAGATCGCAATCGCAATGAGATCTGAAAATTATAAAAGGTCATCAATAGATATATTAACGCGCTGAAATTTTCTAGAAGATATGCGATGTGGTACCTATCATTAATTAAGTACACCTACCTAGTTGTACTAGCGTCGTTTTGAAGACCATATTTACTTTCACCGGCTGAAATACTTTCTTTGCAATGATCATGATCCCTGCAACAGCTATCAGTCATATAGGAAATTCCAAGATCGTCGTAATGCTTCGCTATGTTTCCTTTACCGCACCATTTTGTTCCTATTTAGTATTCAAAATTTTGAAATCGATTTGTTAGTTTTTTATTTATTTATGGATTTTAAATCTCTTGAATAAGTTCACATACCAGGAACGATTAAATTTCTTGATAAGGTATTTTGAACCAATATTAAAGTTATCGTTAGTGTTATGGGTATCTACGAGATGAAAAAAAAATGAAAATGAAAATATGCAATTGTTAAAAAGATACTTATCCATAAAAATATGACAATTTTGAACATTACCGAACAAATATTTATTAGCACCAAAATCGTCCAAAAAATATTTACTTATCGATTAAAAAAAAAACTCTTACCTTCATTTTTATGCCATGCAGCATCCCAACGCAGGTAGACGGAGATACTATTGAACCGTGAAAAATCACGATAAATGAGAAAAACTCGTCGGGTTTTTATATATATATATTCATTATCTGAATTATAGCGAAAAATTCTCCCTTTGGAATTATTTATTAATATCCATCTGACTAAACGGCAGATCGTTTCGCTGAATGCTGAATAAGTCATCATCTATTGGAATAGTGCAGTTCTTAATAATTCATTGACATCATAATCGGGAATTTCACAGGTGCTGTGCGCGTCAGCATTTGCAGATTTAAGTGTTTCCACGATTTCAGATGCAATTAATACGGTCACCAAAGAGGTCTATCGTTCAAAAAACGCAAAGGAGTTCAAGTGGAAAATAGGTGTTCAATTTCGCAACTTTGGGAACCCCTGAATCGGTTTTGCAATTTGATCTCAAAAATGTGATGGTGGTTTCGGGGTCCGGAAATGGTCCCCTTTCGATGGAATATCGCAAAAATTTTATATCTTTCCAGTTGAACTTTTTTGCGTTTTTTGAACAATGGATCGCTTTGGTGACCGTACTATAATGTGTTTTCAGAATTTCGATAGGAGCAACGGTTGGCTGGGTATTGGCAAAAAAACTATTTCTTGGAGGAGCTAAAAATTCAAAATTCAAAAATTCGTAAAAAATCGAATAGTAAAGTTCAGCAGCTAAAAACTTGGCTGTGAAGTTTTTTTTAATGTGAACTTCCATTCTGTCAAGTTTCATCGAATTCTGAGAATGCGACCTGGAAAAGTTCCCTTGTCATTTGGGACATTTTTATAAAGCTTTGGGTGATTTTAGAGAAAAATTGAAATAAAAGTGATTGGGAATTCAAAAAGGGACATTTCTTGTATCAACATTTTCTTTGTATCTTTTCAAATTTCATCATAATTTCTTAATATTGCTATGAAAGCTATAAAATTCTCCACGATTTTTTATGGAATTTGATAAAACTTCAATGGTATTTTTTCCGATGATTTCGCATCACGTAGAAAACCTTTGTTAATTTTAATCGAAATTATCACTTTTTTCGCGTAGGCCCCTACGTTTTCACTTTTATGTTTTGTTTTATACGACTTTCAAATGCTCTAGCCTGTTTGTATGATTGGATGATTCAAATAATATTTATTGGTTTTCAAAGCCTTTGTTCGAGACGTAATTGATTACTCGTTCTCGTTGTTTAACGTAATTATTATGTCTACAAGTTTGTTTTTTCTTGTTGTTTCTTTTTTATCAATTCGCGTGTATTAATGAAATGATTATACATCTTCCGCATTACTTCATATCTGAGATCTGATTTGAAACGTACATGGACGCGAATTTGATAAAAATTACAAGTACGTTACGTGTATCAAATATCGATATCGCTTCTTGTCCTTGTTTTTTTTTCCTTTTTTTTTAATCGTCACCCTGTAAATTGCCACGAGTCGTGTGGTCTTTTTTCAAGAGCATTGGTTATGCTCGGGCTTCCTTCGTGGGGTGTATTGGACAAGGAGCTTCTGTTTTAAGGGTATTTTCATTCTTTTGTGCGTTCCTTGTTTGTTGAAGGATGTATTGTATGACCAGTTTCTTTTAGCATAAAGGATTTGGAAATCTTTTGTCTTTGGAAATGTCATGCCACGTTTGGAAATGCTTTTAGGTTCTGCAGATGATGTTTAGTACTGTAGCAGCTGAGATGGACTAGATGAGTTTACAGTTATTCTAAACAGCATTGAAAACGAATTAACTGGATATGTATTCATTTCGAAGAATCGTAAGGTCAACTCAAGGTGACAATGAAATGCAGAGATATCCCAAATTATCGATTATCGAAATCGAAATAACAGTGGGTATCGAAACCAAGATGGATTTACAAAAATTTCGATTCGTCATAATTGAAAATAATAAAATCGAAACAGAAAAATCGAAATATCGATACGATGCGTTGAAACCAAAAATACCAAAATAAAAATAATGAAATTGAATTTTTAAAAATAATTAGTAAATTGATACATAAACTGAAAATACCAAACTCGAAATACTAAAACTGAATTACATATTAAAAATAAAATTTCGAATTTTCGTAATCGAAATTGAAACATAAAAGTCAGAATCGAAGAGTCGATTTTTTATCAAAGTCATAACAAGTATTTCAAAGCATCAAAGTCGAAATGTCAAAACTAAAATATCGAGAAAAATTGAAATTAAATTATTGTAATCAAAATATCAAAAATATCGTAATCAAAATCGAAATATCAAAAAAAATTGAAAACGATTTATCGAAAATTTTTTATCAAAATGTCGAAATCGAATTTTCAAAATATCAAATTATCGTAATCGAAATCGAGAAATATCGAGAGTAATTGAAATCGATGTATCAAAAATTTTCGATAAAAATATTGAAATCGTATTAATCGAAATTGAAATAACAAAAAAAATTAAAATCAATGTATGAAATATTGTAGATCAACGTATTGAAATCAAATTATCAAAATTGAAATATCGAATAATATCGATACATCGAAGTCGAAATATGGAGTTTAAAGCATCGTAACCGATTTATCGCCTTAATCAAAAACAATAGAATCGAAATTGAAACATTGAAATTGATAAATCGATAAATCGAAATTTTAATATCGAATGAATGCAATTGAAATTGAAATATCTAAAAATCGAAATATCGATATATCATGATCGAAATATGAAATTCGATATATCGAAATCAAAATCTGACGGAAAAACTCGAATCGTATTTTTCAAAATCATTTCGCTAGACGTTTTCGAAGTTGGAGAAATAATTTCACACAAAAGCAATATTTTCCTAATCACGATGCTACAATATGATCAGATACGCGATGATATTCGTCATCCTACGCTAAAGAAAAAAATCCACGATGATACATTTTTCAGTGAAAAAAAGTAGAAAATTTTCCCACTTCCAACACGAGTTCTGTACAATACGCGATATTCAAGGAAAAATCTGACCTTCGGGCTTCGCAGACGATAACTGGTGATAAGAACGCGTGTAATTGCGACAGTGACGTCTACAAAAGGACGTTGCAATTGCACATGCATATACAATGCACAGCGACGTCGGCAAGTCGTGACTAGCTGGCTAATCTGTTTTCTCAATGAAAGTGGAGATGGTGTTAAAAACGAGATTTTATTTTTATCTTAATTCGTTATAAACAAACGACTCGTATTACGTATTTTAGAGCTGAGAATTTTTATCAGAGTGTTTGAAAAATACCAAATACGAATATTTTTATCTTTTTCATGATTAAATTTAAAATATTACGTTATTTTTATGATCAACTACATCTACTTAACTACTCATTTGTGTACTCTGTACTTGACAAGTATTATAAATGAGAAAAACAAAAATATTACGTGCACGTTGATAAAATTAATATCGCGAAAATTCCATGAATCACTTTATTAGTGATTAGTCTTGAATTTTCATCTTTTCAATAAATAATATCCTACACCACCTGACAATTTTTTCATTTTTCAACGTTCTAGTAAATTTTAAAAATTGTGACCATTTTAAAGCAAAAATAGATAATTTTCTCTTTGCACATCAAGACAATTTATAAATTTTGATAGCAACTTTCGTCAAATTTCCTCTTATTTTTACTTAATTATTCAAGAAATACTGGATTTCTGAATTCTGAATTTGTAGTCGCAGATTTCTCCATTTTTTCTCAACTTTTCATTACTTTATCATTAAAAAGTGTAAGAATTTCATCACACTGAGAATATAGTCCAGTCAATCTTCCAGCAAAATAAAGATTACTTCGTTTTATAGTCAGTAATCCAGTAATAGAAAGTATATTGGGGCCAGGATTTGAAGCTTGTTTGAAGAAACAATCAACCGATGTAATAACTTGTGTATAAAATTATATTAGAATAAGTTGACTACAAAGGTATAAAATGCTTAATTTTTAATTCAATATTTGAAATAAATTCAAAATTAATTTTACCCATGGAAAATGTGAATAAATTAAAATTACAATTAGAATAAAAATTGAATTAAAATCATAAATTAAAAACTGTGTTTAAATCGAATTCGATCGAATGAGAAAAAGAGAAAATTTCAACACCGATGTTTGATGTAATCGCCCATTTTGAATTTCACATCGTTCGCTCTTCTGTTTATTTTATTTTTTTTTATTTCTGACAAAAACATAGAATAGATGAAAAAAATGTCCTAAATTTTTGAAACCAATAAAGAAGAAAAAAAATGAAAATGAAAAAATCGTAAATCCCATAAATTCTTGATTTCGATAATCTGTTTTTCAACCTTTACGAAATATCCCTAAATTTCGATAAATTTTGGAGGGAATTTTTTATCTTCATTGTTAAAAAATTAATACAAACTTTTGGCTAATTGAGGAAAATAATTACCATATATCTAAACGATTCGGGAAAATCTTATAATTGGATTAATTAAATTCGATCAATATTTGTCGATCGACAAAATGATATGTTTTTGGTGGTTATTCGTCTGCGTTCCTTCGCCCTTCACCTAATTACGATAAACTCGTCAGATTATCCGGAAGAGGCGGATAATCGAAGTTGAATTTCTTCGGCGAATTTTTCGATCACGTTACGCAACGAGTTCGCAAATTTTGTGATAATGAAAATTTCAACCCACACTTGAAAAGTTCTCGAAATATTAAAATATTAAGAACGAGTCGCTGCGTATAAATCGTACGGTAAACTTTCGGAATAAATTTAACCTCTAGAACTGTTGAATTGATTAAAAGGTTTAATCGAAGTTGATAATTTAAATTTTCAAAATTACGCCGACGGAAATTTTTCTCGTAGATTTTATTAAGTAGCTCGAAAACTTGCAATGAGAACACAAATAATTCGCTTCGATTAATGAAAAAATCACGTATATCGAAAGCGGGAATTTAAATTACGAAATTTCGTACATAACGATGAACATCGTAACATAGAAATGTGCTTCGATGGTCGCCAAAATGTGGCAGGGCAGTTAGAGGACAAATCGGCGAAATTTATTCTACTTGGATTTCGCGAAACGCCATAAAGTGTATTTTCTAATTACCCATATAAAAACGTCGCGTGGGTGTGAATTGTAAATGTAAAAATCCCATCAAATTGTAACCCATAAGAGCTGTTGTTATTTACTAAACGTCGTAACCTTGACATTCGGTAGCCAGAAACGAAATTCGCGTTTAATATGCGGATTTTTTTCTCGCTAGGTGATACGAACACGTAGAATTAGATGAAACGTACAAGATGATGGCTTATTTTAGGCGATACGTAAAAAATCTCAGATGAAAGCATAATGGTATCGCGTAGGTAGCGTGAATAAAACGCCATTCAATGAGTTAAGATTGATTTTATCATTTCAATTGTGTGTAGAACTGTAGTGAAATTTAAACGTTTAAACGTTTAAAATAGCGTGATAGCTCGTTGCGATTTTATTCGCCGGATTAATTTGTATTCGCCACAATGATATATCTGTTTCGGCGAAATACGCGCGCCTTTCAAATTGACGAAGAAAATTAACGATTGCTCTATTTGTTTTCTCAATTTCTAGATATCTTTGTGAGAGGCCCGAACAGCGCTGAAACGTTGTTCGAAGGCTTAAAAAATCCAGATTTTAAGTCAACGGTTCGCGAATTGATTTCCATCGTATTTGAGATATTTGTTAACGTCGTAAATGCTATTTAATGGGGAGAATTTGCGAGAAAATTTTCACAATGTGAATTTATAATTATATTTATTTTGTAGAACTTTGTTACTTTAAAAAATAATCACAAATTTTTAATTTTAAATAACTCGAAAGATTTTTTAATCCATTTTTATTTTTTCAAAAACACAACACTGAATAGATTTTTTCATCTCAAAGTTGACTCTTTCGTAAATAATTGAAAATTGAATTTTTGACACCGATGTGGAAATGTCTTAATTTTTCTTCATATGTAATGTCTAAGTTTTCAAAATTTTACTTTTTTAGGTATATTTTTTGTTAATTTTATATCTTTTTAATTTTTGGCATCTTTTTGTCATGTTTTTGTTGATTTAAATAATTTTTGTGAATTTTTTTTGTTAATATATTTCATTTTTTAAATTTTTGTCATGTTTTTGTTGATTTAAATAATTTTCGTGAATTTTTTTTGTTAATATATTTCATTTTTTAAATTTTTGTCATGTTTTTGTTGATTTAAATAATTTTTGTAAATTTTTTTGTTAATATATTTCATTTTTTAAATTTTTGGCATAATTTTTATCATGTTTTTTGTCGATTTAAATAATTGTTATGGGCTTTAAATTTTGTGAATTTTTTTGTCCTTTTTTTTTTAAATTATTAGACCATTTTTTTGTCAAGTCAAGTCATGGCCCTTTGACAGTTATTTGAACTTCGTAAACTTTTTCATTTTGTAAATTTTTTGCAGTTTTTGTTGTTTTTTAACTTGAGAATTTTTTTTCAACAAATAATTGTTAATCGGTCGGTTTTTGGTGTATTTTAAGCATATTTGTCACTTCGGTAGTTTTTTATCCCGTTTTTTACTTAAACGTGACAAAGTATGCCAAAAATTAGAAAAATGAAACAGTTTCGTTCTATTTTCTTTTCCTGTTTTTGGTATTTTTTCCCTCCCTGTTGCTTGTTCTTGACGATACAAAAGGAAACGAAGGGATACAAAACAAAATAAAAAGACATGAAGGGAAACAAAAGGAAACGAAATGGAATAACCGTATGAATAACGGTATCAAAAATAGCGTTATTTCAGAAATGGAAACGAAATAATTGAACGTTTTTTTATTATTTATTGATTTCTTTGTGCTCAAAAATAATTATTTATGCAAAAAAATCTCAAAATTATTTACTCCTGAGTATCTTGTCTCCAAGGTTCTTTCCCTCGTATTAATAAATATCCACAAATAGCCATATTGCGGTAATCCACACATACAAATATTATGCAAAATAATGAAGCGAATTTTTCGCGAATAAAAATTCACTGAGGTCCTACAAAACTAACGGATACTATTAATAAAACAAAATTTATGGAACTAATTCGAAGAAAAACTTCAGCAATTTTCAGAACAGAAATACGTAAACACGTTTGTAAGTGAAAAAAAAATGAATAAAAATGTTTCATTTCGTCAGTCATGATGCATCGTTAAATACAAAGTTACTCGGCACCGGTTCAATTTTTTATATCGTTTAGCGTGTTAAAATTGAAAACAATAGGTCTACAGTATATTCCAGCCATTTTACGGTATTTTCTTATTATCCTGTTATGGTACTTACGAAGAAGTTCAAAAATAAATTCGTTTATACGCGATACGCTCCGTTTGAATAACTTCTCAAATCTGCGTTTTAATTTTCATTCGAAAAATCAAGTGGAAAATGAAATTTTCCAGATTTATAAAGTACTCGAGGATTGCACTTTCAACTATCGGCGTGACGTCAAATCATCAGAAATACTCATAATTCACGTAATACATATTACCATATCTACAAACGATTATCATACTCGATTTATTTTCACTTAAAGTATAAATCTAACTTTGAGAATTAAGTAGGTGACCTCCAATTAACTTCAAAGTCACGTGTTCGTCTACAATGTAAAATTAGAAAATGTAGAGGTATGCCCACTAGAAAAAAATTCGCCGAGAAGGAAGAATAATTAGGAATTTTTTTTAGACGTGCATTTAAAACAAAACATATGTTTCAAGTACACTAATATCTGTTGCGTGAAATTCTAAATTACGCGATGCAGATTTCAATTTATGAATTTTAAATTCATTTTTATTTTCGCGAATTCGTAATAAATCTTTATTTTTTTTGCGAACAGCTCGTGACCTTTTTGAATTTTTAAAATGCAAAATATTCGAAACGAGGGATTCGTTTATGGAAATGTGAGAATTTTATTTCCAACTTTTTCTCTTTTACTGACGATAACTCAATTGATATTTTTGCCGAAGAAGACAAATTGAATTAATTTTATTTTTTCCATTTTTTTTGTTTCTTTCAATGCTCGAATAACATTGACATTGAAGCGATGGTTACGAACAGCTACTGTTTTCATTTTCATAAATTTAGAAAATTGAAATTGAAGGACGGAGGAAAGTTTAGATGTTTTTTTTATAAATTGTTACGCTTTTTTTGTTTTCAACTTGAAGCGAACGTTCGATTTATCTCTCAATAAAAGAAGTTGAATTGTTTTCCGTTGTTTTTCGTTTCAGAATTCGAGTACTAATTTAGTAATTGTATCGAGTAATGCGAGTTGCGTAGTATTTTCGATTTCGGTCGAGTTACTACTCTTAGGTAAAGTGTTTCAGGAAATAGTATATACAATGTAGTAGCTCCTTAGATGACAGAGAGATTGTAGTATGCGCATCAGCGTTCGGACATTAAGAGGAATTTCCCAAATCGTGGGGGAAATAGCAATGAAAAATTGGCTTAGTGGAAAAATGGGAAAAAAGGAAAAATTAGGGGAATTTGGAGAACATCGCAGTTTTAAGGGAAAAACAAGGGAAATTTCACGTTTTGTGAATTCTGGTCTCTTTTGACTCATCTCATACGTTAATGCCATGAGTTACTAATAAATCCTTTTAAAATTGAACTGTCTGTTTTGTATTTTTTTTTTTAGTAAAAATATTTCAAAAAAAATGCTAGTTTCTTATTTTAGTTTATTAATAGCAAAAAACTACGAATTTTACTTGAATTTCAATTTTATAATAAAGAATTTCTGTGAAAAAACAACGGTGAATTTTTGGTAATTTTGCAGGGGAAAAAAGGGGAATTTTGCGCTGATTAATTTTACAAAAAGGAAAAAACGTAATTTCAATATCCGAACACTGATGCGCATCTTGACGATGATGCGAATTTTGAGGCCATGTCATAAAATGTTACTCATGCTTAAATCTATGCTTAAGTAATCGTAAGATCTTAGAACATTCTAGTAGCGCTACCTGAAGCTAAGAAAGGTTGCTCAGATTGGGAGTCTGATCAGGAGCACAGGAGCAGGCTAGAGTATGGGTCAATAGTATGAGTAATATTCTATGATACTATGGCTCCTCTGGCAACATAATTCTTACGCAATGTTAAAAAAAATGTATTCCTGCCGCTAGTAAGTGAATATCAACGATCCATGTGGTAAAATAAACTAAAAGATACGACAAAATGTCGTAATACATTGATACTTCAGTGATCCGAAGTATTGATTTAAGTATTGTGATATTCTCCCAATGGTTGCATTCCTTACTTAAACAGAAGAAAAAACAGTGACTCCGTAATTTGCGTAGGTGTCCAAAAATTTAATTAACCGAATCCTTATTTCGGTTTTTCTCGTTATAAAATAAGCCAGTAAAAAATCTCATTAAAGACTGTAAAATGCCGAAGGTAGCGAAAGCCAAAGTGTTTAGTAATTTAAAAATTTCATTGTTTGTAGAGTTATTAAATGTTCAAAAGCGTTAAAAGTAGTTACCTTAGCTACGATTTTTGAATTTTTGAAAATTCGTTAAAAATCAAAAAACCTCAAATAAGTGAAATTTTGGGTATAGGTTTGAAAGTGTTTTTTGTACAAATTGAGGTTTCATATGAAACTGAGCTTTCTCTTTCTATGTTTCTCTTACTAACTACTTTTTGAAGTGAGCTCTTTGGAAATGTAATTTTCCACTTCTTTTTGTTTATCCAAATGCCAACTCAGAAATAGCATCATTTTCTTGAATGGAAAAGGCTTTCTAAAAAGAATGAAGACGTGAGGGAGGTCAAGTTAATGTTACAAAATAATAAATCTTCGGTAATATGTCAAAATGAAGCATAATTGCTACTTCACAAATTTCAGTGTACGCTCTTCAAAGGTGATTTTTCGTAGTCTACTTTATCTCGAAATAAAGAAACTAAAATTTATTTTCTGCGAAATGAACCTCGCGCTGAAAGTCACGTACACGTCAACTTGTTAATACATGGGTCAAGCCAATTGACCAACGCGTATTAAACTACAAGCATCATGTGGAAAATTTTAATTCGGAATTTGGACGCCGCTGAAAAAATAAGACGAACTTGAACCCACCTAATTGGCAATCAGCAACGTTCATAATCCCTTTATGGCCACGTTGGCAAATTTACCGCAAAAAGTTCCCACCCGAGCCCATATCATTCGCGAGCCCCCACCTTCTTCGCTCCTCAGGTGATACAAATGACGTTTATTTCCGGAATACGCGTTGGAAGTTGGCCGAGACCGTCGACACCACGTTATGTAATAATTTTACCATTTATACGTAAACGCGCGAAATACGAGCAGAGAGTGTGAAACGAGGTTAAAAACAACGTAACGCGGGAAAACTGGGTGAAAGTGACACGGATAAATGGAAAACGATAAATACGAAATAAAAAAAAGGCGGAATTAAACGAAGCTTTTCGGTGAAAATACGTCGGCGATGGTATAGATTATGTATTCGGAATGACGTCAATATCCGGCCGAATTATCGCCCAGAATTGGAGATTTTTTCCGGCCGTATCAATTCTGGCAAAATATGTTTGTTGGATATGAAACCTTTAAAAGTGTAAGTGACAGTTTGCGTATTAATGTGGCCTCAAAGAGCTCGAAATAAATCGAGGTAACCTTAATACTTTTAACCTTGATAATGAAACCCTCCCGCGCGGTAGCAATTTATTCGCGAAAAAAAATTCGTACATGGCGTAAATTTTTTTTACCAACGACGCACAAGCGAAAGGATTACGTTGAAATTTATACATAAGAAAATCCACTCGGTAATAAAACTAGAATAAAAAAAAAACACGTGGGAATTTCGAAGAATCGTCGAGTAGAAATGAAAAAAAAAATCGATGAGGTTTTCGCGACGCTGGTAATTTTTCTTTGACGCGTTAAAAACGTCGAAGAAAAAGTGAAAAAAGCCTATAAATATCGCCCCGGAGCCGATCCGGCCTTACGCATAATTAATGATGCGTCAGTTAGGCCGAGAGGCTGAAGAAAAAAGTGCCACGCGATAGGTCTTTCTGCGTGCGAGAATTTAGCGCGCGCGATGCCCGAACGCGGCACGAGGGGCGTCGCTTCGGTGGTACGACGGTAGGGAAATGAAAATAAGTAGACGTGGTGAAATGGAGAGTGTGTCGGGTGTAGTGATAAGAACGTGATCAATAACGACGAAGACTGCGCGATTCGTCGGGCCGCAGCGGGTAGGGACGAAGGCAGACGGCGATACCGGGAGGACGACCTTGCCAGACGCGAACTATGATTTAAAGCAAGGTCATCATCGAGTTGCCGAGAAAACTTCATTGTCAAGGTCAATGGCAAGGTTAACGCGTACTCTCTTCTTCCTTTTGGTATTCGTACGCGTATACCAGAATTTACACGGACCGGGACGCATATACGCGGTTACCCCCGCCCGGGCTGTCGCGTTTTTTGGCCGCGTGCGTACATGCAATTTATAAGTTGACAGATATGGTTCGACAGTAAATTATCTTTATTATTCGATTGTTCGCCCAAAAAAAGACCTAACAAATTGGCGTCTCGTGCTGTAACCCGGAGTATTTCAGGGCTAACGAGCTGTGTCGATGCATGTTAATTTTATTAATTTCGTTATTATTTTTTTTTTATTTTCATCGTGATTTATCGTCGATTTCCGCAAATTACTCGGGGTTTTTCTAGACGCCCAGTAGTCCGAGACTTCACGTGTTGATTTAATGGGAAAACGACTCATTGAAGGAAATGATCTCAAGAGGTTGGCGAATTTTTTGAATGAATTTTTTGATGAGGAGGATGTAGGTTATAAAAACGCCTATTGAGAATTTTAAACCGTTTAATTTAGCGGAGACGTTAGTCATGAATAAGAGAATGAAGTATATTCAAAGGTATCATTTTACTCGAAGGACCCAACATCAATAAATTCGAGGATCGTAATAACTTTTACATTTCTGCCTCTTTTTTTCATTAAAAATTCATTAATCGCGATTCTAAAAAATTCATTATCAAATTATATATCAAGAATTTGATCAAGGGAGTAACCTGAGAATTTCAGGTTGAAATATTCGCATTATTGTACAATTTGCATAGTAACTTTGATCACCTATTTGTAAAATTCATTGAAAGCCTTTTTCCTGATAATACGACTTACTATAATTAAATTAACTTGATTTTCATGAAAACTATGCCGATTTTTCCTACATTTCGACCACCACTTTCACTTTTCGTTATTCGATATGCAATTCGTGTAAGAAAATTTAGGACCTCCATTATCACCTATTTCTCTTCCAAAAACATTTGGTAATTTTCCAGAAATCCTAATTAGCCTAAATATCGTTCTTTTTTCACGACGAAATTCGGTAGTAATTTTCCGTAACAAATTTTTCGTCGTTATCGCTTAAGTGAATTTTTCAAAGACCTTGAATATCTCACCATTGAAATTTCTTTCTATGTTTAGCCAACACGAAAAGGAAATTCTTTCAATATCTTACACATGAGGCGAGAATATTTTTTAATCAATGGTGAAATGTTACCTTACATTGATGATTGATAATGAGCCATCGGCTCGTGTATATCTTTAGAGATTTGTTTATTTGAATTAATTCACGATAACCTTTGCATTTTTCTAAAGTATTACGACGAGATAAAATTCTCAATAGATTTTCACTATAATAAAAATGAGTAATTGGCTAATTTTTCAAAAGTGTATAGAAAACAGGTGCATACTTGAAATGCCATGCAGAGAAAATCCGGGCCCTGAGGGAAAATTATACGGACAACCTTCCCTTAAAAAGACCCGACACTTTTTCCAAAGGCTGGACATTTTTTCCAAAGGACTCGTTATTTTTTACAAGGGCTTAAAATACACGCAAGACTAAAAAAATCCTGGCCCTAGGGAAAATCCCCTTCCCCTTCTGGTTGGGTCTCCATACATGGATATAAATGGGATAAAAGTGATGAGAACAGCCGGAGAGGGGAGACAAAAATGAAAATGAAAATATTGTAAAATTGCGATGACAAAGGAATTTGGAATTGGAAAACCCGCATAGAGGAGTTTTGTACCTCCCCCTCCCCACCACTTGATTCAACAGAACACTTCTTGTGTTGAATAGGAAGTCCTAAGAAACATATTGAAATGAAATTCAGAAAAATGAATTTCAGGATTCATACAAAATAACAGTCTTACTTTGATTAACAAATGAACGATGTTTAGTTTTGCAGATTTTAAGGGGTGAAAAAATGAGTTTATGAAAAAATTGATAATAACTAAAAATACTCTTAATAAAATTTCCAGCAAATTTTATTATTAACGTTATTCACATAAAACGCAACGTTGACGTGAAAAACTCAGATAAACGTAGAGCCACATTGACGATTTTTTTTCGATTTCACTTTTCAAAAAATGAATTTACAAAGAGGTTGTTCCTAAACTGTAAATATTCATGATAAAATTTTCTACGAATTCGTGATTCGCAAAAATTATCTGCATAGGATTATGCAACCCGGGTTTCCCGTTATCAGCGTTTTTCAAGTGAATAACATTAATAACCTGATATGTTGGAAATTCGTCAGGGAAATTTTTCAGTTAGTGCCAATTTTTCCATGAAATGATTTTTTTCAACCCTTAAAATTCACAAATTGATTGTTACTCATTGGGAAGTGGGCTGAGAAATCTTTTGAGGGCTCCTCGAATATAAATTTTTGAACACAAGGTTGGAAATATTTATACATAATAAAAAAGAACGAAGGATATTTAATTATAAAAAAAAATAATTAATGACTTTTTAATAGTAAACGTAGAGTGAAGTATTTCGTAGCGTATAGATTTCCTCCCTCTCCTCCCCTCGCAGTCGCAACCTTTAAAAATGCATTATATTGCTCTTATTACTCGTAGCTAATTGTTACGCAAATGGATATTTTTTTGTAAACAAAATAACACGATTTTTAAGGTTAAACCAAATTTACAAAATATCACAAAGTTACCTTGATAATGACCTCAATGCAACGGAAAGGTTGATTTTAAATATTTAAAAATATTTATTTTGGCGAATTAGTTCTCGATGTTAAAATAAAAGAAAAAATACTTTGATCATGACATACTTGAACTTGAATTATTAATTTTTGTTTGTCAAGGTTGTTATTTGTGAAAATTAACGTAATTCGGTGTACTTAAAATTGTACGCGTCGAATTAAGGTAAATTTTTGTCATTTTATTTCGTTTAGACGACATTATCTCGACCTGTTGGGCGTTCGTTTTGATATGGGAGATAATTTTAATAAATTTTGATTTGGTGTTATCTCGTATGCCGACTTCTCGAAAAAGGACTCATGGTAGAAGTATTTTATCGACGACGAATAAAGAGTATAAAAACAACCCCGCTTTTCGTCGCAGCGCCTCCTGCTCGTGTATCTTTCGATCGACCTACAAAATAAAACGACCCGATATCCGGCACATTATCGCGAAAATTCATTACTAATGCATGCAGTCACGTATGTCGCGTATTGAATTTCGTCTGTAGCGTCGGCGTGAAAATATCAAATATACAAAGATCCCACGACGTCTACGATAAATTCGAGATGACGGAGGAAAAATGAAAGAAAAAATGCTAATTCGCGTAAAAATTTCCCATAATTGATCGAAGCACCCAGACTGATATGGCCTCTTCACGTAGCAGACTCCTCGTCGCGTTATCTGGCGAGAACGAATTTATTTCACGGCTCGTATCACCGAGCGATATGGAGTAATTAACCGATCCCTACATTGTTGCTGGGTTCGGTGGAAAAAAAAAGGTTAAATCGGTGGACGACCGCCAGTTATAAGATGATTATGTTATCTTAACGGCGTCCTATTGGTATTTTTTTTACATTTTGTAGAGGTACCTCGAAGTCAAGGTTTTCGGGAAATACATATTTTAAAAAAGTTCAAGTTCGTTTGGCGCAAAAATTCGAATTCAAGTTCGTATTATCTTGTAAGTCGACTAGAACGCAGATAAGCGGTTCTTCGAAGTAACATTCAAAGTCAATTCGACAAAATTATAGTTGACTCATGGTTTTACGCGGGCTTTCGAGTGTTGAACGCGTATTTTCCATTTTATTATAATTTTCGACGCGGCACCATTGTTCAAACGGTCTAGAGGGCTGATTGGAAACGTGTAATTAGCTCTTAGATGTAATTCTCAAGGTCGACGGCAGGATTATTCTTGTAATGAGTCATTGTTTTTAGGATGGTTGACGTAGATTTGTAAGGGTTTGTTTGAGTATCGTGAGTTTGGAATGAAATGGTGGGAGAGCTCGTCGAGTGCACTGGTTCGTGAACTCTTGTAATTTTTCCACAGAGAGCAGGATATAGGTGTTTTAAGGATATTCGATGATTCGAATAGCAGTCGATAACCAAGGTTAACGGACAGGATTGTGATATTTGTGATGAGTCATTTCAAGGGTTCAGGTGATCGAATAAAAGCTAGAAATTAGGTCTATGTTGCGAGGTAAATAAAGTAATTGTCAAGGTTGATGAACAGGTGAATAGGTTTAAGAAACGTGGTAATCAACGGTCCCTGTATCAGACGAAGGTTCGATGTATTCGAGTTATTTTTAGAATTTTGAGAAATTTTTGTAAATTTAGAAATCACGATTTCATATCAATAATATGGTTCAAGTTTTTAATTTAATTTCCTTCGGGGTTTCTTCAGAATGTTCAAAAGAGTGTAAAAATGCTTTCAAACGTCTTAAAATTTCGGTTTTGTCTATTTTTAGACAATTTAACTAAAAAAAATTGACCTTCTCAGAAGACTCTACTTTGTTGACTTGCACGCGAATCGATTCACGATAACATTCCATCTATGACGTTATCAACTGCGACGTCATACTTGAATGTTTGTAATTTTTAAGTAAAAATGACGCTTTTTTGAAGATGCAATTCAAAATTTCAAGGCTCTGTGACCGCTTCAGCGATCCATGTGCTTCGTTTCGTAATCATCATTTGATCCTTGATACAAGCGTGTGATGACGTCATCGAATCAATAATTAAGGGGCTTAATTTGCCGAATGACATTATTTTAAATTCGATTTCATTTTGTGTAAATTAACCAC
Source organism: Maconellicoccus hirsutus (assembly GCA_003261595.1). Classification (NCBI taxonomy): domain Eukaryota; kingdom Metazoa; phylum Arthropoda; class Insecta; order Hemiptera; family Pseudococcidae; genus Maconellicoccus; species Maconellicoccus hirsutus. The sequence continues at coordinate 320,018 of QBDW01005000.1, forward strand.
TTCATTGCTTGAATTTCTAAAACATAATTGGACATTGTTGACGTTATCAACCGGATTTTACTACAAATGTAATTTATACAATCTACATGTGACGTCATATTCGATTTATAGGGTGCGGTAGAAAGGATGGAAGTGACTTCACATTTTCAAGTCAAGTGGTGTATTTTTTGCGAGAACAAAATTTTCAGTTTAATTTTTCCATTGCCCTCTCTCACCTCAAAACCACTAACTATTATGACGTCATAACTTTCTCAAGTTAAAGGGACCTTGTAACCTGTCTAATTTAAAAACCACATGACGTCATATCTAGGCAGCTTGTAGGGTGGAAAGAAGATAAACGATGAGCCACAATTTTAATCAAGGTGACATTAGTTGAAATTAAAAATTTCTTACATTTTCCTTTCCTCCTTCTCTTTTAATACCTGAGTGACTTTTAGGATTTCGTTATCAAATATTTTCCAACTTTTCATTCTTATTCGTTCATTTACCAAAATACAAAATTTTAGGAAAACACGTTGATGAACTTCGGAAACAAACTCGTTAATTACGACCATTCAATTTCATACTTTGTTACACAACTTTCAGACATCGAAGGCTTCGCGAAACAATTAAAAAGAAAAAAAATAAGGTGAAGGAGACCACGAAACAATACGGATAAGATTTTTTCAGCAAAAAAAAAACCTAGGCGTAGTTCTCATTTAGGAAAAAAATTCGCATTATCGTTGCACGAAAAATCGAGGTCAAGCGATTACGTTGTAAAGTTTAATTATTCGTTACAACGTTGCAAATTGTTGTATAGTTTTTGACCGCGTTGCTATTTTGCATCTTGAATTTTTTTTCCATTTATCGAAACGTTTGAAAAAAATTAGAATAAATCTGAGAATGACCTTACTTGTCATCGCGAGATTAGCGAATCAATACATAAATATTATTTGTTACCGTTATAGACTTTTCCTGCATATAATTTAGGTTTATGTCAATTATATACCCATTCGAACGTAATATCTAGGTATGCCACACAAGGTCAAAGTAACAAAAAATTTCTAGCGAATTTTTCATTTTCGTATAACGGTTTATGTTATTGTTAGAAGCTGCGTTTCCGCATAATAGCAGCGTGGGCGTTAGAAGGACGTGATCTTTGAAATGCAACAAAAAGTGCACATAAAAAAGAAAACCGTTCGGGCTTTTGTTTAACCTTGCAACTGTGCAACTGTTCGTTGACTTCCTGTTGAGATCTTCTGATAGACGCTGAGAATGGGTTGAAAGGCTGTTGTCTCAGTTAACGTTGAATGATTCAAAAAAGAACCTTTTTTGCTTCGTGGTTACAAGGAAGACCTCACATGTCAACTGCATTCTTCGGCTTTAGTAACACTTCCTATAAATTTTCATCGAATTTTAAAACGAAATCCTATTAATTAAGATTACGCGAAGTGAGGTTTTTCTTTTTCAAAGATAACACAGTAGCTTTGTTCGCACGTTACCAGATTTTACAGATTCTGATGAAACTGGGTAAAAATAATCAACCAGACCGTAATTTTTGCCCAGTTTTACCAGAATCTGTAAAATCTGGCAATGTGCGAACAAACCTAGTAATTATTTCAACTTTGTGGTTAATCCGTTGGTCCTGAACGGGTTGAATTTCAAGGTGTAAATTTACATGCGTGGGTTAAAAAATTTTCAGCACGCAGAACAAATTTTTTTCGGTGGTAAACCTTGCAAATTTTTTTTCGTCAATCGATTATCTTCAATGCCGTTGAGTATTGTAGGCAAAAATAAATTTACAACTAACGATTGTTATTTTCCATTATTTTTTATTTAAATTTTTCGATTAGGCGGGTTTCTTGTTTGATGAGTAAACATTATGGGATAGACGTCTGACGATGAAGAATTAAAAAGATGGTCTATTTTCTATATTACGGCGGAAGGAGGAGGCAGATGAAATATTTCTTTTTTTGACATCTTAGAAAATCGTGGTGAGAAATACGATAGTACTTTTTATAAATGGAAATTATTTCTATGAAAATTTACTTCAAAAGAACTTCTGATTTGTTGATGTTTTTCCTACGACTCAGTTTGATCTGCAATCACTCTACTTCTACGTAATCTTAATTGCTTGATTACGGTTTTGAAGGAACCAGACTGATTATGAATCACTTAGTACATATTTTCTATGAAATTCAATTAACATACAGTTTCTTCGAATTTTTCCACAAAAGAAAAACATCTGAACTGCTGAACTTTTGATTACAGAACACCCTCTTTCCAAGAATTCCTCTCCGGTTCAGATCTTGATCTTTCACTTCTTACTTCACGTGATACTTTTTTGAAAAGAATATCGCAAAACCCTCTTTTTCCCCTAAGAGGTTTTATGTTTCCAAAATGACATCATGGAAAAGGGAATATAGTCTAGAAGCGAATTTTCCCTTATCAATTGGATAAAATTACTATAGCTCTGCTTCTTCAAACTGCGTACTTAGCTCGAAAATGTAATTTCCAATGACGAAATATGTATTTTTACTGAAATCTAGAACGCAATACAGAATCGCATCGCGTGCAATTCTCGACGGTATTTATTTTGAAAATAAAAACGAATTCCAATCGTCGATAAGGTAATCATAACTCATAAACCGACGCGTTTCTCAGAAATTATCGACTCGATAAAGTTTTCACAAGAAGAGGGTTTGTTTTGACCCGTCACTTGTTCTTAAAATGCTACCGTATTCTTTATCACGATTTCCACTCATTGTTACGATGATATCAACCTTGATGGAGTTGCTTCGCAAACAAGAGCTATTTTTCATATCGATTCGTCTACAGCTTTTAACCAACTTTAGTGAATTCCGATCGAGGCGGCGTGAATTTTTAATTAAGTTTTGTTTCCTTGAACGAAATATTCTGAAGACTTCGAGTTACATTTTATTTAAAATAACGCGATTTTCGTAAATTTTTAATCGATTCGACGAATTGAAGCGCACGAAGTGTTTTTACAAATAATTCTTTGATAAGTAACGGTGAAAAAGGAAGATGGAGGACGTCGATTTATTGAATTAATTTTTAAACCGCTTTATGTTGTAATTTACCTTTGTTTATTTAAGGTGAGTTTGTAATTCTACGAAAGGAAAAGAATCGAGGATTTGAAAAATTTAAAAATTATTGTTTGAAAATTTTATTAATAGGAGAGATATCATTACTTGACAATGACGTGATACGAACTATTCAAAAGACGTCGATCGATAGCTTGGGACTTCTTGATGGACATTTCATCGACGTAATCGACCAATCTGTTCGTTACAATTGACAGTTGTTCTAGGTAACATTTTCTATTTTACGAAAACAAGTCACCCACTCGTTTCGAAATGTAACAGGTAATATGGATGAAATAATACGTCAATACTCGATGTATTGGTTATTTTATTGTAGGTAGTGATTTCTTTTTAATTTGTTGGATAATACAAAGGTACTACCACGAGTTTTCAACTTCTTTATTAGTTATGAAACTTCTATTTGAAGTCTCGAATCGCGAAGATAGAACATCATCTTTCAATATTTCTTTTCTGCTGAGCTGATGGTGAACTTGAAGAAGTACGAAGTAAACAACGCCGAAGAAATTTCAATTTCGTTTATTCATTTACTTAACGCTATATTAAACTTTTATATCAATATTTAAATTTTCGTGATTTATTAGCTTTTCATTTCATTTAAAGGATGATTGAATGATGAAAAAGCCACACGGACATTCCACTTGAAAAAAACAGAACATTGAACCAATGTACATGCTACTTATCATGCAACGATGAAGGATGATTATTCTATTTATATTGTTTTACAACACGAACACGTTCTTTAGCTTGTACCACGCTATGATAAATTACATTAACGATAACGTACCGACGAGACGTAATAGACACCAAATGTCTGCACAATCTCCAAATTGAGAGACATTTTTATTAACTTTTTTATCGTTCGGATTTGTCGCTGAAGCGGAATTACGGTGAATCTGCGTTGTTTATCGTTGCAAATCGATGGCGCGTGCGAGAATCATATGCTTTTGAATTGATATGTAATTACAATATCGAATTTATTTGCTATATCAACGCGTGCTTTGTGCAAGGTTAAGAACCCTTATTTTACTCGAAATAGAATTTCGTATCCGACACGATACACCGGTAACAAGTTGAAAACGAAAGTAGTAATTACTTGGTAATAATGTGCACGTCTTGCATAGAAAATTTCTCGCCATGGTGCTAGTTGAATTTCACCCTGTGTAAAGGAATTAATTATAACACAGGGTGTTTCGAAAGAAAAGCACAAAGATATTGGATCACGGTTAGTGGTGCACTTAAATAAGCTCAGATGAAATGATCTGTTTGGCTTCAACTGCGTTGTAAATCATGATTAAGTAGCATTAGCGTAACAAATTGTGATCAAGTAATTGACTCAAATAAGTTTTGTTTTCTGAGTAGTTCTTTAGTGAAATTATGATACTTAGTACATGCTTGAAGCTTAAGCTTCTTATTTTAATTAATATTCATAATTAAAAATACACCAACGAAAGAGAATCAAATGGAAAGCAATTTTGTGGTTTTCTTAATCTTATCATCTTATCAGTAACAATTGAATACAATGTAGCAGTGTTTCCACTACCTTAAAAAAAATTGTAACGTTGTATTACTTTATGACTAAATTAGGACAATTGGATAGAATTGATAATTAAATGTGGTAAAGTTGAATTCGATTTTGTAATAATTACAATTAAAAATTGCAATTGAAATGAACTTGATATACATTATAAAATAATGAGAATGCTTTAAAAATAAAAATAATTATTTATGTTACATTTAAAATTCAAATTTCAAGTTCAAAGTATCAAGCACTATTTGTGCATAATTGTGAACCATGAATGAATATTTATTTTTTGATGAAGATGATTGATCAGAAGTTCAAATTCAGATCATGATCATTGATCAAAGACCAAAATGATGATTCAAAATCAATGATCAGAATTAGTTTCATAATGCAGTGACTTTTGCACTGAAGAAATTAATTCATTTTATTTAAAATTCAGTGGATGTTAAATGATAGCAACTGATCGAATACCCATAAAGATGACACCCTCGGTCTGGAGTATTTACTACGAAAAAGTTTTCCATAAAAGTTATTACATAGTTTGTTACTCATCACTTATCGAAATGAAACATGGCAACTAGCCGTCGTAATTACAACGATATCCATGTGTAATTTTTCCTCCACAAATTATACCAATATTCAAATTACAAGACAATGTTAATTATGGTCATCGATCAACGCGTTTACGAGGCAATGTTATCGCATTGTCACGCGATCGATGAATTTACAAAGTGATACGAACGGGTTAAAACGAGTCAACAATTAGTTGATAATTCATAAATAAATATTGTTATCATGTTTGAGAAAATCTTTACCGCAAGGACAAGCGAATTTAATTTTTCACCATTTTTGGCGTTGTTCTTTCGGTTGGATTATGATCGAGGAATATAAATGTATTTCCTCAGTCGTCGATACATCGTTTTACTTCCCTTAATCCCGAACACGTTCACCGGTGGCGATGTGTGACCAAAGGGCGGCGAAATTTCAAGTTCAAAAAGACAATGGCTGCATAAAGACGTCTACGATGATGTAATCTTTTTAAATAAAGAATTACGTAGAAATTGCTCTTCGTTCGATTCGCTGCCGGAGTAATTCAATATGTGATAACGCCTGCCGAGAATTCGAAGACTCACGAGACAGCGGTCATTTTCACGATGGAACAAGTCCAAAGAGGAGGGAAGTTAACCTTAATTTCTTCACGTGCTACTCGACCGCTAAATTACGAGATGAAAAACGGTATTTCATTCATGTTTTTCAATTGATTAAACCAATTTTCGCGTTTATTTTCGCGTCCAATTCGCGAGTTTATTGATTTAAATTGAACCGGACAGTAGCACTTAACGTATTGTTTTCTTATTTACGACCAGAATTATATGGTCGCGATGACCTCTAAATATACACCTAATGTACATAATCATTCGTGACGTAAACATCTTTGAGCTTGTGAAAAAAATCTGATAAAAATAAACATTATCAACTTACGAACTATTGTAATGTGTTTTGGCATTTTAAAATTTCAACGAGTACGAAACGCTTGGTCGACAAATATTACGAGTTTTTTTCTATTAGTGAATGCTCGAAGACCCTGAAAATATTGTTGCAATTGCGTTTTTTTCTCAAAGCTTTCGATAAACACGCGAAAATTCTCTATGAGACGTAATAAACGTATTTGCTGTTGCTAAAATACGTATACGTAATGTATATACGTACAATCAAAATAAAGCAGTTTTTTTCGTGAATTACCGCTACGTAACGAGATTTTTGGAAGCTGTTCAAGGTATCGAGGAAGAAGATGCGATTTATTGGTGTTTATTATGCAGTTTTTTCTCTTTCGGTTCCGTTTAATGTTTTATTTTACCGAGCACCTTCAAAGTTTTGGGGTTAGTACTTCAAAGGAAAAGGCAACTCGGAGAAAGGTGTGTTGATATTTATCTTCTTAAGTGAGAAGAACTTGCTTAATTTTATCAGTATTGTTTGAAAGACAGCAAGTTTGAAGGATATTGTAGTTGATATTTGTATGAAGTGAGGAGAGGTGTGATTTTTCTTTTCGTCATCTTCCACTAACACTTCGAACCTAACGACACAGCTATTCCACGAAACGCTGATATACCTGAAAGAAATAGTTCACTGAATGATATTATCGTATAAAAGAACAAAAATCATCTTGTGTGATCTATTTCTGTTTTGATAAGGGTAAACTTGCAAACAAGAACATATATTTCGCATAGATCTGGTTTCAATTCAACTGATCTATTAATTTAGGATTCAATTTCATCAATTATCACCTTGAGAATTTTAATTCAAATACACTGGATTTCGACCTAGATTTAAAACATTTCAATTGGAATATCGTGTTCTATTTTTTTCAAAATTTTTACCACATTTAAAACAACCTTTAAACTTTTTCCATCTTTAGGAAAAAATAGCAATTTCACAAATACCATAATTCGTGCTGAACATTTCGAACAAAAATTTGAAAAAAATTAAAATTAATCGCGAAAAAATACACGTACGAAAAAAACACTATAAATTCGGCATAAATGGCAGAGACCCTGAAAAAACATTTTTACTAACCTTGAAATTGAAGTATCAGAAGGTTGAGTATTAGTGCGACGTACGTATGCAATACGTTAAAATATTTTTGACATTTATGGGCAAAAAAAATCGATAATTTACACAGTTTAGGTGTTTTATTTTTATATTTCTTACGAGCACTTTTTGCGGTTACGTCTATGTCATCGTACGATCTTTTTTAAAAAGAATTCTGATAAATTGGCCGTTAAATCGGAGACGTAATTTTACGTTTTCCAGCTGAAATGGGTAATTATGACGGCACAAGATGTAGATTTAAAATAGTAAATTCTACGTGCAACTCGTTTCGTTTATTTTTCTCAGTGAGATTTCAGTCTTGGTAATATCTCGAGGTGGAAAGAAAAATTAGAATTTATGTTGTCGCGCACCTTAAATGTTCAAATAACCGAGCAAAATTCCGACATTATTTATCACTCATAATAAAATAATTTAATGAAAATTTATTTAATTTATGAGATTACTTCAATGGGTACTGGCCAGTGGGTACATCAAGTGAGAGAAACTGTGAAAAGACACTACCCATGAAGATGCATTCAGAGATCATAGAACTCAATGAAGGTGTTACGAAGTGGTTCTCAATATGTTATTCATTGAAGACTTCATTATACGTAACCGGAAAGTGGGCTCAGGTTGTTGGTCTCTTGTGGTTAGGTATTTCATGTGTTGCCCACCGATGTATTTGCTATCAACAACTCAACAAATAATTGGCAATTTTAAATGTACATTTTACCAACAATTTTCGTGTTAAATTTATTTGAGGAGTTATTTTTATCGTTATCGAGGTGGTTTTACCAATTATGTTTGTGGATTTTTATTGAAAAATCGGTTTTATTTTTCATTGAATTTTTCTTATTTGTTGAAAATGGTAGATTATAATCAGTGTTGATCAGATAATGAGAAAAAAAACGAATTCAATGAAATAAACAGGTGGACAGTTTTCAAAGAATTCGGATTTCGATTACGTTTCAATTTTAATGATGTTCGATTTTAACGCCAGTAATTCGATTTAATTTCGATTTTGGTGAATATTTCGATTTCGATGTTTTGACATGACTCTTTGACATCGATATTTCATCTTTGCAATCTCAGTTTCAATATTTTAATCGATTTTAATAACATTTTGTTTCAATTTCGATACTTCAATTTTGGATTTTAACCAAGACAATTAAAATCGTTTTATATCGATTTTGATCTGGTTTTTGATAAATGAAGGTTTCGGTTTCAGTTTCATTTGACAAAATGGTTTTTAAAAAAATTTTTTCAAATTGATTCGGTTTCGGTTACCTGTAGTAGGTAAGGTACTGACTTTGACTTGAAAATTAAATCTACTTACCTATTTTTAAAATTTAATTACCTATAAAATAAACGTACTTATTCATCTCTTCAAATATTTTCCAGTTTTCATCATTTCATTTTTATACTTTTTACATTTACGTTGCTTTTCTGTCATTTCAATTTCAACTCCTACTCATATTTGCTTTTCCTTTTTTCTTTCTTTTCGCCTTTCTTATTCTTTTTGTTCTCTATTTTTCTTTTGGTGCGCAATAAACAAATGAATAATCATTTTCCTGTCGATCCGGAATCCTTCGTTCGTCCTACATCCTCTCTTTAGAAAATTTTCAACCATTTTTAGCTAATTTCACCTACTTTCTTCATTTCTCCCACACCTTCGTTATTTGAATTCGACGAAAACTCCAAAGTCTCCATTATCGCTTCTTTTTGACCTATTTTTATTTGTATTTTCTACAACGACGACGAAATCAAATAATAACAAGATTGGAGGTAAAATAAGCGTTCATGGACACATAACGAAGCTCGTACTTAATTAACAACCGGCTAATAAACTACGGAATCGTCTTTTGTTTCCTGAAATTTGACTCGTTTTCTATTCGAAGAGATTGTTAATTTTATGTGAAACATTATTTATTGCTTTGGAGTTTAATTTGGCTACTTCATATCTTATCTTTATTACTTTCGTTTGTATCAAAGACATTTGTTTAGTAATATTTTGAAATTTTATAACTTTATTATTTCATGTCTAAGTTTGAATTTTATCCATTTTATTTTTCACGAATTTTGGTTAAAATAAAAGAATGATCGCGAAGGTAAAGTGAACTCGAAACACTTGCGCAATTCCAAAAATTTTTAAATATTAATTTTTTGATGATTGCGTATTACGTAATTACAGTTTATGATTCGTTGTCGCGTGGATTTGGACTTGAAAGAATCCAAAGCGACGTCAACGACCTCCGTACGCCCACTTTTGAACTTTTAACCCCACGATTTAAACTTGAAAAAGAGGCTTTCTGATAAATTAAATTCTAGCCGACGTTGAATTTTTAAATATAATCGATTTTGAACGAAAATAACCCTAAAATCGAAATGTTTACGTTACATCACACGTTTTGAAAATCCCGTGTACACTTTCCTTTGGTTTTTTCGTGACGAAAATTATTATAGTGATTTAATCCTTTACTCTATTTTTCGCCCGAATGACCCAATTCGACGGTTATTCCTGTCTATGGCCTTTCAATAACTTGGCTATATCTTCGGTAACACGATATCGAATTAAAGGTGAACTCGTGTCATTGCTCCATTTTATAGTCATTGTTTTCCAAATTCCGTCGTAAATGCACGCGCGAAATTCCAAGAATTGTTATAATCGCATAATCGCGTAATTTCGCAATGTCGAGTCATATAACGAGTAAATCAACAATGACTATTTCGCTACCCCGATTGGTCGATTTGTCAACGAGAAGCCCGTTAATCGAATTTCGCATCCGAATAAAATATTTAAGCTCGTCAAGCTAAAAGCTCGCGCGGTCGCAAAGCAACAAAAACTTTCGCTCGTTAATTACATTTTAAACAAAACATTTTATGCTTTTGTATGACCCAAGGATGAGAAAGTTAACCGCAACCGCGCCGCAATAGTTTTTCATCTTTTGTCAAAATTCTCCCTCGATGACGTAAATTAATTTAAACGCGATCGCTAAATGTAATAATCAGGTTAAGGATAATGGTAGTTTACCCCTTTAAAAAATAAACTAATAGGTAATTCGTTCTCTCGAGCTTCCTACAAGGTCGAATTTTGATTATTTTGTATTTTCACGTACAGCATAATGCGAAAGCAACGAAAAAAATACCGTGGGTTGAAAATGTCAACTGATGGATTTCCATCGACGAAAAATCCGACAAAAAATTCCCGTTGAAATTTTCCTTAGATTTTTGTAATCTAATTTTACATTTTATGCCGTCAAGGACGTCGCGAAAAATTCCGAGCTTTTTGAAAAATATTTAATTAAAAAATAATAAGATTAGACGTTGTAACTGTTTTTATTCAAAAAGAAAACACCGTTAAAATGATTCACCGGAGCACCTACGCGACAGCTTATACGTTTTTAATTTTTTTTTCGCTGTACGAAAGCATTTTCAAGGAAAATTCTTTATTATCTTCGAAAATAACGCTGTTACAATATAATGTAGGTTGATCCTATTCAATCTCTTTTAAAGCATGAAGAAAGAAGAAAATAAAAGTGTTTTAAAAAATAATAAAAAAAAATGAAATATTCGCTTTTAAAATTTTCATCATTCGTGGCGTTGATTACAGAAACGAGCATTTTTTACTGAGAAGTCAATTAATAATTAATTAGTTCGTGGAGAGGAAGAGCAACGTGACAGAGGTGGTTTGTTTCTACGGAAAATTTTCATAAAATTTGATTTCGAGGGAATTTTTATTCATTTTTTTTCTTCATGATATTACCACTGAAAAAATTAAATCGCGTTGCAAAATTTGATTTGAGAAATTGATATTGAGAATAATTGCTTTCCGAATAATAAAATACCTGAAAAAAATGTCGAGAAGTTATGAAGTCCTCCAGTAAAATGATTTCCTTAAGTGTAATTGATCAAAGTAAAGTAGGTAAATAGTAAATACCAAAGTAAAAGTGAGCCTAAGTACATTAATAAAATTGACCATTTTTGATAAATGACTGACAATTTTTTGTGAGCTGGCAGCACTGTCGGAACAGGTGACGTCATAAATATTTTTTTTAAATAAGCTTATAATGCTTTTATTTTTTTATAATTTTAATTTCCTTTTTTTAAAATTCAGATTTTTTCTAATTTAAAATCTGACTTCGTCGATGGGGGGAGGTGAAGTTGGGAGGATTTTGAAAATTTGGTAAAAAGGAAGTAAAATAGTTCAAAGTATTCCTTCTGCACCAGAAGGCATTACCTTGCATACAAATCCGCAACACAGCGTGACATTTTCTTGTCGCTTTGAGACATTGATATTTATCAGAAGACATCATTTGATGTCACATGCCACTCGCAACCATGCCACGTCACCATAATAATGACTTGTCACCATATTATGTCACTTGACATGCTACCATGACATGGTAACATGTCACTCCTGACCATGACACGTCACCAAGATAATGACTTGTTTTATGTAGTAAAGTGTATCATTCATGATCATGTTATGTGGTTAACAATGACCTGTCGTCTATGACACGTTGACATAACATGAAAATATTGAGATCGTCACTCATGAGCTTGACAACGGTTACCATGACAACCGCGTGACGCTTTTTTGTAACACTTTTTCGTGACAATTTTCGATTTTACATGCTATATCAAAGCCATGAAAATGTCAAAACACGATTATGATATTGATATTGAAATTTAAAAAAGTAAAAAATATCATGAAATAACAAAGTCAAAAATACCATCAAAGTTGACAACTTGAAATATCAAACTTGATTTCATCAAAAATAATATGAAATTAAAATTTTTAAATTATATCTGAATTCCAAATGAACTAGTGAAATACGTATCAAAGTACTTACAGAAATTGAAATATTAAATCTAAAACTTCATATGGAAAAATATAAAATTTAATCAATTGTGAGCATGATATTTTCCATATAAAATTAAGCGAACGAATTAACAAATTAATGAAAATTCAAGAAATATCTTATTCGTTTGTAATTTTGTCAATTTGCAAGGATTCCTCTTCTCTTTTGTGTACATCGATGAAACCTTCTTTAAAATGATAAACACATACTAAATATGACCGGAAACGAATGAATGAACTACCAACGTGTCACTTATTGACTTACTCATCAATTAATGAAAAATTGCGTATATGACAAAACATAACAGTATTATTCCAGGAATCGAATTAGTTCGCCTTGCATATATCTACGAAGATCGAATCTAACCGCAATGTGAGTAATTTTCGACGAATAAACTTTAATTGAAATACCTACGAAAATTTTATTTTCTCAGCGAAAATATTCGGTATTTCAAATGTGCACTTTTCTCGCATAATTTTTTCTTTTTTTTTTGTCATGGATGCGTTTAATTTCCTAATTCTCATGACCATGATACGATATCACCTCCGGAATATTAAGTGGACTGTTCTAATTAACAAATTACATTCATAAAGTGTCTCGTTCAAAGTTAGCCTGAATATGGTGACAATGCGTAGTTACTTTCCAAAAATAAGAATTAAACGAAAAATAACCAACGAGTAGTATGTATTATACCTGATCCTGGGACACATTTTTTTTCCATCACAATAACGATGAATTTTCATCAAAACATCAAATAATAAAATAAAATTAATTTCTGATACCTTCATAAGAAATCTTGAATCTCTATCAGTCGGCGCATGTTTTCAATCAAAAAACATTTAAAAAACGAATAAAGTTGATTTCCTCCCAACAGATCCGCAGTCAACTTACACAGAGCCGCGATCAACTGGTAAGTAATCATTCGATTTGTCTTCTCACCGAACTATTTATCAGTAACTTCAAAAAATGGCGTGGCGGCCACAAAAATAATGCTTTGGAAGAAAGGAAGGTTTCCTTTAAATCAGGGTATAACACTGACGTTTTCATTTCTTGGCCGTAGCTCACTCCGGATGTGCTGTAGGGAATTAACGAGTCTTATCATTGAAATTATTATATTTCTTTTTAATAATTACAAATCGTAATAATAATATAAGAAAAACAGAACGAACAACGAACTCGTGTCGAGCGGTCAATATGCATCTCATTCTCATCAATTGAAGTGTATTAAGAAAACAATTTGCGCATTTTCAATTCAACTTATTTTAATTTATATCATTAAAATGAAATCAAGGTAGTCAAGTTGAAGTATCACCCAACAAAAAAATTGAATCTGAAATTAAGAAAAGAATTTTTAGAATAAAAATCGTTGAAAGGGAAGAACATTGTGAAGAAAAGAAAATCTTGTCCACACCAGTTGAAAAAAAAAGGAAAGAAAAATTTGTACCAAATTGAGAATTGGTTCCCAAATTGTTGGAAATTGTTCTAACTGATTTTGATTTAATTTTTATGAAAAGTTGATGAAAAATGCTGAAATTTGTCGTTAATGTGATAAAAAAAAATGTGTCCCAGTAGAATTACGGATTAATTACCAAAATATTACCTCACCAACTTGATTCAAGAAGAATTGAGAACAATTATGTAGAAATTTATCGTATTCAACCTTGTTGATTAGTGCAAAAACAAACGTTGTCCAGCTGTTGAATTTATTGATGATTGATTTTTAGAAAATCAACTTTATTTGCTTTTTAGATGTTTTTTGATTGAAAACATGCGTCGACTGATAGAGATTCAAGATTTCTTATGAAAATATCAGAAATTAATTTTATTTTATTATTTGATGTTTTTTGATGAAAAATACTGAAATTCATCGTTATTGTGATGGAAAAAAAATGTGTCCCAGGATCAGGTATAATACATACCACTCCAATGGGTTGAAAATGAAACTTGGAAATCAATCAAAATCGACATCCGAACGTCGAGAATTTTAAAGTATTCACGAGTAAATTTCTCTAGAGGGAAGTTCGCGTTGAAGTGAAAAATATGGGTACGTTGAAAAATTTCACCCCTTTAATTAAACTCTCGTATAGTTTAGATTGACGTAAACAATGAACCTTGGTGTATTTTTTTTGCTGTTCTTATTTTTCCATTTATTATTTACGTTAAAGATTATAAAAATTTTATTCAACTTGTCGAAACGTTCTAGACAAATAATTGTTGGCAATTCTTTGCAGTGAAGTATTTACCTTACTGTTTTGTTTTCCTTTTACCACATCTTTTCTCCCATTGGTGAAATTTCACTCGACGAGTTTGTTTTCGTAACGTTATTATTTCTACGTGAACTTGAACCTAGAAGACGCTTTTTTTGGGGGTTGAATTTTTTCCGTTTCTTAAATTAATTTTAAATATTACCTCGGAGCTTTTCAGGAGTAACTTTTTATAGTGGTAAATATTCACGATCCCGATTCTCAAAAGTTACTGATGAGATTTTCCATTTACTTTATTTTTCGTTTTATGTATAAAAATAATGCTGCGAAATATTTTCAAAAATATAAAAACAGATACCAAGGTGAAAACCTAGCGCTAAATCATCGACTACTTCTCGGTCTGTGAGATTTTTCAATAAAACGCTCGCTAATGTTAATAGAAATTGCGACCTAGATTAATGTTAATTAATTTATTGGTCAATTATGAGCGCTTTGAAACAGTTGACATTAATTAATATTCCAGTAACTGGTATCAAGTAATTAAAAACTATTCCGAGAGGAAATCACCATGGCCTTTTGTGTAGTATTTTGTCATCTCTATGAACGTAGACTTTGTTAAACGTTTTAATTCACTTCGAGCTTATCGTTTTAATAATTTCTCGTAATACGGTAATTACCGCCTATCGAGGATTTGCCAATTTAATCGTACATTCTTTGATAAATCCCTTCAAAAATGTGTTTTGTGGACAAATCGTAGTGATTACCGAAGTTTTAAACTTTTCGAGTACGAATTGTACACGTGGCGTAATGTAAATTTTTATTGATTTGTTTTGAAGATGCTGAGGGTATGATGAAAAGGATACGAGAAATTGGGGGTTGCTGACGTAATTGAATCGTTATTCGTTGTTTCGCGACGAGCGTTTGGAATTGACATTGCGTTAATTTTTTTGTATTTTTTTTCGCTATTTATAAAAAGTTTCGATTTGTTGGAAAATTATTGATTACCGAATTCAGGATATGTAGTTGAATTGTTGTTTATTCGATTAAGTCGATTTGGCGATATTTTCAATTAATTGGTGGAATTGATTTGAATGAATGGAATTGACAAATTTATGATGAAAATACAAAAAAATGTATTCGTTCTGTGCTACATATAAAGAATCAGTTGGTGTACAACGTACAAGTCCGCCATACATTGTGACATTTTCATGTCACTTTGCGACAACGATGTTCATATGAAAACGTCATTTGTGGTCACATGCCACACATAACCATGCCACGTTCCCATAACAATAACTTGTCATCATATCATGTCACTTGACATGCTACCATGATACGAACACATGCTACTTCTGACCACGACACGTCACCATGACAATGGCTTGTCATCGTATATATCACTCATGATCATGACATGTTACTATAACAAAAACCCGAAATCTATGACATGTCATCGTGACATGAAAATATTAAAATTATCACTCACGAGCATGACATGTCGCCATGACAACCGTGTGACGCTTTTTCATGATAATTTTCAATTTTGTGTGTCACAGCCGAGACATGAAAATGTGTAAATACATTTGAGATTCAGATACTAACGAAAGAAATATTTTTAATAATTTACTGAACTTTTTAATTAAAATGTCAGCGTACCAAAAAAAAGTAATTTTCAAAATAATTTCTAATTTTCTGGAAAAAAAGTCAATGAACCGTTTTAGGTAGGTAGCTTATACCTACTAATGTTTTGTTAAAGAAAGTTTTCATCTCCCATCGTGAAAATTTCATTCAAACCTGAAAC
Organism: Maconellicoccus hirsutus; assembly: GCA_003261595.1. Taxonomy (NCBI): domain Eukaryota; kingdom Metazoa; phylum Arthropoda; class Insecta; order Hemiptera; family Pseudococcidae; genus Maconellicoccus; species Maconellicoccus hirsutus. Next base: position 336,100 of record QBDW01005000.1, read on the forward strand.
GTTAATTATGAAAAATTACATCGCAAAAAATATGCTGCGTATAAATTGAAAAAATGAACAAGGTCTAGGTAATTGAATTACTTATTTGTTTACTTAAAACGTGTAGCTGAGTTTGTTGAACTTGAAATTTATGCAAATACATTCTAATTAATTAAAAATGTTTTTTTATCGGTTACTTTAATTCTTCCTTCCATATGGTGAAAGTACACCGCCATTAAGTTCATGTGAAAACTAATACCCTTTGGTTGAATCATTTCAATACATTCATTTTCATCAACATTTTGAAAGACACTCGTCAAGCGTTATAAACGTAACATTTAAATCATATATTTGAATATTTCTCGCACAACGCGCAGATTATTCTTCAATGTAAACTTGACTCGAATGCAATAATCCACGATAGAGCGGATTTAAAAGTTTCAAAGCTACGTTAAAGGCTATGTATACAAAACGACCTTATAAAGAAGTATCGTTTAGCCTAAAATAAACACTTTGAAAAGGAATCGAGTTTATTTACTGTTGAAAATTTCAATAATAAAATACTACCGAGTAAATTATTCACCGTGGCCACGAAAATAAAAACTCATGGTGAAATACTCGTACGTACTCGTACTTGCTAAGATATTCGCGATAGTTGGAGATTTACGGAAAAGTACGTATATTGAAATTACTCGCGTAACATTTCGAATAGGCTTGATTAATTTATAGAATTTTCGGCAATCCTTTAAAAGCTTTCGTTGTTGAAGTCAGAGAATTAAATATGCATGGAACCACGCTCTGGCAAGATATGGCTTTCGGTTACTTTTATTTTCACTTCGAGTTCAAGGTTCTTGATATCGTCGACAGATCGTTGTTGCTTTGTTGGCGCGTTTATTAACGTGGACTTAATTAAGTAGGTATTTTTAAACATGGTTTGTAGGTAGTTTGAGTTTTTTTGAATTTACGAGCCATTGTATGAAAATTTGGAAAAAACCGTGGTAACACTTGGAATTGAGGTTATTAATCCAAAATTAAGAAAAGGTTACTGAACTGGTGATTAAATCTGCAACCCTAAGTACACTTCA